>CP136061.1:98074397-98674397 GCA_032622095.1 Siphonodentalium dalli
TGCAGCATTAAAGATCATGTGCCAGTGTGCATTCTTTTATATATGCGAGTCTCCCGTAGGGAGCTTCGCATATATAAGGGAATGCACTGGCTTACAATATCAAGATAAATATTGTTAGGCCAATTTATTCTCTTATATATGCATAGGGAGCCTCGCATATATAAGAGATTGCATTGGCACAGGATTTTTGCTAAATTTCAAGAAGCTCAAGTCATGGAAGGGTTAACTTACTAAATGGATTCTCCAATTAAGTTATAAAATTATGCTTTGAATAGTCTATTTATTATTCATATGGAGGTATGTTCAAGAAATAATAGCAGACGGCAGATGGACAAACATATAAAAGTTCAGACGGAGTCCTATCTGGGAAATGTTCAGATAATAATTCAACAATGCTGATAAACTTATTATCTGAACATTTCCTATGGGAACTACTCGACAATGAGTGTTTAGTAAAAGAGATAAAGGCCCACTTAATTTTTAAACCCCCAGATCACATTATATAAAATATATGCCATATTATATACCATTTGAAGGAGGAAGCTCCAAAACATTGTATTATCAACTTATCCGGTGTAATAAACTGTGAACATGTTGTTTTTGTTGAGTTACCGACGTGTTTTTGTCATTCAGATTGTAGTAAAATGTGTATTATTTTCAATGGAGGGGGATTAACTTGATATCTTAAAGATAGAATTATTCCCCTTCCAGAGAAAAACATTTTTGGTTTGAATTCTGGGAGCCAAAATGGGGGTAATCTTCTCTATGTTTCAGCTGTTTTCTATTTCTCTATGGGCATATTCTGAGACACAGATGTTTCAAATGGTGATGAATTATAGTATTTTAAGGCATATATTTTTATTAAAACCGTACATCAAGTCACTATAAAAAATAATAATCGGTGACTCGAAAATTAAGTGGGCCTTTAAATCATACCTTTGGAAACCGCAGAAACATCTGGTTCATCTGATACTGGTTGGTTGTGGTTCCTGTTTCCATTCTCCACTCTCAGGTTGCTGAGGCAGACGGCAGATTGCCAGTGTGGAGACGGAATTGGTTCATGCTTAGCTCCAAACCATTCTCTGTCAACTGAAGCACTTCTATAACCTTCATATAAAATGTCATATATTATTCAATATTGCAATGAAACACTATACAGAAAAGCCAGTAAGCAAATTAACGTTTTCAGTTTACAACAAAAACTGAAGAAAAAACTAATTGAGTTTGATCTGAATCAAACTTGTTACATTCAAAAGTGCAAATGTTTTCCTTTTGAATGAAATGCAATGAAGCGCATTTTAGTTTTCCTGAGGCACATTTGAATTGCCTGTGCAGTTATTCATAGATGTGAATTTTGCCTCCCATACCTGGTCAGTAGATATATGGTCAAACCAGAGAGCTTGTTAAGAAAACAAGTAAAATATATAAATAAAAAAATATAAATTAAAAACGAGTGCATACTTTTGATTTTTTTATTTATATATTTTGCTTCTTTTTTCTAACGACAAGCTCCTGTGGGAAAAACCATGTAGAGAATCCAATACCCACCTTTAAACAGATTAGCTTCTAAGCATCTGGAATTAAACCTAGTTGAGGATTGCTGAAATTTCAAATTTCTACCCTACTTTGGAGGGAAGTTTCATTTGCACCTCCCGGCCGGCCCCACTCCCAATTGGGTTTAAATTTGCGAACTAGTACTGTTTCTAAATGTTGGAATTTTCAACCTGACGCTGCCCTATGCAAGCCTGAGTTTAGTGTGCCTGTCATTTTCAGAATGAGGTCCCAAGAGGGTGAATGCATAGCACTATCATCACCAAATTCACCCTGTGGGGACCTCATTCTGCATGGCCTCATCTGCTGTGGAAGACATAGACTCAGATTGAACTTCCCAAATGTTGAATATTGTGATGTACACCCATTGGGAACCTCGACTATGCAATGTGTCGTCTGCCAATTTGGGGATATAGAGAAACTAAACTAAAAAGAAATAGAATCTATGTGAAGAAGTTTCTATAGAAATTTGATAATAAAGAAACTTTCCAGAGAAGATGAGGCCTAAGGAGAATGAGGTCCCAAGAGGGTCGATTTCGTGATGCCAGGCCACTATGCAGGATAGTGTCACTAAATTCTTCCTCTGGGGACCTCAATCTGCAAATGGCAGGCACACTCAATTATGCATTTTGTCTTCTGCAAATTAAGTGACATAGAAATTGAAAGAAGGGAAAAAAGTAACTAAAAACAATGTTAATTTGAGACTATAGTTACTTCCCAGAAAATGAGGCATAAGCAGAATGAGTTCCCCAGATGGTGAATTTGGTGATGCTAGCCTGCTATGTGTGGTAGCTTCACTAAATTCACCCTCGGGGACCTCATTCTGCAAATGACAGACACATTATTTAATTGAAGGCTTGGACATTTAAATCAGTCCAAATTATTGACCAAAAGTAGAAAGAAAAAATTCAACTTTTGGTCTCAACAAAAAACAAATTTCACTAAATACTTGTTGGAATATCAAACTATCAGAACAGATTTCAAATTTTTATCTGACGTACATTGTATCAGACATGAAATTTCAAACTATTTAAAGTGATGTGAAACACTCCGGTAATGTGATAGAATATGAATTGAGAATAATCTTGCTCAAAGTAGTTATTTTTACGAATATTAATCCAAATTGACAAAACACACCATCATTCTTATATATTAATTAAATGCAATGACTCTCATGGCAAAACGGCTAATAATGGTCAGCAAATGCCCGACCAGAAGAAGAAGAAGAAAGCATTTGTGTTATTTTATCACCTATGCATCCCGAATCAAGGTGCAAATATTTACAATTGAGCTCAGTTCAGATGATGTTTTCTATGGAGTGGTATGGTCTTTGAAATTTTCTGCCATATTAATAGAATGCTATATTCCTAAGGTTGACATAGTGCCTAAGTACTAACTTATCAATTTCACGCACTCAAACAAGGCCATAATATATCTCTAAAATTTTGACAAAAGTTGGGGATGAGACACCACAAAATCTCCCCATGTCATCATGCGTCCCTGGGAAGTAATTATATGTGACCCGCCATATCAAATCCAGTCGTAAGTCGGGATTTTTTTTACCCTGTGCCAATGCATTCTCTTATATATGCGAGTCGACCATAGGTCGCCTCGCATATATAAGAGAATGCATTGGCCTAACAATTTTTTTCAATTTTAATAATTTGTTCTTGTATTCTTTAACAATTTTATAATTTCACCCATACAGAGCCCCAGACAAACATGAGCAGACGACACTCTTCTATATGCTTCTATATATGTGTGGGCCTCCCTGCAGGGTAATGGATGTTTTTTTATTTTATGTCCTAAAAATTGTAAGAAACATTTATTTAAAAAACATGATAAAAAATTGTTAGGCCAATGCATTCTCTTATATATACGAGGCGACCTATGGTCGACTCACATATATAAGAGAATGCATTGGCACAGGGTAAAAAAATCCCGACTTACAACTGGATTTGATATGGCGGGTCACATATGGTCAAACCATGGAGGGAATCAAATACTCACCTTCAAACAGATTCGCTTCTAAGCATCTGGAATTAAAGCTTGTTGAGGATCGCTGTAAATTCGAGTTTCGATCTAACTTTGGAGGGAGAGCTCGCCATGGTTTCTCAAATCTTATCGTTGATGGCTCGCTGGCTGAGTTAGGAGTTAACGGGGACTCATCTTCATCATCACATTCCTTGGCACTATTAATGTCAGCCACCCTGTAAGCGTTCTTTCTAGTTCCCTGCTTGAGATGTTCCCGAGCTGGAAAGCCACACTCCGCTGCCTGATCCGGGCACTTTGGACACTTCTCTGTCGTCCTCTCTTTTTCTCTTAGTTGGGACAGCTCTTTGTGTGGAAAAGTATGAATATAATAACAAATTTGTCAAATATTAAATAAAACATTTAGCCACCCCCCCCCCATCCAGACAGAACCATTTCCCGATGAACACATGGTAATGAGTCTGCCAACACACGATTATTAGGCACCTCCAACTGCCCTCCCCCAGGAACTTTGATCCAATATCTTAACCATTCCATGACTGGAGCTTCCTGAAATATTGCGAAAACCTTGTGCCAATGCATTCTCTTATATATGCGAGTCACCCATAGGGAGCCTCACATATACAAGAGAATTAATACACATTGGCCTAACAATATTTACCTTGATATTGTAAGCCAGTGCATTCTCTTATATATGTGAGGCTGCCTATGGGAGACTCACATATATAAGAGAATGCACTGGCACAGGATCTTTAATGCTGCACCAGTGCAGCTCCCGCCATTAAAGGGTTAATATGTAAATAAATGTGGCCTTAACCTATTAATACCTGAATATTCATGAGTAGTTATATGAATCCCACTGATTCATTTATAGGGATGTTGAGATAATAACTTTAGTAAACAGCCTTTGGTTTTCTTTCATTAGCCCCCTTTCATGACAGAGCTGTGCTGGTGTACGGTAGCATTAAAGATCCTGTGGCAGTGTATTCTCTTATATATGTGAATCTCCCACAGAGAGCCTCGCATTAATAAGAGAATGCCTGGCTTACAGGGTCAAGGTAAATATTGTTAGGCACATTAATGTATTCTTTTATATATGTGAGGCTCCCTTTTAGAGAATGCACTTGGACAGGATATACAGTAGTGCCCTAAATAATCGACTCCTTAACCACATCAGAATTATGGGTAATTTTTCAGAATTTTGTTGGAAATATGGCTTGTTGCCATTCATCAGAAAGCTCTCAATGAGAGCTTTTCGATGAATGGCAACAAGTCATATTTCCGACTAAATCCTGAAAAATTACCAATAATTCTGCTGTGGTTAAGGAGTCGATTATTACTGTATAATGCTGCACCAGAGCAGCTCCCTCCCATCATGAAATGGTTGTTCTGTCAAAAAAAAACGGCAGTAAACTTCGACCTCACCTTTGTTGAAGTTCATTGTTGCCATCTTTCTCTTGTTACTAGAAGCACCTTCCTGTTGTTGCTGGTTCTTCTCCCGTTTCTCTTTCGATTTACAGTCCGCTCTCCGAATCTTAGGCTTCCTCTCTACAGTCGGAATATTCTCCAGACTTTTGGGGTACGTAATGTTCTGAATCGAGCACGTCCTGCTGCAGTCACTCTCCACCGTACTCTTTGCCCTGCTGGGACATTTTAATGGAGATTTGTTCAGTCGTTCTCTTTCTCTTTCTACAATTGTTGGGTCCAATTGCTGTCCCAGAACATTGTCATATGTCAGCTCTGGTTCTTCTGATTGGAAGTCTCTCACTTCGTTGTGTGTAAAAGGGGAAGTAACTCCACCTTTCCGTTTTGAGAAATTTCTTCTGAGAAATTCTTTAGTTGGGCTGCACTCTCGGGACGCGCATGTCGTTGGGTTTTCTAGGTCCGGATTTTTCCAGTAGCTTCCTTGAAGCGTATACTGCAATGGCCCAAAGTCTTGGCCCGAAGGATAATCAAAGTAACTCCCTACTGGTGATGATGAAAGAAGCCGTCCTTTCTCTGATAAAAAAAAAACTATGTATGTTCAGAGTGAAAGGCCAGGGCATCAACACTGATACTGTGGTATACTTTTAAAATTGAATTGGGGCATATATTCAGTGATTTATCTCATATGAACACACTCGCGATCACATAAGTCAAATTTATGCATTACCTAACCAGAACACCTAGTAGACTTTGTTCACGGTCTTATTTATATAATCTTTATACTCAGAATAATAAAGATATTAACTAAACGTATCTGACCAAAATCCCTTGTTGACTAGACTTGACTTGACGGTCTTCATTATATTATATTTATACTCAGAATGATAAAGATATTAACTACACTGTACCTGACCAGAACCCTTGGTAGGATTCGCGCTGCCACTTGCCAAATTTGTCAATGGCAAACATAATTCACATAATTCACATTTGGCCAAAAATATTTTCATTTGGCAAAAGTTTTGGCAAGTCACTTTTTAATTCAAGAAAGTTGAAAAATATTGGTCAATCAAAACCATTCATTTAAGGAAACTCTTACAATACAATTATATTAGTTTTATTAGGTTTAGGAAAAGGTGCAATATTATTATTAAGATGCAGTTAATCTCAAAGCATTAGCACTGATGGTTGGATGGATTACTAGTAGTATTTAGTGTGGTGGTGGTGTTTACATAGCTAATCCTCCTGTAATGTGCCCTTCTGATGAAGCAACCCTTCTACCATTGTATTGTTCAGTGATTGGCTATATATATTGTTGTATATGATAACCACAATAGAGATGAGAGTATAATTAATTATTAATTAACTGCTTTTCTATGGATATCAAAAGTCGTTCAAATCGCGAGTGTCGAAAATTATACTATCAGGGATATCATTTGGCAAATGCTAAAATAAATTTTGATCAAGCGCGGATCCTGACTCGATCAGTAGACTTTGTTGACGGTCTTCTTTATGTTATATTTATTCCAAAAATAATTAAGATATTAATTTAGAAGTCTTCGGCTCTAAACTTGGCCTTGGGTGAACTGATTATAGCTGTATCTGACCAGAATCCCTTATATACTTTGTTGACGGTCTTCTTTTTATTACCTTTATACACAAAATAATAAAGATATTAACTAAACGGTACCTGACCTGAACCCCTATCTTTATACTCAAAATAATAAATAGACAATTAGTAACTGTTCTGAGTAGCATACGGTTTTTATCCTCGAGTGAGATGCGGAGGATTATTTTTACAAGGTACTAGCCAAGTGAAAATAATCCTCGCATATGACGAGAGGAGAAAACCCATATGCTACTCAGAACAGATGACTGTTGTGTTTATAAATCATAGTTTCTAAACTTGTTTATTATGACTCATACCACAATGAAACACACTTTTAGACATATAATACGTTCTTAAAGTTGCGCAATATCACCAGTCATTTATGTTAAATAACGTGAAAGGATACCAAATGACGCAAAAATTGACGTCATGAAGCAGAGCTGAGAGAAGGATAACATCTTGAGAGTAGGATAACATCTTGAGAGTAGGATAACATCTTGAGAGTATGATAACATCTTGAGAGTATGATAATATATTGAGAGTAGGATAACATCTTGGGAGTATGATAACATCTTGAGAGTATGATAACATCTTGAGAGTAGGATAACATCTTGAGAGTATGATAACATGTTGATAGTAGGATAACATCTTGAGAGTAGGGTAACATATTGAGAGTAGGATAACATCTTGAGAGTAGGATACCATCTTGAGAGTATGATAACATCTTGGGAGTATGATAACATCTTGAGAGTATGATAACATCTTGAGAGTATGATAACATGTTGATAGTAGGATAACATCTTGAGAGTAGGATAACATATTGAGAGTAGGATAACATCTTGAGAGTATGATAACATCTTGAGAGTATGATAACATCTTGAGAGTATGATACCATCTTGAGAGTAGGATAACATCTTGAGAGTAGGATAACATCTTGAGAGTAGGATAACATCTTGAGAGTAGGATAACATCTTGAGAGCAGGATAACATCTTGAGAGTAGGATAACATCTTGAGAGTAGGATAACATCTTGAGAGTAGGATAACATCTTGAGAGTAGGATAACATCTTGAGAGTAGGATAACATCTTTAGAGTAGGATAACATATTGAGAGTAGGATAACATCTTGAGAGTATGATAACATCTTGAGAGTAGGATAACATATTGAGAGTAGGATAACATATTGAGAGTAGGATAACATATTGAGAGTAGGATAACATCTTGAGAGTAGGATAACATCTTGAGAGTATGATAACATCTTTAGAGTAGGATAACATCTTTAGAGTAGGATAACATCTTGAGAGTAGGATAACATATTGAGAGTAGGATAACATCTTTAGAGTAGGATAACATCTTTAGAGTAAGATAACATCTTGAGAGTAGGATAACATCTTGAGAGTATGATAACATCTTTAGAGTAGGATAACATCTTTAGAGTAGGATAACATCTTTAGAGTATGATAACATCTTTAGAGTATGTTAACATCTTTAGAGTAGGATAACATCTTTAGAGTAGGATAACATCTTTAGAGTATGATAACATCTTTAGAGTATGATAACATCTTGAGAGTAGGATAACATCTTGAGAGTAGGATAACATCTTTAGAGTAGGATAACATATTGAGAGTAGGATAACATCTTGAGAGTAGGATAACATGTTGAGAGTAGGATAACATCTTGAGAGTAGGATAACATCTTGAGAGTAGGATAACATCTTGAGAGTAGGATAACACATTTGACCTTCTGGGAGTGGGGATATGATTTATATTTTGACGTAAAAAGTTGATGAAAATATAATAAAGATATTAATTAAACAGTACCTGACCAGAACCCCTTGTAGACTTTGTTTACGGTCTTCTTTATATTATCTTTATACTCAAACTCCTCATGGCATAGCTGCCTCAGTTCACATTTGTCGCAAAAATGGAACAGTTTCTTCACCTGACCTGGGATATAATCCTTCTGCAATAAAGAAAACTTATATAAATATTTAACATGAGCTGGGTAAAAACAGGTGTAAAATGCATATTTATTTCCAATCCTAAAAATAGAGGATCTCTAATGAGTCACAATTCTATTTGAAAATTATTCATCAAATTTGGTGGACGAGGTTAATAAATTTTGTATAGAATTATGATGAATTTTAAATCCTTTTTATCACATAATCACATTTTAGCAAGGAAAAACGATCTCAAAATGGCTGGGGTTAAACAAAATATTGATTTCCTTATCACAACCGAAAGACATCCTCAAGAACAGAATAGTTCCATTTTAAATGTGTCTTTTCATGTTGACAAAATTGTACAACCACCCTTATCAACCATACTTTAAATATGGTGTTTGGTCATATGCATAGTGGTATATGAGAGATAAGTCACTTATACATGTGTCAAAAATAGGGAGGAGTGGCTCATTATATGGAAAAAATGTCCCCCAAATCTCCCTCTAGGCTGGTCCCTGTAATCCAATAGATACAGTAATGCCCTAAATAATGGACTCCTTAACCACAGCAGAATTATGGGTAATTTTTCAGGATTTAGTCGGAAATATGGCTTGTTGCCAGTGAGAGCTTTCCGATGAATGGCAACAAGCCATAGTTCCGACTAAATCCTGAAAAGTTACCCATAATTCTGCTGTGGATAAGCTAGGTGTCGATTATTTAGGACATTACTGTATGTTTCACCTTCTCAGGCCTAGAATTGTATCATGCCCTGAATCTCTATCAAACCTGGATATAGTGTGTCTGTCATTTGCAGAATGAGGTCCCCAGAGGGTGGATTTAGTGGCCATGCAAATTTAGTGGTCATGAAAAAATGTCTCCCAAGTCGCCCTCCAGGCTGGTCCCTACAGTATAGAAAGCGTGTTGTATAAGGAAAACACTCAACACGGTGGGAACCCCACTAACCCCACCGTGAATCACCGGCATTCGCGGTGATTTTTCCACGGTGACCCACAGTGAACTTGAGTGGATCGGATTAAGATGAATAAACTAACGTCCGGGGGACTAGCCGGTGATCACTGCAAGGAATCACCGCGAATCACAGAGAATCGCGCAAAATGCCAACATCTACTTGTTCACGCCACAGCGGAAACCCTTTACTGTAGTTTATTTTTTAAACATACATACAGTGTATGCTGTACATTTTTTACATTATGGTTGATATTTTCGAAATGCCAGAATTGTTAATTAGTTACATGCAGGTATCAATAAATAAACAATTTGTTATTATATGGATCGTTTCCGCCCCTCGATCGCTTATTTCGAATTTTAAGCACAAGTGGACCCTCGCAAACTTTGTAATGTTTACATATATACATATATATATGTATACTTGGAGCGGAAGACCATTTAAATATATATTGTACCTTAATTTTAGCATGAAAATGATTGAATTATTAGTTTTTTTCGTTATATATTAATATTAATTGAATGCACGTCCTGCTTGTCTGTAACGTGTGCGTAATCTCCGTAACTTAATTACCATACATGTGCGTGTATATACAATTGTTTATACACGTGTATCATATATTTATATATCTTTGTTTTAAAATGTACGTGTTGGCCTATTCCTGGTGTGGTAGAAATAAAGAGCGTACTTTATTTAACTTATGTGAGAAAAATTAAAAACAGCTGGGAAATGGCTGTGGCCATGGCAAATATTATGTGACGCTGGTTTATCAATATTTCGTGTGTTTGTCAACCTATCTTATAACTGCATGCTTCCATAATACGTAGGCACAATTTAGAAGCTCGGATCAGCCAAGTCCGTTTAAAAATGAAATTTTTTTTAAATATATTTATAATTATTTTTTATTTTTTTTAGCAAAATGTTTAAAAGATCAAAATGTGCACAAAGCGCACACAGTGATAACATTCCTCGGCCTTTTGTCCAGCCCCTAAGTCGATGAATAAAGGCTACCGAAGGGAGTTTGATTCAGCTAATATATACGTGTATATATAATGCATATACTTTCATGCACTGTATTTGATTATGTCCAATATTGTATAAAAACATGTGTCATGTTTTGTTCATAACCTTTGATAGTTCCACCAAGTCAACGAGGTGTGAAATCTTGTCATGATGTGGACAACGGTCGGTACTTTGAAGTAAGGCACCCTTTGTTACGCGATGTTTTTTAATATCTTGAGTGACAGTACATTAATTAACAAAATCAGTTATCTATTCTCATGTCATGGAATCTGTGAGATGTGTCCTTGGCAATTCCTGCATAGTTTGTTTCAATGTTGTTAGAACAAAGTGATGATTTTAAATATTCCCTAAAGCATGCACTTGACACATACAACTGATTTCGGCATTATACATTAAAATATCACTGGATCGTAATATAATAAATTAAAAATTCTGCGTTTCTGTTTTCGTTACTCATCATTAATAGATTATATATTTAAAGATCGAGTGCAGTTTAAGCCTATTTTCATCATTTGACGACAAATTAATGAAAAGTAAAACATGGAATAAATGGTGTTTTTTTTTTAATTATGAGCTTTTGTGACGTGTTGCTTACAGATGATTGTGTGGATTTTCGCCACTCCTGCGCCATGCAAATAATGTCGATTTCGTGTCAAATCGGGCTAACACAAAACTATTGCAGCAACTTCTATTTCGTTTCATAATTCAGGCGCAATTATATTTGTCTCAACTAAATATCGATAATTGTTTTGAGCATTGTTCAATCTTTTAGTGACCGTGACAATGTTCCCAGTCAGTTTTTTAGGTTTCCTTGGCGACAAAAGTGACATGCCGCGTGTGCGCAGTGAATAATTTCCTATTAATACGTATTATTAATATGTACATGTAACATGGTGACGGAATCACCCCGAACCACGCAACATCCAATTTAGACTGATACATGTAGGCGATATACATGCGCATACATGCAGATAAATATTAACGAGATTGTACAAAAAACACGTAGTTGCATATCTGCACACACACAAATGGCTTTAATTGACATCGATAATCTATGTACATGTACATGGACCCTGGAGAAATTAGAATACGATGTTACTACAAATAAAGATTTATTTAAAAAAAATGGAATAGAGACTCAGGGTAACCTGGCGAATGTTAAATAACGGTGTTAATTTTACTAAAGATTGAAAATGATATTATTATTATACGATATGTTGATAAATGCACGGCATATTGCAATACTAGCTGACATGCTCTGAACAATACATGCATTTGACAATGTCAGAGATATTTACAAGCTGTATTCAGTTTTCGCCCATAATTGAAATTAACGCTCTTTATTTCTACCACGTGAGGACTAGACTAACAAGCAATGCTCTTTATCGTTCCATGTTCGGGACCCAAACGTTCTCAAAGTCGATCACTATAATTAATACAGAAAGAGACCATACGTGTACATGTATAGCTATTACATGGACCATACACGTGTTTGGCTATATGGTTGTAATGCCGTTTCAGCTGATAGCATTATCTCAGGACAGTGAACTCGACATACACATGTACTTTGGTGATCCCTTGAACCTGGCCGCGGTGTAACAAAATCGATCAAAATTTTGAATTTTCAAACCATTATGACAAGTGCATGCCTTTGAATTGAGCAAGAAGTTAAAACTAAACAAAAATCAATAATTATTTTTTTTAAATATTAAACAAAATATCATCATGTAAACATTTTTAAAAGACCAAAATGTGCGCGAAGCTCGCAAAGGGGGTACATAATAACGTCTTCTGTTTAACAATAGCCTGTTTCAACTAGTTTTTATATAAATATCTTATTATACATTAATATATTGTTTTTTTTCTTCAAAAAGGTTATGAAAACAGATTAAAGAGACAATTGTGGAAAATGCAATGCTATTCCCGTTGCGCAGATAAGAGTTTCGTGGTGAATGCCGGCGATCCACTGTGTATCCCAGTGATTCGCGGTGGGATGAAGTGAGGTGTGAAGAAACTGCCATCACCTTGCTGATTATACACAATAGCGCCTTAATTGCTAATCCTCGCCACTCAAGCTTTCGGTGTTGAGTGGGCCACCGTGAATCACTCTCCCAAAAATATCCCCACCGTGTTGAGTGTTTTCCTTATACCACATGCTTTCTGAACTGTAGCTGTACAGTAATGCCCTAAATAATCGACTCCTTAACCACAGCATAATTATGGGTAATTTTTCAGGATTTAGTCAGAAATATGGCTTGCTCATTGAGAGCTTTCCGATGAATGGCAAGAAGCCATATTTCCGACTGAATCCTGAAAAATTACCCATAATTCTGCTGTGGTTAAAGAGTCAATTATTTGGAGCATTACCACTGGGGGGCCCACCACTCCTGCTATATCTGTCCGAAATTGTATAATCGTCCAGTGCGCATCGATAGATGCTAAGTTGCCCTCTCTCCAATTTTTAACAAAATTAGCATGACGTCACTTAAAATTGTAAGTATTTTCTTAAAAATCCAAATTATTCTTTCAAAATTGAATTGTGATTTTTCAATATCACTGTCTGTATCCGTGTGTGTTGAATTTGAGTTGTAGCACTCACGGAAGATTGAACAATCAGGAGTTTATCACTTCGTTTTTGACATTTTACTGTAACCTTCGGCGATAAAGTTTGTTTTTAGACCAGAAATGGGACATTCCAATGGGCAAACAGTAGTTTTTTGGTAAGTTTGTTATCTCCGGAACACAAATATGCAAAAATATACATAAAAAATCTGAACAGTGCTACAGGTGGCACATTAAAAGACAAGCACACGGTGGCTCCAGTGCAAAATTTTTATGGCTCCAGTTCGAAAACGAGCAAAAATGATAAGCTCCAGTGCGCACCCAAGAATATAATTTTGATATTGCACATAATTCATCGATAATTTAGTAGATTATATAGGCGTTATAGCCGAGCACAATGACATTTCATCTAATATTTGTGCAAAAAATTTGTCTCTTTGAGCTTTGCAGGGCAAATATATAGAGAATATCTACACTTTTTGGTTGGATATGGGAATTATCTCATGAGTGATGACAAAACAAAAATGAATTTCCACAAGTGGCTCTACCACGAGTGGAAATTCATTTTGTTTTTGTCATCACGAATGAGACAATTACCATATCCAACAAAAAAGTGTAGATGTTCTGTTTATTATATGCTCCGCTGAGTTGACCCATGGGTCAACCTCAAAGAAGAGTAAAATGTACACATTTGTATACCCAAGGTAGTGATCGAGCTTGTGCATATGAAATACAATGTAGTTCAATTTTTCAGACGTATTGGTTGAGGGATAAAGATGCTAACATGAGTATGTTTAACAGAAACATTTAATTGATCACATATTACAATTTTTTCAACCTGAACACTCAGGGACTTTTTGCTCAGTCTTCCACCAAGAAACCGAATCACTTTTAATTTTAGTGCGGATCGATATGAGTGAGAATATATCAATATCTCACTAGACGGATAACAGTTTTTATCTGATGCAAAAATACTACTATTTGATAGCTTAGCATATAATAAATAGATGTTAAATTACCATTGTAAAAATTATAAGGCTACTAAGTGTCATTCGAATAGTAACAGAATCGTTCACTTTATGATGCAAACCTGGCATTTGGCATGAATGGCCAGTGTATGTCAATTATGAAGACTTATTTTTTTTCCGACAAACCAATCGCAATCATCGACATATTCAAAATGGCTGCCACTTTTACAATCTGGCTGCCATTTTCAGCTTTTACTCAACGAATACTACGAATGTGACTTCTATTCCTTATTTGAAAAATTTATTATTTCACTTAAATAAAGGGTGTTGTAGGATGGCCGCAAGACACTATTTCCACACACACACATCCCACCCCAACAGGGGCGCCGGAAGAGGGGGGCAGAGGGGGCAGCTGCCCCCCCCCTGCCCTTGACCAAGGGGGGCGAGCGGGGGCAGGACTTGCCCTTTTTCTGGAGACAGAAAATGCTTTTTGTGTGTTTAATCTCGTGTTTTTATAGCAAAATGTTACTTTTTTGGTCCAAATAACACCAATTTCACTAGGAATATTAATTTTTTGTCAATTTTATCACAAAATGGCCATAAAAACCGACAAATACCATTAAAATAGGGATTTTTGCCACAATGAATTGATGGTTATTTTCCTGAGTTTGCGGAGAAAATGCCCTTTTTTTGCGGGAAAAGTGCCATTTTTGTAGGCTCTGCCCCCCTGCCCTTGGATGCTTCCGGCGCCCCTGCACCCCAATCCAGCATCGCAGTCCAGAGGGATTCAAATAGGGAACCCATGCCAGTTCTCGGCCCTTTATCGATTTAGGTCGAACAAAGATTGATGTAGGATTGTCCCAAGACACCCCACATATTCAACAAACACATCCGATTCAAAATGCATGGCCGCCGTCCAGAGGGGTCCAAATAGAGGACCACTGGGTTTTAACTTTCCAACTGTTGGAAATTTCCAACCAACCTGACACTACCTATAATGATGGTATATTTCCAATTGATAGCAATCTCAGACCAAAATTTGGACTAAATATATGGAAAAGATTTGGTTCTCGGGCAATTTTTTTTTCAAATCAATGAGGGAGGGAGGGTTTTATTTTTATTTTTTATTTTTTTCTGCGCATAGTAAGCATGGACAAATATACCTTCCTCTGTCTAGTAATAACCAGAAAGGTAGAGGGAACTGTTATGCATATAAACTCATTTAGTCTTATATAAAAATGACATTGTACTACCAGTGTATGACTGGGATTACCTAACAATATATAATGCCCCTGACATTAACTACTGTTATTGTTGTCTAAAAACTGATACCTCCCCATTCTAATATGTGATCCTGAATTTAGTCCTGTGCCTTTCAATTGTATAAAGTTACAATTAGTGTAAGTTGTTCACAATGACTAATTGTAAGAAGAGCATGAGGATGATCAGAGGATCAGCTAATCATTTTCTTAATTGTAGTCATCTACTTTATGTTATAAGCCTGCAAGTCACTTTTAAGACATTACATGTTAGAGCTCAATGCACACTAATATTCAACACATATCTGCTATGGACATGTTGATAAAATCAAAACAATCCAAAAAAAATATTTTTTTTTTCATAAGTTTTTTTGTCATAACATCAGGCATTGCAATAAAAAGGCCTAATGCGGCGCTTTTTATTCAATGCGGCGGGGCCTGAGAACCAAAACCTTTTTTTTTTGGCCTAAGCAGTTGCTGGAAAATCAACCAACTAACAATTTCTACCTATAGTGGTGTAAAATTTCCAACAAATGCTGTGAGAGGCATGAAATTTCCAGCTGTTGAAAATGTTGATCAAAGTTGGAGGGTTAGTCCCTCAAACTCCCCCTGCCACCACGTCCCTGTGGTAATATCCCAGCACCACATCCCTTTACATCAACAAAAAATAGCTTCATGGAAACCGTGAAGCATTGAAATCAACATGAAAGCACATTGAGGTGACGATTTCGGACTGGTGCACTGTCGCTGAATGCGCACCCATTATGTAGCTTGTTATCGCAAAGGCAACGTATCATTTTGAGATATTTTATAAACCTTATTTTAACAAACTTACAATCCCCACATGACAGTGATTTTGATGGGCAATATTAAAAACAATACCAAGATGACAATAAACTGATTATTGTAGTAAAATTGAGCACATGCTCCACTCAGAATGCTTTTGGATTTGTCATAGTAAAAAGCACTGGGAATGATGAGGTTGGGAAAATATACAAAGAATTTCATGTTTATTGAATCCTGCGGTCCAAGAGCCGCTTTACATATACATAATGGCCTTTTATTGAGGGGAAAACATAATTTTCTTATATAAACTGAGCTCAATTTCTGGGCATGGTAGACTTTCTCTCGCCGGAAACGCACAGGAGCCTCGCGATTGCGCACTGGATGATTATCCAATTTCGGATGGATTTAGCAGGAGCGGTGGGCCCCCAGTCATTACTGTACTTTTAGAACTGTTTTAGCAAAGCAAGGATTAAATTTCGATGGTGTTGGAGGATTTACATTACCGAATGTGTTTTATGAACAGTAGTAGATTTGTTCACTCCAATGCCATCTACGCTTAGTGATGTATCCGTTAACAGACGGCAGTAATTTGATTCGTATCCATGGCAACAGCTAGTTCTTGGTCCAGAAGGTGTGGAATTGTTTTGTGGTGTCTGCAATATGAAAGAGACAAGTTTCTCAGTTGACATTTATACACAACTAGCTGAAACAGGCTCCCTTCGGTAGCCTTTATTGGGTCTGCAGCCCCTGTGTGCGCACATTTTGATATTAGACAGTCTTATTAAGCGGCCCCTTTGTGTGCTTCACACACTTTTTGATTGATTAATAGTTCGGGAGCCCGCATATGTTCTATTTACACTTTTGCGTACAAAAGGTTTGACCCCCTAAAGTTGGTACCAATAATGGAACATTCTGAAAAACCGATTTCTTATGTTGCGCATTCCTGGGGTTTAGGGGCTGCTGAACCCCAAAAAGTGCCAAAAATCACTTCTATTTACACTTCCGCGTACATCGATGAATTTTGGTTTGATGATACTCCTAAGTGTACTGATTAAGAAAACACAACTTAAGAAATGGATTTTCCTGGGGTTTTCAGATAAGAAAGGGGGTCCCATGCTGAACCCCAAAACGTGATTTTTCACTTTTGTTTACACTTTCGCGTACATCCATAATTTTTGGTCTCAAAGTACTTTGATATATACTAATTATAAATACACAACTTAAGAAGCAACTTTTCCTGGGGTTTTAAGATAAGAAGGGGGTCATCAGGTCACCCCTCAAAACGTAAAAAATCACTTTTATTTACACGATTGCATTCGTCCAACGTGTGTGTATGTGCGTACACCCCTGGAACGTTGTACTATCACAATCAATACATCCCTAAATCGATACGATCAACTTCAGAAATATATATTCATGTCGTTTTCTGATAAATATTGGCAAAAATTAAGTTTTCAGGTTTGGACCATTTTTTCAAGTAAAAATATAACTATCTTTGGATTGAAAGGTGTTTATTGTTTTGGTCTATCTTAAATGTGTCACACTACGGTGTTTATAGACCAAGTTGCTCAAGATGGCTTCCAAAATGGCAATCAAATTTGTAAAATGCTAATTTTTGACATATATCCCGAACATTCTCTGCATTATCCGAAAAGGTAACAAATTGTGACTCACTCGGTTATTATACGTGCTAGTTAATTAACTGACAACTACATGTTCTATTCCCAGTTGTCCCAGTTCTGTATGGGGCATGACAAATTCATTTTAAAGTATGTAATTTTGCCGAGAACCTCTTTTGTGATTTTGGCCATATTTATTGGAAGGAAATGGGCAGAACTTTGAGACAGAACTGAGATGGACCATAATCTTTGGCTATTCTGGTCCATTATGATAAAAACAATGTCTACAGGATACAGTGTGGGTGCCAAGATCGTAGCCAGGGAGTTACTCTGTGATCATATGTGAGGTGAATAGGTATACAACGAGTTATTGTATGTCATGACTGATGTGAGTAGGTATACAGTGAGTGACTATATGGTTATATGTGGGTTGTCCATGGTAAGATGCATCTAGGTATATAGGGAGAGGTCATGGTCAGGTTTGAGGTGAATCGGTATGCATGGAGTGACTTATGGTGTATGATTGTGTATATCCAGTAAGGGTGCATCCGGTGTGCCTGTATGGTCATTGGTGTGGTGTATGGATATAGCTACATGGTCATCTATGTGTTGATTATGTATATATGGAGTGACTGTAAGGTCATGGGTGGGTTGTACATGTGTTGTCTGTATGATCATGGATGGGGTGGGTGGATAAATAGGTAGTGATTTTATGGTTACGGGTAATGTGCATAGGTATACATGGACTGTACGGTCATGATTGAATATGAATACCTGGAGTAAGCTGGGTGGACATTATCGAGCGTGTGGGTACATATGGAATGTCCTTGTGGTAACGGGTGGGATGTATATTTATATATATCGTGGATGTATTATCATTGGTGGTTGTATAGGGCTTAGCTGTATTATCATGGATGGCCTGTATGATTATACAGTGAATTGCTGAATTGTCATGTGTGAGGTGTATATGCAAGTATGGATTATTTGAGTGGTCGTATGTGCGTTTTTGTGTATATCTGGACGGGCTGAATGCCCATTAGTGAGGGTTACATGTATACCTGGAGTGAATCTACGGTCTAGGCTGGGCTGCATATGTATATCGAGTGGTTATATGACTATGTGTGTCGAATAGGTATACAGGTAATGACTGTATGGTTAATGATGAGATGAGTACATGTAGGTATACAAGTAGTGACTGTATGATCATAAATGTAATGAACATCTATACAGGGGGTGACAGGCGTATGAGTATACATGTACCTGGTGTTCCTGTTTGGTGACTCGAGTCGGTATCGTCATGTGTAGGTTATACCAGTACACACACGTGTTGCTTTATTGTCATGGGCGAGGGATATGTGTATATAGCGAGTGGCTATATGGTCATGGATGAGGTGCATATGCATACATGGAGTGACTATACTGACATGGCTGGGGTGTATTAGTATATCTAGAGTGGCTATTCGGCTATGGTGTGACAAATAGGGATACAGGGATTGACATGGCCACTGTTGGGGTGAATATAGGCACTCCCTATGTACCCACACATCATTCATGACCATACAATAACTCCCTGTATACCTATTATCCTCATATATGATCATAACTCCCTGGCTACATCTTGGCTTCCACCCTGTATCCAGTTGATAAATTTTTATCATTATGGGCCAGAATACCCACATATCATGGTTCATCTCAGTTCAGTCTCAAAGTTCTGCCCATTTCCTTTCAATTATATGGTTCTCCGCAAAATTAAATACTGCAACTTTAAAATGAATTTGTCATGTCCCATACGGAACTGGAACAAACATAATAGAACGTAGTTGTCAGTTAATTACATTCTAACTAACACGTACAATGACCAAGTGAGTCACAATTTGCCACTTTTTTTGGATAACGCTGAGAATAATGTTCGGGATATGTTAACTTTTAACTTTCTACAAATTTGGTTGCCATTTTGGAAGCCATCTTGAGCAATTTAGTCTATAAACACCGTAGTGTGACACATTTAAAATAGACGAAAACAATAAACACCTTTCAATCCAAAGATATTACATTTTACTTGAACAAATGGTCCAACCCTGAAAAGTGAATTTTTGCCGATATTTATGTCCAATATTTCTGGTGACA
The DNA here is from genome assembly GCA_032622095.1 of Siphonodentalium dalli. Classification (NCBI taxonomy): domain Eukaryota; kingdom Metazoa; phylum Mollusca; class Scaphopoda; order Gadilida; family Siphonodentaliidae; genus Siphonodentalium; species Siphonodentalium dalli. The sequence goes on from CP136061.1 coordinate 98,094,223, forward strand.
ATAGTAAAAATTATCCATGGTGCATCAGACATGTTAGTGTGCAATGTATAGGAAACAGATTAGCCAATTGTGTACATCAACCACAACTTGTAAGCGATTACAGGACACCCTGGGCAATATTTACCATTTTCCATATTTTAGCGGCCATTTTCGCAGCCATTTTGAGCCAAGGTAAGATTTATGGTTCCAGAGTGTTGGAATATTCATAGGTAATGATATGCCTCACTTACATTACAATGTTCTTTTCATTTCTTGTTGAAATATGACTAGAATCCCAATTGTGATTTTTTGTAAAATTTTGTACTGCGTTCTGTAAAATCGAATTTTTGAGGGATCGGAAGGGGTTAGGACCCCAATAATTGCATATTTAATTGCTCCAATGATCAGTTAATATAAAAAACAAAAAATAAAATTGCATTACTCAACCAGTTCCAAACAGCATAAATTTTGGCGGCCATCTTGGATGGTGAGTTTCTATTTTGGCCCAAAAAAGTGTCATTATGTCTTAGCTTCACGAAAATATATACATTTGTATACATTTTACTAGATTTTCCCGCTATAATTTTCAAAAAACTGGCTCACTTATAGTTTTAGAAAATGGATCGTGTTGTGTGGGTGGGGGGGGGGGGGGGGGGGGGGGGGGGGGGTAACAAGTCTCGTTCTTATCAGAAAACGACATGAATATATATTTCTTAAGTTGATCGTATCGATTTAGGGATGTATTGGTTGTGATAGTACAACGTTCCAGGGGTGTACGCACATACACACACGTTGGACGAATGCAATCATGTAAATAAAAGTGATTTTTTACGTTTTGAGGGGTGACCCGATGACCCCCTTCTTATCTTAAAACCCCAGGAAAAGTTGCTTCTTAAGTTGTGTATTTATAATTAGTATATATCAAAGTACTTTGAGACCAAAAATTATGGATGTACGCGAAAGTGTAAACAAAAGTGAAAAATCACGTTTTGGGGTTCAGCATGGGACCCCCTTTCTTATCTGAAAACCCCAGGAAAATCCCTTTCTTAAGTTGTGTTTTCTTAATCAGTACACTTAGGAGTATCATCAAACCAAAATTCATCGATGTACGCGGAAGTGTAAATAGAAGTGATTTTTTGCACTTTTTGGGGTTCAGCAGCCCCAGGAATGCGCAACTTAAGAAATCGGTTTTTCAGAATGTTCCATTATTGGTACCAACTTTAGGGGGTCAAACCTTTTGTACGCAAAAGTGTAAATAGAACATATGCGGGCTCCCGAACTATAAATATTTAAATTAAAAAAACAAAATTAAACATTTTTTTTAAAATAAATTTTTTTAAATTCAATTTATTTATTTAATTCAATTTTTTAAATCAAAACCGTTATAACATCCGCCAGGGTACCCTGAGTCACCACACCTAATTTGGTTGAAATCTGTCCATGGGAAAATTTTCCGAACAGACAGACAGATCCTACTAATTATACTGATGACTCTGAAGCTCAAATTAACATTGAAAAGTTACAGTAGGACTTGCCATTATTGGTATGCAAATTACAGGGATCCAATATGATAGTTAGGCCCAATAGGTCGCATCTGTAGGTAATAATTTTGATGGATGGCTAAAATAATGGTAGAATCCAGTTAGGGACGTGACTAGAGGATCTCTGTGGGGGTGGGGGTATGTTATATGATCACCTTGACATTTCCAACTGGTTCCCCAATCTTCCCAACTGTTGACAATTTCCAACCTGACAACCCCCTGAGATTGAAAAACTTCCAACTCATGGCCATTTCATACTAAAAGTAGACAAATATGCTGTTATTGGTAAAAAAACAACATATTCCCAATGAATTATAGGTTGGAAATTCAAACAATGATAACAATTTCAACATGTACAGTAATGCCCTAAGTAATCGACCTCTTAACCAAAGCAGAAAATTATGGGTAACTTTTCAGGATTTAGTCGGAAATATGGCTTGTTGCCATTCATCGGAAAGCTCTCGGGGAGAGCTTTCCGATGAATGGCAACAAGCCATAATTCTGCTTTGGTTAAGAGGTCGATTACTTAGGGCATTACTGTATGTGGTGTAAAATTTCCAAATATAAGGCATCAGATTTCCAACTGTTGAATATTCTATTCCCAACAGTAATAAGTTGAAACTGTCCTTTTGATTTTCTATCCTATACCCCTTACCGAAGAAAATTGTCTTTCCTTGGTATTTGCTAAGTATTTTCTTACCATTCGAATGCTTGAGAAAAACCACTGTCGACCGAAATGTTTATGAGCTTAGTATTTGAATGGTAATCTTAGAATTTGGATCTCGACCAACCCTGAGTTTAGTGTGCCTGTCTTTTGCATAGCATCACTAAATTCACCCTCTGGGGACCTCATTCTGCTTAGGCCTTATCTTCTCTGGAAAGTTTCTTTATTATCAAATTTCTATAGAAAATTGTTCACACAGATTCTATTTTTTTTAGTTTAGTTTCTCTTTCTCTATATCCCAAAATTTGCAAACGACACATTGCATAATCAAGGTTCCCAATGGGTGTACATCACAAATTTCACCATTTGGGAACTGCAATCTGAGTCTATGTCTCCCATATAGCAGATGAGACCATGCAGAATGAGGTCCCCAGAGGGTGAATTTGGTGATGCTAGCCCAACAGCATCACTAAATTCACCCTCTGGGGACCTCATTCTGCAAATAACAGGCACACTAAACTCAGGCTTGATCTGTATGGAGCCCAGGAGGTACCAAGTGAACTCTTTTTTATTTCGTTATAATGAAATAAGATATTGTTATAAACTAATTAAGGTTTTGTTATCTCATAATAAGCTATCGTTATAACAAAATACGATTGCATGATTGAGTTAGGTTATACATGTAACTGAATGGGAGAATCTATCTAGCATAAAGAAAGGGATATATACAGTAATGTCCTAAATAATCGACTCCTTAACCACAGTAGAATTATGGGTAACTTTTCAGGATTTAGTCGGAAATATGGCTTGCTGCCATTCATTGGAAAGCTCTTGGTGAGAGCTTTCCGATGAATGGAAACAAACCATATTTCTGACTAAATCCTGAAAAATTACCCATAATTCTGCTGTGGTTAAAGGGTCATATACTTTGGGTATTAACTGTACCTGTTCTTTTTTATCCTGGCACAGTGACTCCTCTGAGCTCCTTAGAACTTTGGTCCCTGACACCGATAATGGGTCATCATCGTCTGATTTTGTGGGTGTGGTATCGGCTGTCTGCTGTGTCGGTTCCTGCTTTTCGTCATCTGCGTTCAAACATTCTTCAAATTCATCATTGCCGTGATCGAATTCCCATGGCGGTGGATCGTCCTCATAGGAAGAACAAGCCTGCATAAGAAACAAATCGTATTAGCTATTTTTCTAAATTATTCAGGACGATATAATGAATAGCTTTGTCTCATAAAAAAAATGTCATATAGGTATCAGAATTGGAGACAGTTATAACACTTTAATGGGAGGCCAAATTCAAATTTTATAATTAAGCACAATTGATTGCACTTGAGCATAATTATTTGTGCTTAAGTGCAACCAAATGCGCTTAAGTGCAATCAATAGCGCTTAAGCGTAATTTATGGTTATATGTAACTAAACAGCCCTGGTGAAGAAATAGGTTTATCCATAACTTAACCTTAACTCCTATTGACATAACACCTCTTGTTTTCATTGGTTTGGATGGGCAGGGAGCTAGCCTAACTTCTTTATAAAAATGGCTGACGCGTGATGGTATTACCTTCTGTTTTAGTCGGGCGACTCGTGATAGCATTATATTATCTTCTGTATTAGTTGCGGCTACTCGCGATACCATTACCTTCTGTATTAGTTGGGGCGACTTTGATTTCTTAAATTTTCGAGTATACAGGCACATCATATGAGGGAAGTAATCCCTCAGCAGTGACACCACATTCACGCTATATGACCATGGAAATACTATAGATCTGTGCAAGAGATGCTGATTTAATAAAAAACATTAGAGCTCAAGGACTGAGACACCAAAGCTCCAGGAATGAGACACCGATTTTTGGGATAGGGTTTTTTCCCTGATTTAATTCAATAAGTAAACCATATGAGGTAAGCAAGCCCAAATGCAGTGACACCACATGCATGCTATATGACCATAGTAATGCCCAAATCTGTGCAAAAATACTTTAAAAAAACATCATAAAAAAATGACTAGAGTTCCGGGAAGGAGACATCAATTCTTTGGATATAGGGGATGCTGCTAATATGTAATTAGGGATTATCATTATTGTACACATACCGGTACTCACAGTTGACTCTTGAGTACTCAGGCTGATTAAAAACAGGTTAAAATTACCCCAATGCTACTGTTGTGTTGCTAGATGACACACCAGGTCATGCTAATAGTTTATGGGTAAGTTAAATAGTAGTTACAATTACACTTAATTGCAATTAATTACAATTGACTTGCGATTAATTAAGCGTAATTAATTACGCTTAAGCGCAATTCATTACACTTAACTGTAAATGCCCTATTTGTGCTTAAGCACAATATGTGGTATTTGCGCTTAAGTGCAATTGATTGTGCTTAAGCGAAATTAGTTGCGCTTAAGCGCAATTCATTATTAAATGTGAATTGGCCCCCCATACAGTTTTCACATTTATATGAATATTTGACAGTCAAGACTCAAGATTCAATAAATTTATTTGGTACCCATTTTCTTATTAAAGGGGTCCTGTACACTTAAATCGGCCATTACGGGACCATCTCTTTTTATACTCCATAGAATATATGCAACAAATGAATGAATTTGAGCCATGGATTAGTGAAAAATACACTCGTGTTTTCAATCAAGGATGCAAACAACAGGATAATTATAATGAAAATGAATTTATGACTTCAGTCATAAATTAATTTTTTCATTATAATTACCATGTTGTTTGCCTCATTCATAGAGCACATGAGAGTATTTTGCACTAATCCATGGCTCAAATTCATTCATTGTCTCAAATTCATTCATTTGTTGCATATATTCTGTTGAGTATATGCCGGATTTAGTGTACAGTACCCATTTAATATCAATATACAAACAGGACCATATAAAACTACACCTTATATCAGGGTAGGTCCCTTGTGCTATTATATACAGATACATTACATAATGTATATTTATCACGGTGTGCGGTGCTTGTGTACAAGAAGAGCAGTTGAATGATTACATGGGCAGGATGGGGGTGGTGGGAGGGGAGGGATCATCAGATTACAAAGTCATTTCTTACATGTTGCAACAGAATAAAATATGTTTGATTTAATTTCAAGCGTGATCTGTTTCACCGACAAGGATTCACATTTCACGATGGTGTACGTAAACAAGAGCCTGCTCGTGTTACATAAGCTGTGCTTCTTTTTACATAACACAGTGCAATTCTATTGGTTAATCACACACAACTGATATAAGCGCTCTTTATTATTTCCATATCAGGGAAACAGTAACAAATAACGCTCTTTATGTTTACCATATCTGGATCTAAACAAAAGCCAGGTAACATAACGTTTTTTGCTTTTGTTTACATAACAAAGGGGGGAAATTTGACAATAACATACTGTTTATTCCATATTTCTGATCGGGGAGAGCTTTCCGATGAATGGCAACAAGCCATATTTCCGACTAAATCCTGAAAAGTTACCCATAATTCTGCTGTGGTTAAGAGGTCGATTACTTGGGGCATTACTGTACATGGAAACAGTGATTTTTGAAATAAATGTATAGTAAATTTGGTTATAATTTCCAACAGGTTGATGGTTCTTAAAGTGATATGAAACACTCCGATATAATAGAAATGGAGAATAATCTTGCTAAAATATTATATGCAAATTGACAACACACACTGTCATTATTATATATTAATTAAATTCAGCAACTCTTGATTGCAAAATATTTTTCGTTAGTTCATCGCCGATATTTGCGTCCCAAATTTGAGGTGTATTAATATTTACAATTGAGCGTAGTTCGGATGATGTTTCCTATGGAGTGGTATGGTTGTTTGAGATTTTCATCATTTTCATTTAATAGAATGCTATATTCCTCCGCCAGAATAATATCTTATCAATTTCACGCACCTGAATAAGTCCATAATATATCTTTAAATATTGTATCACAATAACCGTTTGTACCAAATTTCAAAAAGAAATTCCTGACAGATTTTGAGAAAATCCATTTTGAAATATCAGGATTTTTTTTCTGACCTTCTTACCATTCCATGACTGAAGCTCCCTGAAATTTTGCGAAAACCTTGTGCCAATGCATTCTCTTATGGGATACTCGCATATATAAGAGAATGCACTGGCAAATGATCTTTAATGCTGCACCAGTGCAGCTCCCATCATGAAAGGGTTAAATATACACTTACAGAGTTGCATCGTGGTGTGGGAGCCGGTGCGCTGCATGGTGAGACTAAGCCCCGATCGTGGAGAGCATGCAGAGACAAACCATTGAGGCTCGGTAACTCATCCTTCTCCAACTCAAACTTCGACTCCTTAGGCAAATTTTTGTTGTAACTGAAATACTAAGATTGAAACCATTTTTCAAACCAGTGGTTAAAAAGTGATTATTGATACTCCCATTCACTAAATATATCAATTCAATGGCATGTCCGAATCCAGCAAACAAAACTAGTGCGTATTGTTGAGTCTCATTTAACAAGTTGCATCTTGGGTGTACATATACATGTACATGTATATCACCTCGGGCCAAATTGAAACATGCATGGGGAGAACTGAAACATATTAAAACAAACCAGTATACAGTGTACATGTATAAAGTGACATGTTTGAGTCGAGAAATGACACATTGAAGAAACTGCTAGGTGTAAAATGTCCAAGTCTGCAAATAGTGTGTCTGTCATTTGCAGAATGAGCTCCCCAGAGGGTGACTTTAGTGACATCACCAAATTTACCATCTGGGAACCTCATTCCGCTTAGGCCTCAAATGGATCAGATTGAAGTTCCCCAGTTGAAGTTGGTGATGTCCATCCATTAGTCACCTCGGTTATACATTTTATCTTCTGCATATTAGAGGATATCGAAACTTCCCAGAAGGGAACAAGAGCATATTACGCCTGTTTCTAGAGTAGAGTGAGGCATGTAGACAGAACCCATATTTGAACTTGATCTGTATTCCAAATTTGGTTCAGTTCACTTGATTCAATCTAAAGTTACCATCCGGAAACCGCAAATCAGGTCAAATCTAAGTCGAAAAAGGGACATAACTCAGTCAAAATCATGCGGACGAAACCCATATTCTAACTTGATCTGTATTTTGGGGTGGTAAACTAATATTCCAAATTTGGTTCAGTTCACTTGATTCAATCTAAAGTTAACATCCGGAAACCAAAAGTGGACGGACGGATGGCGGATGGCTCGACGGACAACCCATTTACATAATACGACCATTTTTTCAAACGGGCGTATAAAAAGTAACTCAAACAATGTTAATTTGAGACGACTATAGATACTTCCCAGAAGATTAGATCTAAGCAGAATGAGGTGCCCAGAGGGTGCGGGATAGCATCACTAAATTCACCCTCTGAGGACCTCATCTGCAAATGACAGACACACTATTACTTGGAAACACAGAATCTCTAGAACAGAAAATGCAAACATTTTGAAACCATTTACGATGGCGAACCTCCATTTTAAATTTCAAATATATCAAATATCTGCACGGACGGATAACATCCAATATTTCCAGATAAAGAGAGATAAGATGGATATGTCTAGAATGGAAAATGAGAACAAGGTCATTTATACCTCTTTTTGAAAGCAGTCATGATGACGAATCTCCGTACCAAATTTCAATCAGATCAAATAATACAGATATATATGACCAGAGGGACGGGCAGACAGACATGCGGACAGACAGACAAATCCAGTATACGGCCCGTTTTTCTTCGGAAAGTGGGGCCACGTCATAACAACTAAATTTTTAAGGCTCGCATAATTTTCAAGCATGCAAATGAACTTAGTAATTTGTCGCATTTGTGACATCCGAATCAGGTAAACAAAACTAGTGGTCACACGGTATTGTAGAGTCTCATTTAACAAGTTGCATCTTGGGTGTACAAAAACATGTATAACACCTCGGGCCAAATTGAAACATGCATGGGGAGAACTGAAACATATTAAAACAAACCAGAATACAGTGTACATGTACATGCATAAAGTGACATGTTTGAGTCGAGAAATGACACATTGAAGAAACTGCTAGGTGTAAAATGTCCAAGTCTGCAAATAGTGTGTCTGTCATTTGCAGAATGAGCTCCCCAGAGGGTGACTTTAGTGACATCACCAAATTTACCATCTGGGAACCTCATTCCGCTTAGGCCTCAAATGGATCAGATTGAAGTTCCCCAGTTGAAGTTGGTGATGTCCATCCATTAGTCACCTCAGTTATACATTTTATCTTCTGCATATTAGAGGATATAGAAACTTCCCAGACGGGAACAAGAGCATAATACGCCTGTTTCTAGAGTAGAGTGAGGCATGCAGACAGAACCCATATTTGAACTTGATCTGTATTCCAAATTTGGTTCAGTTCACTTGATTCATTCTAAAGTTACCATCCGGAAACCGCAAATCAGCTAGGTCAAATCTAAGTCGAAAAAGGGACATAACTCAGTCAAAATCATGCGGACGAAGCTCATATTCGAACTTGATCTGTATTTTGGGGTGGTAAACTAATATTCCAAATTTGGTTCAGTTCACTTGATTCAATCTAAAGTTAACATCCGGAAACCAAAAGCGGACGGACGGACGGCGGATGGCTCGACGGACGGACGGACACCCATTTACATAATACGACCATTTTTTCAAACGGGCGTATAAAAAGTAACTCAAACAATGTTAATTTGAGACGACTATAGATACTTCCCAGAAGATTAGATCTAAGCAGAATGAGGTGCCCAGAGGGTGCGGGATAGCATCACTAAATTCACCCTCTGAGGACCTCATCTGCAAATGACAGACACACTATTACTTGGAAACACAGAATCTCTAGAACAGAAAATGCAAACATTTTGAAACCATTTACGATGGCGAACCTCCATTTTAAATTTCAAATATATCAAATATCTGCACGGACGGATAACAACCAATATTTCCAGATAAAGAGACATAAGATGGATATGTCTAGAATGGAAAATGAGAACAAGGTCATTTATACCTCTTTTTGAAAGCAGTCATGATGACGAATCTCCGTACCAAATTTCAATCAGATCAAATAATACAGATATATATGACCAGAGGGACGGGCAGACAGACATGCGGACAGACAGACAAATCCAGTATACGGCCAGGGCCTGACCCAGCCCGTTTTCGACGCCGGTATACCGGGTTTGGGGACATTGAGTTTGGGCGCCCAAACAAATTGAAGGCAAAAAAAAAAAAAATATTTAAAAAAAAAAAAAAAAAAAAAAAAAAAAAAAATTTTAAATTCAGGTCCCAATTCATATTATAACAAGATACACAGAATTTATGTATTTATATATATTGACATAAGACATTTTAGTTTACAAAAAGATTTAAGTTTAGCAGTTGGAATCATACTGTAAAGTATGTTTGGTTCTATCTAGCTTTCATCTGTGAAAACTTCAAATAGTTCAGGTTTGTTACCATTCAGCCTTCAGACTTTAGTATTTCAATCAAATTAAAGCTAAATTACACAATACAGTATAGGAACAGTGACAATTTGATCAAATCAACCTGGTTATCAGGTGGGATCTCATAATACCAAATGAATAATTAACGTAGAGATTAGTTCTAATTACTAGGGCCCTAACATATACCGGCATATCAATTGGAAACAAATAGAACAACACAACATAATTTTGAGAGTGTTTAACTACAAACCTAGAATAAGAAATAATGACAAATGTTGCAGGACTGTTCATTCTATCTTTTTCATCTCAGTCATACAGTGGCTCATATTATACATTTATATATTAGATTATATTATGCATTATTATGATCATATATTAATCTGTTATCATTATGTGTGTTTGTTTAATTCTGTTAAAAACAATGTTATCTTGTAAGTTGAAATAAATATGTTGGTTCATTGTGTCTTTTCTTTTGTGTATAAATATAAATTGAATTCATGTATTAAATGAATTTTGTTTTCTAGCTTAAGTGACTCTGGTCATATTAATAGCTACTGAAAGTATAAAATTCTCTTTGGTTAAAAAATGAAAATCATCCTTCAGATATGCCCAAGATCACTCTCAGAGCATTGAAATTTCAAGAAATTTCCCGGGGGAGGCCCCCCGGACAGCCCCAATGAGTGGGGCCACCCCTCTCATACTCTCCCCTTCGGCAGTCGGCGATGACCTTCGATCATCGGGAGGTGTCCCCAAATAAAACCTGGATCAGGCCCTGACGGCCCGTTTTTCTTCGGAAAGTGGGGCCACGTCATAACAACTAAATTTTTAAGGCTCGCATAATTTTCAAGCATGCAAATGAACTTAGTAATTTGTCGCATTTGTGACATCCGAATCAGGTAAACAAAACTAGTGGTCACACGGTATTGTAGAGTCTCATTTAACAAGTTGCATCTTGGGTGTACAAAAACATGTATAACACCTCGGGCCAAATTGATACATGCATGGGGAGAACTGAAACATATTAAAACAAACCAGAATACAGTGTACATGTACATGCATAAAGTGACATGTTTGAGTCGAGAAATGACACATTGAAGAAACTGCTAGGTGTAAAATGTCCAAGTCTGCAAACAGTGTGTCTGTCATTTGCAGAATGAGCTCCCCAGAGGGTGACTTTAGTGACATCACCAAATTTACCATCTGGGAACCTCATTCCGCTTAGGCCTCAAATGGATCAGATTGAAGTTCCCCAGTTGAAGTTGGTGATGTCCATCCATTAGTCACCTCAGTTATACATTTTATCTTCTGCATATTAGAGGATATAGAAACTTCCCAGAAGGGAACAAGAGCATAATACGCCTGTTTCTAGAGTAGAGTGACTGGCATGCAGACAGAACCCATATTTGAACTTGATCTGTATTCCAAATTTGGTTCAGTTCACTTGATTCAATCTAAAGTTACCATCCGGAAACCGCAAATCAGGTCAAATCTAAGTCGAAAAAGGGACATAACTCAGTCAAAATCATGCGGACGAAGCTCATATTCGAACTTGATCTGTATTTTGGGGTGGTAAACTAATATTCCAAATTTGGTTCAGTTCACTTGATTCAATCTAAAGTTAACATCCGGAAACCAAAAGCGGACGGACGGACGGCGGATGGCTCGACGGACGGACGGACACCCATTTACATAATACGACCATTTTTTCAAACGGGCGTATAAAAAGTAACTCAAACAATGTTAATTTGAGACGACTATAGATACTTCCCAGAAGATTAGATCTAAGCAGAATGAGGTGCCCAGAGGGTGCGGGATAGCATCACTAAATTCACCCTCTGAGGACCTCATCTGCAAATGACAGACACACTATTACTTGGAAACACAGAATCTCTAGAACAGAAAATGCAAACATTTTGAAACCATTTACGATGGCGAACCTCCATTTTAAATTTCAAATATATCAAATATCTGCACGGACGGATAACAACCAATATTTCCAGATAAAGAGAGATAAGATGGATATGTCTAGAATGGAAAATGAGAACAAGGTCATTTATACCTCTTTTTGAAAGCAGTCATGATGACGAATCTCCGTACCAAATTTCAATCAGATCAAATAATACAGATATATATGACCAGAGGGACGGGCAGACAGACATGCGGACAGACAGACAAATCCAGTATACGGCCAGGGCCTGACCCAGCCCGTTTTCGACGCCGGTATACCGGGTTTGGGGACATTGAGTTTGGGCGCCCAAACAAATTGAAGGCAAAAAAAAAAAAAATATTTATTAAAAAAAAAAAAAAAAAAAAAAAAAAAAAATTCTAAATTCAGGTCCCAATTCATATTATAACAAGATACACAGAATTTATGTATTTATATATATTGACATAAGACATTTTAGTTTACAAAAAGATTTAAGTTTAGCAGTTGGAATCATACTGTAAAGTATGTTTGGTTCTATCTAGCTTTCATCTGTGAAAACTTCAAATAGTTCAGGTTTGTTACCATTCAGCCTTCAGACTTTAGTATTTCAATCAAATTAAAGCTAAATTACACAATACAGTATAGGAACAGTGACAATTTGATCAAATCAACCTGGTTATCAGGTGGGATCTCATAATACCAAATGAATAATTAACGTAGAGATTAGTTCTAATTACTAGGGCCCTAACATATACCGGCATATCAATTGGAAACAAATAGAACACAACATAATTTTGAGAGTGTTTAACTACAAACCTAGAATAAGAAATAATGACAAATGTTGCAGGACTGTTCATTCTATCTTTTTCATCTCAGTCATACAGTGGCTCATATTATACATTTATATATTAGATTATATTATGCATTATTATGATCATATATTAATCTGTTATCATTATGTGTGTTTGTTTAATTCTGTTAAAAACAATGTTATCTTGAAAGTTGAAATAAATATGTTGGTTCATTGTGTCTTTTCTTTTGTGTATAAATATAAATTGAATTCATGTATTAAATGAATTTTGTTTTCTAGCTTAAGTGACTCTGGTCATATTAATAGCTACTGAAAGTATAAAATTCTCTTTGGTTAAAAAATGAAAATCATCCTTCAGATATGCCCAAGATCACTCTCAGAGCATTGAAATTTCAAGAAATTTCCCGGGGAGGCCCCCCGGACAGCCCCAATGAGTGGGGCCACCCCTCTCATACTCTCCCCTTCGGCAGTCGGCGATGACCTTCGATCATCGGGAGGTGTCCCCAAATAAAACCTGGATCAGGCCCTGACGGCCCGTTTTTCTTCGGAAAGTGGGGCCACGTCATAACAACTAAATTTTTAAGGCTCGCATAATTTTCAAGCATGCAAATGAACTTAGTAATTTGTCGCATTTGTGACATCCGAATCAGGTAAACAAAACTAGTGGTCACACGGTATTGTAGAGTCTCATTTAACAAGTTGCATCTTGGGTGTACAAAAACATGTATAACACCTCGGGCCAAATTGATACATGCATGGGGAGAACTGAAACATATTAAAACAAACCAGAATACAGTGTACATGTACATGCATAAAGTGACATGTTTGAGTCGAGAAATGACACATTGAAGAAACTGCTAGGTGTAAAATGTCCAAGTCTGCAAACAGTGTGTCTGTCATTTGCAGAATGAGCTCCCCAGAGGGTGACTTTAGTGACATCACCAAATGTACCATCTGGGAACCTCATTCCGCTTAGGCCTCAAATGGATCAGATTGAAGTTCCCCAGTTGAAGTTGGTGATGTCCATCCATTAGTCACCTCAGTTATACATTTTATCTTCTGCATATTAGAGGATATAGAAACTTCCCAGAAGGGAACAAGAGCATAATATGCCTGTTTCTAGAGTAGAGTGAGGCATGCAGACAGAACCCATATTTGAACTTGATCTGTATTCCAAATTTGGTTCAGTTCACTTGATTCAATCTAAAGTTACCATCCGGAAACCGCAAATCAGGTCAAATCTAAGTCGAAAAAGGGACATAACTCAGTCAAAATCATGCGGACGAAGCTCATATTCGAACTTGATCTGTATTTTGGGGTGGTAAACTAATATTCCAAATTTGGTTCAGTTCACTTGATTCAATCTAAAGTTAACATCCGGAAACCAAAAGCGGACGGACGGACGGCAGATGGCTCGACGGACGGACGGACACCCATTTACATAATACGACCATTTTTTCAAACGGGCGTATAAAAAGTAACTCAAACAATGTTAATTTGAGACGACTATAGATACTTCCCAGAAGATTAGATCTAAGCAGAATGAGGTGCCCAGAGGGTGCGGGATAGCATCACTAAATTCACCCTCTGAGGACCTCATCTGCAAATGACAGACACACTATTACTTGGAAACACAGAATCTCTAGAACAGAAAATGCAAACATTTTGAAACCATTTACGATGGCGAACCTCCATTTTAAATTTCAAATATATCAAATATCTGCACGGACGGATAACAACCAATATTTCCAGATAAAGAGAGATAAGATGGATATGTCTAGAATGGAAAATGAGAACAAGGTCATTTATACCTCTTTTTGAAGCAGTCATGATGACGAATCTCCGTACCAAATTTCAATCAGATCAAATAATACAGATATATATGACCAGAGGGACGGGCAGACAGACATGCGGACAGACAGACAAATCCAGTATACGGCCAGGGCCTGACCCAGCCCGTTTTCGACGCCGGTATACCGGGTTTGGGGACATTGAGTTTGGGCGCCCAAACAAATTGAAGGCAAAAAAAAAAAAAATATTTAAAAAAAAAAAAAAAAAAAAAAAATAATTTTTTTAAATTCAGGTCCCAATTCATATTATAACAAGATACACAGAATTTATGTATTTATATATATTGACATAAGACATTTTAGTTTACAAAAAGATTTAAGTTTAGCAGTTGGAATCATACTGTAAAGTATGTTTGGTTCTATCTAGCTTTCATCTGTGAAAACTTCAAATAGTTCAGGTTTGTTACCATTCAGCCTTCAGACTTTAGTATTTCAATCAAATTAAAGCTAAATTACACAATACAGTATAGGAACAGTGACAATTTGATCAAATCAACCTGGTTATCAGGTGGGATCTCATAATACCAAATGAATAATTAACGTAGAGATTAGTTCTAATTACTAGGGCCCTAACATATACCGGCATATCAATTGGAAACAAATAGAACAACACAACATAATTTTGAGAGTGTTTAACTACAAACCTAGAATAAGAAATAATGACAAATGTTGCAGGACTGTTCATTCTATCTTTTTCATCTCAGTCATACAGTGGCTCATATTATACATTTATATATTAGATTATATTATGCATTATTATGATCATATATTAATCTGTTATCATTATGTGTGTTTGTTTAATTCTGTTAAAAACAATGTTATCTTGTAAGTTGAAATAAATATGTTGGTTCATTGTGTCTTTTCTTTTGTGTATAAATATAAATTGAATTCATGTATTAAATGAATTTTGTTTTCTAGCTTAAGTGACTCTGGTCATATTAATAGCTACTGAAAGTATAAAATTCTCTTTGGTTAAAAAATGAAAATCATCCTTCAGATATGCCCAAGATCACTCTCAGAGCATTGAAATTTCAAGAAATTTCCCGGGGGAGGCCCCCCGGACAGCCCCAATGAGTGGGGCCACCCCTCTCATACTCTCCCCTTCGGCAGTCGGCGATGACCTTCGATCATCGGGAGGTGTCCCCAAATAAAACCTGGATCAGGCCCTGACGGCCCGTTTTTCTTCGGAAAGTGGGGCCACGTCATAACAACTAAATTTTTAAGGCTCGCATAATTTTCAAGCATGCAAATGAACTTAGTAATTTGTCGCATTTGTGACATCCGAATCAGGTAAACAAAACTAGTGGTCACACGGTATTGTAGAGTCTCATTTAACAAGTTGCATCTTGGGTGTACAAAAACATGTATAACACCTCGGGCCAAATTGATACATGCATGGGGAGAACTGAAACATATTAAAACAAACCAGAATACAGTGTACATGTACATGCATAAAGTGACATGTTTGAGTCGAGAAATGACACATTGAAGAAACTGCTAGGTGTAAAATGTCCAAGTCTGCAAACAGTGTGTCTGTCATTTGCAGAATGAGCTCCCCAGAGGGTGACTTTAGTGACATCACCAAATTTACCATCTGGGAACCTCATTCCGCTTAGGCCTCAAATGGATCAGATTGAAGTTCCCCAGTTGAAGTTGGTGATGTCCATCCATTAGTCACCTCAGTTATACATTTTATCTTCTGCATATTAGAGGATATAGAAACTTCCCAGAAGGGAACAAGAGCATAATACGCCTGTTTCTAGAGTAGAGTGAGGCATGCAGACAGAACCCATATTTGAACTTGATCTGTATTCCAAATTTGGTTCAGTTCACTTGATTCATTCTAAAGTTACCATCCGGAAACCGCAAATCAGGTCAAATCTAAGTCGAAAAAGGGACATAACTCAGTCAAAATCATGCGGACGAAGCTCATATTCGAACTTGATCTGTATTTTGGGGTGGTAAACTAATATTCCAAATTTGGTTCAGTTCACTTGATTCAATCTAAAGTTAACATCCGGAAACCAAAAGCGGACGGACGGACGGCGGATGGCTCGACGGACGGACGGACAACCCATTTACATAATACGACCATTTTTTCAAACGGGCGTATAAAAAGTAACTCAAACAATGTTAATTTGAGACAACTATAGATACTTCCCAGAAGATTAGATCTAAGCAGAATGAGGTGCCCAGAGGGTGCGGGATAGCATCACTAAATTCACCCTCTGAGGACCTCATCTGCAAATGACAGACACACTATTACTTGGAAACACAGAATCTCTAGAACAGAAAATGCAAACATTTTGAAACCATTTACGATGGCGAACCTCCATTTTAAATTTCAAATATATCAAATATCTGCACGGACGGATAACAACCAATATTTCCAGATAAAGAGACATAAGATGGATATGTCTAGAATGGAAAATGAGAACAAGGTCATTTATACCTCTTTTTGAAAGCAGTCATGATGACGAATCTCCGTACCAAATTTCAATCAGATCAAATAATACAGATATATATGACCAGAGGGACGGGCAGACAGACATGCGGACACACAGACAAATCCAGTATACGGCCCGTTTTTCTTCGGAAAGTGGGGCCACGTCATAACAACTAAATTTTTAAGGCTCGTATAATTTTCAAGCATGCAAATGAATTTAGTAATTTGTGGCATTTGTGACATTTGGCAATCAAAGTAGGTCGAAAAATACTCGATAAACAGTATGTACTAATACACAGACTTAATTTGTCATAGAAAGTCTTTCCGATGCCTTTATGACACAGTTCGTGATGACTATAGCTCCACCGGAGAGTTCGTCTCAGGTGAGCTAAAAACTGATAAAGTCGGTAAAAATAGGCGGACGGAACGAAACTTTGAACTTGACTTGTATATGAGTAATCCATTATGCCAAATTTTAAAACCAAAAGATAAAAATAATCGTCAAATTATAAGTCAACAAGGACCATAACTTTGGTATAAATAAATAGGCGGACGGAACTCAATTAGTAATCCATTTACCAAATTTGAAAACAAATCAGATAACTAAAACTAAAGTAATCACACAAAAACAAAATTAATAAAAAAAATTCTATATCAACAAGGACAATAACTCTGGTAAAAATGGGCGGACCGAAACCCAATTCGAACTTGACCTGTATTTTCATGTGGGTAATCCACTTACTTAAGTTGAGAAACAAAATCGGACAATTAAAACAAACTAAAGTTATCAACCGGAAACCAAAATAATCGGCAAATTGTACGTCGACAAGGACCATAACTCCGGCAAAAATCGGCAGCCCGAACACAAATTCGAACATGACTTGTATTTCCGTGTGGGTAATCCACATACGAAATATGAAAACAATCAGATAACTAAAATTAAAGTTATCATCCGGAAACCAGCTGGATGGGTGAACGAACGTAATGACGCCCTGACGGACGGATACAGCTGATTTTTATAGTCTCCAGATTTTTTTTGTTCGGGGGGCGGTTCGGGGGACAATTAGATGCAGTGACTCTCAATGGAAAAATCGAGAGTAAAAAATATTTACACTTGAACGCAGTTCAGCCGATGTTTTCCATGGAGTTGTACCGTCGATTTGCTCCAGATTTTATGCGAAGTTTGACCCGCAAAGTTAATAGAATGATACATTCCTCCAGTTGGCATAGCTCTGAATACTAACTTATCAGTTTCATGCACCGAACAAGTCCACAATAACGCTCTTAAATTTTACCATATATCAGGAAGAGACTATATATATATATCAATTAATTGTCCCATGCCGAACAAAAGTCGAGACCCGTTTTATACTAAATTCTATGACCTGAATAAGTCATTCTATATAATTATGTTATTAAAATATTTATTTAACTTAATTATGTTTCCATATATATTTTGATCGCGGACCGGGATGTTATAAAACGAGCATAATTTTAGCTAGATCATGCCATGAATCTCTTCTCTGGCTAACGCCCGTAGAGATCATATATTCCACCAGTACAAAACCTTGGAACTTTTTGAAGGAAACCTTATAAAGTTGAAAAAAAATAACACGTGGAATATATTTCGTAATGGTTATCTTTTCCTTATTAGTGTACACATGTACTTCACTAATTATGTGAAGGTCACAACTCGAAAATACATGCTTTTCTGTGACTTCTGAGAGCCGATGTCGCAATAAACATTCAATTCAACATCAAAAAATCCATAATTGTCATAAACGCCAACAAAAATCGCCCACAAAGTCATGCACTTAAATGGCGAAATTTCGAATTGGAACCTTCACCTACAGGCTACAGTGAAGTACATTATTAAGAAACAGATAATAACGAAGAAATATATTCCGTGTGTTATTTTTTCGATTTTTATAAGGTTCCCCAGGGTTCCCTGTCAAAACTTTAAAAAGTTCCCAGGTTTTGTACTGGTGGAATATGATCTATACGGGCGTTAGCCATAGTAGAGATTCATATGGCATGATCTAAATCTAAAGCCTTCAAATCGCCATGTGGTTTTGAAGAATTCTTCGTCCTAAGGAATGGTGCAATTCTATTTTGCTGCATGGCATGCGCCTTAAGCCCGAAATGGAATACCAAGCAAAATTTCAACTCTGCCTATGGGCTATACACTGCATGGACAATGTTTGACACTGTTCTGAGAAGTAGAATAACAATCGTAAATTGACGTAATTTAAAAGTGACACACATACCTTGCTAATCCTCCTCCTGTCAAGCCGTAATATTGCTTGGTGGTTTCCGACAGATCTGCACTGGTTCTGGTGCTCTCTCAGAGATACCGTGCTCATAATATACCGGATTTCATCTTTGCGTTGTAACACGTTCCTATATTGCACGGGGTCCTGGCTCGGGTGGAGAGGTATGCCAGGATTCGACCATTTACGCACCACTTGCATCGTCCACCCCACCCATTACCTTCTCCAACGTACTGGGAGTTTGCTGGTCCGAGTGTGCTTCCTGTGACGTCACGTGGTTACGACTGGGCCGGGAAGTTTTAAAGGACGTTGGAAGTTGAATAACGTTCACGATGCCGAAGGCATACACGGAAGGTATGCAGTATTTATATTTAAGCATGTTATGCATCATGCATGTGTTGCGAGGAACCAGGGCAGACGACGCAAATATATCTATCATTTGGAATATTGTAATTCAAACCCATATATAGCAGAGGCGTATAGATATAGGCCTACGGGTTTGGCACAATGTGCAATCAGATTATTGCAGTATGTCGAAATGCGCTTCTCGATCATTATATGACCGTTTGTGACACGCATTTTAGCGAAAATTACACGCTGCTGAATTGCAAACACTGAATGGACCGTATTTCAATATACATTTAATTATTTCCCCTTTATTTCTTCAGTTAAACCAGCAGTCAGATGCTCGTAGCCCGTTTATATATAACCATGGGTATATGCCAGATATAACCGTACAAAAAAAAAAACGCCGTTCTTTTTACCGTATATTTATCCATGGTGTGCGTGCCTGTGGTTGTCCGTAACATGGTGCCCGGTGTTATTGCTTTGAAAGGTAATCATGTTCGACTGGTGTTGTCAGATTGGTAATATGAGATTAGCGGTTTATATGTCTTGTCTGGTCACATTTACTGTTTGAACTTTGTCTGAAATAGACGCACTTTTTATACTAGAATTTGCGCAACAGGAGCGCAGGGAAATCATAGCACGTCGAGTTGGTTTAAGGGTTTTTAGAAAAAGTATTTATATGATATAGACAGAGACGTGGCGACAGGAGGGGGTTGGGGTGTCTCACCCCCCCCCCCCCCAACTTTGGTCAAAATGTTCAACAGTTGGAAATTTCAATACCTGCCAAAACATTAGTTGGAAATTTCACACCAACATTAAGTTGAAAATGTTCTTGTAGCTTGATTTTCAAACAATTTATTTGCATATTTTCCTATTTTTGGTAAATATTTTGGACTGAAATGGTCATCAGTCGGAAATTTCCAACCTTAGGAGGGTGACAGGTTGGAAATTTCCAACACATGGACAGTTTGTGTCCTGGTCCCTCCCCCGTGGCCAGTCAAAAAACTGCTAGTTAATTTAAGAAAACGATATTGTCATGCATTTGGTCAACATTGTCATCAGTTGAAATTTTCCAACCTAAGTGGGGGTGTCAGGTTTGAAATGTCCAACTCTAGGAAGGTTTGAGGCTAGTCTAGATGATAGGATTTTGAGATTTTCTTGTTCAGATTAAAAAAAATTTGCACACCGGGCCGACTATCGTTGTCATTGTCCCTTACCCCGTGGCCGATACAAAACTGCTAATTAGTTTAACAAAACAATATTTTACTTCATTTGGTCAAACTTGTGGACTGAAATAGTCATCAGTTGGAGAGTTTTCCAACCTGAGGGGGAGTATGAGGTTTGAAATTTCCAACACCAGGAAAGGTTCAGTTGAGGCCAGTCTAGATGCATGCTAGGATTTAATATTTTCTTTTATAGTTTTAAAAAATTTCTCACACCGGGCCGAAGAACCATGGTCAACACGGTGTGTCCCCACCTCTTGCCCGTAGCCGTCGGCATTTGTCTGGAGTTAGACCATTCGATGCTATGATTTATGCAATTGTTCAGGTTAAACTATCTGAATTTTCAAACCTGGAATATAGAACCATGTTTAAAAAATATATATATAGGATATATATAGGATAGTAGGTGTGAGCACTGATGTACAAGGGGGATGGTGCAAATGGAATTTGTGTTTGGGGTGATTCTGATTCAAGGGGGTGCAGTTGGAATTTCCCATGGTGGACACCCCCTAACGGAAACTATATAGCCACGTCCCTGGATATAGAGAGGCAAACAGAACAATACCATATATATACAATATTCGGTTGCATCTAATTTGGATTTATTGGGATGTCTTTAGTGCACTTTTGTGATTACGAGAGCTCATTTCCCCCTGATTTCTGCTCAATATGTGGTCTTCTTCTTTAAAAGTTTTATATGATTTCAAACAGGGGTGGCACCAGGATATCCCCGACAGGTGGGGGGGGGGGCTTTAGCTGCCGGGTTGACCATTACATAACTCACCGAAGGGGGATGGCTATGACTCCCCGACAGGGCTGGGATGTAGCCCCTGACCCCCCCCCCCCCCCCCCCCCCCCCGGTGCCACCCAACATAATTTAGTATCGATTATTTAGCATGGGGTGTCAAGTAGGGACTTGCCGATAGGGGTGGTTATGCAGGGTCTAACCCCCCCCCCCCCCCCCCCCCCCAATTGTAGTCATACCTAATACCCCGAGCAAAATTAATTGGAAAATTCACACCAAAATTAGGTTGAAATTGTTCTCGTAGTTTGATTTTCCAACACTTTCTTAGTGACGAATTTGTTGTTTTTAGACCAGTCTTCTCCGTCTTTACAGTCTGGTGATCCAGTCATTGACTGTCTTGTTATTTTAATTTTTTCCAAGAATTCTAGAAATTAATGGATGTATGGGTGGTTTTGCACTGGCTACGATGAAACAAACTAGGAATCCGATCGAGTTTGGGGAAGAAATTCTTTCAAGGTGATACATAAACTAAGCAACCATTTCGCCGTACAATCAGTGGCCTTAGGCCGCCCCAGGATGAGGCAGATACCACCGACGGTGTGGAATATTACTACATGCTGTACTATATACATACGTCATCCGTGTGCGATTTATTGGCATCCAGGATATGAGAGTTGGCAAATATTATTTCTTCAGTATGTCTGAACAATTACGAAAATGTAGATTTTAAATTTGTGTTTTTCTCAGAAAATACAATAAAGTGCATTGAATTTGAGCTATTTTCCTATGCGTTCAGTGTTTGATAAAATTAATGTGTTATATTACATGCCTGTATAAGTAGCCTCACTTGAGTCATGAGGTTATGGAATTTATTGCAAACAAACTGAAAGAGATAGCAACAATTAGTTTTTGTTATGTTTACCCATACCATAGTTATGGCCCTTTGACATAGAATTCATGCATGCTTCGATAAATCAACCATTTTTCAACTGATAGGAACCAAATTTGGTATGTGAGTTTCTCAATCCAAAATACAGATCGAGTTTTGAATATGGGTTAGATCCGACATTTTATACCAGAGTTATGGCCCTTTTTCAACTAAGAATTGAACAGATAACCATAGCAGTCTACAATTAATTACTTGTGATATCAGTTTAGCTCTGAGAGACAGAGACAAGCAGTAAATCTGTATTATAGAATTAGAGTTATTTTTAGCCATCAGTGTGAGGTGTAACCAGAGTTAATATATAGAGAGATAGGACACTCCCAAACAGCTCTATGTAATTAATTTGCACTCTTAGCCTGGGTTTCTGAGAGGGTCTCTATGCCAGGAAAGATGGCTGGTAATAGAAAACTAACAGGGAATAAATTGTGTTTTATCACATAATCTGTCATGTTTGTCCAGTGTTTCACAGACAAAAAAATCACATACATGCCCATGCTAGTGGAGATGGGAAAATTGATCTTACCCACAAATGACTAATATGGTAAACATAGTGCCAACGTCGTTAGTCCGTCCGTCTGTCTGTAGACACTTTACACATGGTGCGATAACTCAAACATTTACTATCTGATTGGAACCAAATTTTGTATATGAATTTCTCAGCACAAAAGACAGATCGAGTTCGTATATGGGTTTGATCTGGGACTAGTATATATGTGTATACTAGTCCCAGGTTTGATCAGACTATTTTTAACCGAGTTATGGCCCTTTTTCGAAAAAATATTCACTCTTAAAAAAAAAAAAATTTGTTTTAATTCCTTGCTCAATTTAACATAAACTAAATAAATAAATAAATGCCAACAAAAAATAATAATTTTTTTTTTAAAGTTACTAGTAACAAAATTTGAAAAAATAACACCAATATAACTCCGCCAAGGGTACCCCGAGTCAGCACACCAAATTTGGTTTAAATCGGTCCAAAATATTGTTATGTACATGTACTGGTAAATATGTTTGGAGCGACATTAAACCCAATTCACCAATTCCATCCCATGCCTTTGGACTACTCAGCTATTAATATGGTTATATTATTTTCTGATGTCTCTTATGCCAATGTGCAGATAAAGAAAGCTATGGTATCTAATTTTTAAAAAAGTTTCAACAATACACATCACATTCTGGTAACAGTAGACTAGAACATCACTCTACAGATGGTCTGAGGTCATTATAAATGTTATTGGTTTCATAGAGATGCCAGCCTTTAACATAAACAATGCCTGTGATTTGTTGACAGCTCTGCTGTATAATTGATACTAATGGGTCAGCAGTGAGGTGTTTATCTTGATGGCTGTTGTTGGTAGAATTTGATACATTATCATTGTAAACTTAAATTGGAATCTCTTGACCAAGCATTCCATGTCCAGGTAACCTTTTCACATTTAACCCAAGGCTGTGGTGGTGCAGCATTACAGATCCTGTTCCAGTGCATTCGCTTATATAAATGTGAGTGACCCATAAATTCCAATAATTTGTGTTATGTACATTGTCTATAATAGTACATAACAGTATACTCTATAATTCAACATCAGAGTAATTTACTATCGCCAAGGGATGGGTTAACATATGCCGATCGTCACAGTGATCGGCCTCTCGTTTTTTTTTGCAACAAAAAAAATCCGTTTTAAGGAAAGATAAAATTTTTGTTTATATTTCTCGTCTCTCATTCACTGCTGGCAAATATGGCTTAAATTTTCTATTCATTTCAGTAGTTTTGAAATCATATTTGAGAGCGATATCTCTGAAATTGGCAATTTAATAAATTTTTCATGAATGAATTGCTTTAAATTTAGAATTTACCTACAATTAAAGATGTATTCAGGGTTCCATACCTCCAGTTACACTAACAACAACAACAACCACAACATAACAAATCTAATTTAACGTTGTTTTCTGCGCTGTTCTGTTGAAAATGGTGAAAACAAAACATGAAATATAAACTGGACCAATAAATAACAAATAATATCATTTTTTGTTACCAAAAAACAAATTCACCCTCTGGAAACCTCATTCTGCTTAGGCCTCCATTGCTATGGGAGACCTAGGATCAGATTGAATTTCCATAGTGGAAGTTGGTGATTTTCCCCCATTAGTCACCTCGATTATGCATTTTATCTTTTGAAAATTAGTGGATATAGAAACATCCCAGAATGGAAAAAGTAACTAAAACTAGAGATGGGCCTCTCCCAGATGGGACTGAGGTATACCCCCCGTATTCAACATGTTATTGAATGTAGTAGCTATTACTGTATATTGGGCACTGAAATTATGTGAACAGGTAACCCTAAATCCCCTAAGCCCTAACACTAATCTTGAACAATCTTAACCCTTAATCCTTATCCTAAAAATAATAAAATAACAGTTCCCATTGCAGGTGCAACCCTAATCTTAAACCTATTGACCGAAAAATGTGGGAATAAAAGCTCGGACAAAATTATGCACGTTGCGAAAATGTTCTAAGTAGAAAAAGGGGAATAGCTCCACCACAAAAAAGTCGGACAGACGTCATAATCGCAGGTGCACAGGTTCCCATGGTACTAAATATCAGTGCCAAGATTAAAAAACATTGACCTAAAAATGTAGGAATAAAAGCTCGGACAAAATTATGCATGTTGCAAAAAAAAATCTTAGTCGGAAAACGGTGATAACTCCACCAAAAAATGTCCGACAGACGTCATAATCACAGGTGCACAGGTTCCCATGGTACTAAATATCAGTGCCAAGTTTAAAAAAAAATTATCTAAAAATGTAGGAATAAAAGCTCGGACAAAATTATACATGTTGCGAAAATTTTCTAAGTAAAAAAAGGAGGGATAACTCCACCAAAAAAAGTCTGACAGACGTCATAATCGCAGGTGCACATGTTCCCATGGTGGTTGATGTCTGTGCCAAGTTTCACGGAAAGTTATCATAAAACGACTGAGAAAAACTCCGGACAAATTTGTGTCCACGGACGGACGAGCTGATTCCAGTATATCCCCCCACAACTCGTTGCGGGGGGTATAACAATGTTAATTTGAGACTTTAGATACTTCCCAGAAATGAGGCCTAAACAGAGTTAGGTCCCCATTGGTGTGGTCTAAGCTTGTTCAAGACAAAGAAACTTTATATAAAAGGTCAGCAGACCACAGTGACCCCGAAAAAGTGGCAAGTCGATGCCGCTTTGTTGAAGAAATTAAAAAAAAATGTTGAAATTTTCTAAGTTGAAAAGGGTTAATAACTCGGTAAAAAAAAAAAAATCCGTCATCTATATACATGTTGCACATCTCCAATATGTGGATAACAATACTCTGAAGTTTAAAATATCTATAATCAAAACTGTAGGAGGAGTTGATTACACCACGAAGGTACCCTCATACAGAAAATTATAAAAAATGTTGAAATTTTCTAAGTCAAAAAGAGTTAATAACTTCGTCAAAAAATAATTTTTCCGTCATCTTTATACATGTTGCACATCTTCAATATATGGGGAACAATATTCTGAACTTACAAATCTGTAGGATGAAAACTGTAGGAGGAGTTGATTACACCATGAAGGTACCCTCATACAGAAATTTATAAAAAATGTTGAAATTTTCTAAGTCAAAAAGGGTTAATAACTCCGTCAAAAAATAATTTTTCCGTCATCTATATACATGTTGCACATCTTCAATATATGGGCAACAATATTCTGAAGTTACAAATCTCTGGGATGAAAACTGTAGGAGGAGTTGATTACACCATGAAGGTACCCTCATACAGAAAATTATAAAAAATGTTGAAATATTCTAAGTTGAAAAGGGTTAATAACTCCGTCAAAAAATAATTTTTCCATCATCTATATACAAGTTGCACATCTTCAATATGTGGGCAACAATATTCTGAAGCTTCAAATCTCTGGGATGAAATCTGTAGGAGGAGATGATTACACCATGAAGGTACTCAAAAGTGTGACGGACGGACGGACGAACGCCCGTCCGGACGGCTCGACGGACAAACGGACGGACCCCGTTTCTATAGTCCCCCAAAAATAAATTTTTCGGGGGACAATGAGAAATCTTTTAATGAAGCTAGTACTAGAATTTTGTTATTGGCAATCAGAACAGTCATTAGGCCAAATAAATAAAGCTTTCGTTTTCTCGTGTTTATTATTCTTTAACAATTGTTTATCATTTTTTCTTACATTCTTTACCAATTATAAAAAATAATATCAAATTTGTTAGGCCAATGCAATCTCTTATACCAGTATATGCGAGGCGACTCGCATATATAAGATAATGCATTGGCATAGGGCTTTTGCAACAATTAAGGAAGCCCTCTTCACTGAAATTTTCTTTTAAAAGCCTTGTTAAACATTTTTTTCAATATTTTCAGTTAGAAATATTGGAATATAACAAGAAAAATAATTTGTTTTGGTTTCTTGAGTATGTTTTCCAGATTAAGACAGATTTTGAGAAAAAAATTCAAGGAAATAGCTTCCCTCCTTCATCTCACAATTGAGATATAATTGCTTGAGAACACAGATATTTTATTTTGATGGCCTTAGCTCTAATAAATCATGGACAATGTTCACACCGCATAATCAAACAACCTGATCTGCATTCACAACTCTGATCTGGGTGCTGAATCTTGATTTGTATTGATGGTGACGTGCTGAATCTTGATTTGTATTGATGGTGACGTCATAATTCATGAGTCATGTTTGAGTATTTGTTTTTACTCATCATTTTTACTCTAGATCTGTTGGAGTGATATTGAGCCAAAATTTTGATCACTAGTATGCATTTTATTGATTATTGGAAGTGTATAAAAATTGTCACACAAAATCACAACATGCCTATTTTCTGTCAACTCCACTCACTATTTTGATCATTTAAAAAATTCCATATATTTGCAGATAATTCCAGCCAAGATTGCTTCTGGTATAGTTTGCAAACACCACTTATCAGTAAAAGTGAATGTTAGCTTGATTTTAACATGTTGAGCTACATGTACATATTTATGATGTGTGTTTGCACCTAATTGTCGTTATATCAGATCAGACATCTATTATGTACAAACACGTACCTGCAAAATTATTGCAAAAAATGTTGAAATTTGCGCTCGGTTCTACTGAGATCAATAACTGACATCTTTGTTGGAAATTGGAATCATCATCTACTGACTGGACTTTCATGGAAATTAACACTTTACCCAACAGAAGGGCCCTGTGCCAATGCATTCTCTTATATATGCGAGTTGACCATAGGTCGCCTCGCATATATAAGAGAATGCATTGGCTTAACACATTAAAAATTATAAATTGTTAAAGAATGTAAGAAAAAATGGTAAAAAGTGTTAAAAAAAGATTTTTTTTAGGCCAATGCATTCTCTTATATATGCGAGGCGACCTATGGTCGACTCGCATATATAAGAGAATGCATTGGCACAGGGCATAACTGTAACTATCACAATGTGGTCAAGGAGCCGGTTCCAATGATATCCATATTTGTATGGTTCTATTGACACAGACCGAAGATATTTTAGGCTGTTGAAGCTTTATTTGGCCGGTTTTGGTCGGTTTGTTGGGTAAAGGGTTAACACGGTCGCATAAAAAATGGTGGTAACCAGATTTGTGTGACATTTTTGATACACTTCCAATTGTCATTCAAATGCATACTGAAGAACAAAACCTCAAGGTAATATTACTCGAACTAATTCACACAAAGTCAATACATGAAATTAATTTACACAAGCTTGATTCTTTAATTATGATGTCGCATCAAGAAAAAATAGTGAATACCTACAGTTTTTGTTTGAATACCGAAAAATTCTCATGAGTGTATGGAAAGAAATATTGAATTATCACAAGCAGCTGCAGACATGAATGAGATGTTTCAGGTATTCAAACAAAATCTGTAGGTGTTCTTTTTATTATATGCAACTTACTATTGCTTAAAGTTGCTAAATTATGCGGTTTTAAATTAATAGCATAATAAATTAAACAATACACGGAAAGTAACATCTGGTTGACTCAAAGTTCTGACACTGATAAGCTAATTGGTAGCAAACCACTATTATCTGATGATGTCATGAAGTCATTCGGCAAGCTAAAGTGAAATAAAAAAAAGACACAGTGAAATAACAAAATCATATTTCACTGTAGCCAAGCCTGCAAATAGCGTGTCTGTCATTTGCAGAATGAGGTCCCCAGAGGGTGAATTTAGTGACGCTACCCCGCATAGTGGGCTAGCATCATCACTAAATTCACCCTCTGGGGACCTCATTCTGCTTACGCCCTCAACTGCTATGGCAGACCTAGGATAAAATTGAAGTTCCCCAGTTGAAGTTGGTGATGTTCACCCATTGGGCGCCTCGATTATGGATTTTATCTTCTGCAAATTAGGGGATATAGAAACTTCCCAGATGGGAAAACGTAACTAAAAACAATGTTAATTTGATACCATAGATACTTCCCAGAAGATAAGGCCTAAGCAGAATGAGGTTCCCAGAGGGTGAATTTAGTGATGCTAGCCCGCTATGCGGGATAGCGTCACTAAATTCACCCTCTGGGGACCTCATTCTGCAAATAACAGACATGCTATTTGCAGGCTTGACTGTAGCTTTTAAGAGATAGATATGACAATTTATGTTTCGGTTGTGGGTGCAGATCAGGCCGTTTGATTATGTGGTGTGATGTTTGGAAGCAAATTGATGAAAATATTCTAATGATGGGAAGAGTACTAGTACCAAGAGTGACAGGATCGAGCACAGGGTTTTGGGGAGTATCAAAATTTAGGAAAAATTGAAGCGTCAACGATATCTCATTCTGAAGCAGTTATCACATGTTTTATGAGGTAGGATTGTAGTCAGTGATAGGGGCAACATTCTGTGACAGACATGAACACATGAAGTTACCAACAGTGGAGTACAGTACCAGTATTACTATTTTGTACTTCATAATACTGTGAAACATATTGCAATTTGCCATTGCTGAATTGGTCGTCATCTATATATATATATAATTTATTGAAACAAATCCAATTTGGATTTATGATTTCAATTTACAAATAAACAAGAGGTACGCTGTCGCGTGGCATTTGCCCCCGACCGTAGCAATTCGGATTAAGCATGGACGAAACTGCGGATATCCGAGGAGGTCTATATGACCATTCCAAAAGAAGTTCGTACAGAAATGTTGACTAAAAACCCCAAAACAAGCGATCCGGAAACCCAAAAACAAGCGAAAATTCATTCTAAGTTGAAAAAAGGGCCATAACTCTGGCAAAAATCATCAGATCATACCCAAATTCGCACTTGACATGTATTTTCATATAACTGATCCACAAAAATACAGGATTTGCAATCGTACCACCAAAGCTCACGCTATCATCTGGAAACCCAAAAAACAAGAGAAAAATTGAATTTTCTAAGTAAAAAAAGGGCCATAACTCTGGTGAAAATGGGTGGACGAAACCCGCGCTATGCATGTAGCTGTTCCCCCATGCTGCTCTATCACCATACCAAATATCAGCTAAATCTGCCCAGCGGTTGCTGAACAATAATGCAAAATGTTTGTACGGACTTACGGAAGTTCGGACGGACGGAGACGTCGACTATATACCCGCCGACTTCAAGTCAGGGGCATAATAAATGATTAATAGAGGATACTAAATTTCAATGTCTTTGGATCGCACTGGAGTCTTAAGATGCATAGTGGTGGATTATTCTTCTAGGTCGTGGGTAAATCTATGTTCGGATAGATGAAAGTCCAAGTTTCGGTGAAATGGGTTAGTGTTGGTGATTCAACTACATGTACATAGTTAGGTAGTTAGTTCCATTCGGTACACACTCATTGTGAGAATGTGACTAACTTGCAGTTTGAAACCGTGACCCCGAGTTGCTCCGTAGGTATTGCATTTGAAAAATTGTGTAGAATCCATGTTGTATAAATCCCTCAAAAATTTATATGTTTCCACCAAGTCTGCTTTATAGCACTAGAGGCTAAATACAAGCCCCTTTTCCCAATGCCAAGTATGCCATTTTTCCTAATTTCAAGTCTGAAATTTCCAAATTACCATGGTGATTGAATTTAGCATGAGGATCCTCAGAATTTATTTTGACCTTTCAATATAAATTGTCACATTTTTCAGTGGTTCAACTGTTTGAAAATTCCTAATTTAAAGTGATGTGAAACACTCCGGTAGGGTGTTCAAATAGAAATGGATAATAATCTTGTTCAAAGTAGTTATTTTTACAAATGTTATATCTAAATTGACAACACACAACGTCATTCTAATATATTAATTAAATGCAGTGACTGCCGATGGCGAAATCATTTTCGTTAGTTTATCGCCGATAGAAGCGCCCCGATTCGAGTAGTAAATATTTACAATTTAGTGTAGTTCAGACACTGTTTTCTATGGAGTGGTATGGTCGATTTGCTTGAGATTTTCGGTGATGTTAGTAGAATGCTACATTCATCCAGTTGGCGTAGCACCTGAATACTAACTTATCATTTTCAAGCACCCGAACAAGTACATAGTATGTCTTTAACCCTTCCATGACTGGAGCTTCCTAAAATTTTGCAAAAACCCTGTGCCAATGTATTCTCATATACATATACATTCTCTATGGGAAGAATCACATTTATATATGGGAAAGCACTGGCACATCTTCAATGCTGCACCAGCTTAGCTCCCACCATGAAAGGGTTAATCCCTTAATACATTGGCCTAACAATATATACCTTGATCTTGTGAGCCAGTGCATTGTCTTATATATACATGTACGAGGCTCCTTATGGGAGAATAGCATATATAAGGGAATGCACTGGCACAGAATCTTTAATGCTGCACCCCATTACGAAAGGGTTAATTAATCCCCATTGCAGCCCATTGTGTTAATTTTGTCCAATGGCAAGCAGATGGCAAGGGCTCTTTCCATTAAATTAAGATAATCTCTGGTCTAGTATGGCACGGTAACTATCATCGGAACATGAACATGTCACCATTGTCTCACATATTCTATAGGCTGTACATGTATTTGCCCAACTTGGTAAATTTAGTGATAGTTTCAGTGTGAATCTGGGTAAGAAAACACCAGATTTGGTGGTAACTTAGTAACAAAAACGTGGGATAACAAGAAATTCAATTTTACTATTGAGCATGGTGTTTGACCAGATATCTTCGATTATATCATGATAGGAATCATAAGTGTAATCAACATTGTTTTCTATGCATTTTGGGGGGATATGAAGCGAGTGTCAGATGCCAAACAACATGCCATATAAGTTTGATTATATAAATTTGTTACTTGGCATCTAACATTTACAGAGATTTTCGTGGTCAAGCTATCTGAGGCCATTGACCAATCAGATGCTTGCATTCAACAATAGAAAAAGTACATGAAGGTGTAATTATACATTTTAGAATTAAACCATAACAAGACAAAATGCTATCATATCTTTCGTTAGAAGTGATGAACTGCTATATTAAGTTTATTAACCCTTCCAAGTCTGGAGCCTCCTGAAATGTTGCTACAACCCTGTGCCAAGGCATTCTCTTATATATGCGAGTCTCCCATATGGAGCCTCGGATATATAAGAGAAAACATTGGCCTAACAATATTCACCATGACCTTGTAAGCCAGTGCATTCTCTAATATATGTGAGCCTCCCTAAGGAAGACTCACATATATAAGAGAATGCACTGGCACATGATTTTAATGATGCACCAGAGCAGATCCCATCATGAAAGTGTTCAGAACATACCTATGTTCCAGAAAAAATTAACAGGCATAATTATGTTCCGTGTGCACAATGGCTCCGCCGTCCCTAGGAATGACTGTGCTAGGAATTAAGTTGTATGTTTGTAAGTAAATTAATTGCAGAGAAGTCTATAGCAGCAACAAGCTGTTGAAGTGTCGTCTGCTCAGTTATCACATTACTCTGATTATCTCCCCCTGCCTGAGTCGAATCAGGTAACAGGTCTACCACGCTGGCCCCCGAAGTCTGATTTCCAGCATCCGAACTCAATGTCAAACTTAAGTCTGCTTGATTCAACCTTAAATATACTTCACCGCCGTTTCCATCCTGCAGAACAAGGGTAGCAAGATCGCTAGAAGTAGTATTAGAAACGACATCTGTTTCTGTTGGTTCCTCAGATTTTTTCGACTCGGACTCATCTTTTGTAGCTTTTTGTTTTTTGTCTGCAGTCTTCGCATCCTTATTGCACTTTGACCTTTTCATGTGTCGGAAATAACGAGATATATTTGGGAATCCAGTGCCGCACTTAGAACATGTGTAAGGAGTTTTATCCGTTTCAAAGATTGAGTGAACGCTCAAGTGGTCCTTTAGGTATTGTTTTCGTGTGAATGTTTTTGGACACATGTGACACATATGAGGACGTAGATGGGTGTGCTTCGGCATGTGACGTTCCAATTCTCCTGCAACAGACAGATGGCAATTAATGGATCTTTCCACAACTGTTGTCAATAAAATAATTATCAACAAATTTTTTTTTTACAAATCAGCGACCAAGCTGGTCGTTTGCTGCAATGAAAATTCTAACACCATCTTTGTTCACGTTAATTTGGATACATTCAGTGTTAAATTGGGTGTTTTGAATATAAAATTTTGGAGTCAAAATTAAATGTACTGAACCTGTGAGTCACTCCAATGTTGGAAATTATCCATCATTAAACATAACATGTCTTTAATTTTGTATGACAGTCATTACATGTCTTACATTTAAAGATGGGATCAAGGTATGTTCTTGAGTGTGTTCTGGTATAGGCACTCGCTGCAAAATCAATTATATATATTCAAGCAGATGATTGCGTCTGCAGCATCTGCTACAGCTATGTCTCCCCACCATGACTGGCTCAGTCTGACTCTGGATTCATCCATTGACAAATATTTCAAGATGTAGTGAGGCGTTAGATATCTCCATACATATGGGAGTCCTTTAAACCCATCATTCCATAGATAAGCACAGAGCTTCCTAATTATATTGGCGATGTGTGACAAAGCACTGAAATTATTTCATTAGAGTGTGAATTGGGCTATAACTTAATAAACTAGTTTCATCATGTAATGTACTAATGTATTAATGTAATAATGGGATTTGTATAGTGCCTATCCCCGCGAGGGCCCTAAGCGCTTGTAATTTCCCCAGCTGTTGAGTAATGCCGAGTCTTGTGCCTGCTGCCATTTTACAGGCTTCACTAGAGCGGCTTACAATTACCCAACAACCAGGTCCCTATTTTTCGTCTAGGTACAACAGAGCGAGCACAGTACATGTAACCTTGCCCAAGGGACACAATCTGGCACAAGATTTTAAACAGTGTGTGGCTCTATACAGTCAATACACCACTTAATCTGGCCAAGTCAGTGTTGCGAAGACGACAGTCTACCGGCGGGCGCGAACTCATAGTCCTATGACGGAATGTTGTGGACAATTAAAATGTTATGTTCTCAGACACCTCCCTTGTCACTCAAAAAAGGGCCTCATCAATAACTTTTAGTTGCAATTTTATCCAGAATTTATGAAGAGTTTAAAACTCATTCTCCAATTTATCCACAATTATAAATTTTGATCCGTTTCTGGATAGATTTATTGGAAAATTGTAGTATTATTTACCATAAAATAACCCATACATTATATTAGTTTCTAGAAGTTTTAAAAATAATTAATAAGACTCCCTCCCTCATCCTATTTATTATAAAATAACGAATACATACCGGTACATTCATTTCTAAAATTCTTGAAAAACGTATAAATATAAAATAGTCTCCCTCCCTCATCCCAATTTCCCATATGCAATTGCCTGAGACAAATATTTATCTTTAACCCTTTCATGACGGGAGCTGCGCTGGTGCAGCATTAAATATCCTGTGCCAGTGCATTCCCTTATATAATTTTGCGAGTCTCTCAAGCGTTTAAGGCCCTCGCGGGGATAGGTGGGGCTATACAAATCCCATTATTATTATATAAAAAAATACATTGGCTTACCAGATCATGGTAAATATTGTTAGGCCAATGCATCCTCTTATATATGCGAGGCTCCCTATGGGAGACTCACATATATAAGAGAATGCATTGGCACAGGGTTTTCGCAGCTCCATTCATGGAAGGGTTAACTGGTCCAGTGATGGAAGCCAAGATCTGGGCTTTGGCGGAGTCACTATTGTTTGTTTAGTTTAATTATTTAAATCATGTTTGTCAGGTAATATTTTTGAAATATTGTTATACATATAATTAAATTGTGACATTGTGAAGTTTGAATGGATGCTGACCGATAAAATTGTCAGAAAGAGTAGTTTTATTGCGAAAAGTTAGGGGAAATGACAAATTGTTTTGTCCAACAGCGTCCGACAACCAGGATCATAACCGTAACCTAATCCAACATCCAATCTTATAACCATAACCCAATAAGACATCCAGGCTCATAACCGTAACCTAATCCGACAACTAGGCTCAAAACCTTAACCTAATCCGACATCCAATCTTATAACCATAACCCAATAAGACATCCAGGCTCATAACATAACCTAATCAGACAACCAGTCTTATAACCATAACCCAATAAGACATCCAGGCTCATAACATAACCTAATCAGACAACCAGTCTTATAACCATAACCCAATAAGACATCCAGGCTCATAACATAACCTAATCAGACAACCAGTCTTATAACCATAACCCAATAAGACATCCAGGCTCATAACATAACCTAATCAGACAACCAGTCTTATAACCATAACCCAATAAGACATCCAGGCTCATAACATAACCTAATCTGATAACTGGATTCATAACCATAACCTAATCCGACATCCAATCTTATAACCATAACCCAATAAGACATCCAGGCTCATAACATAACCTAATCAGACAACCAGTCTTATAGCCATAACCCAATAAGACATCCAGGCTCATAACATAACCTAATCAGACAACCAGTCTTATAACCATAACCCAATAAGACATCCAGGCTCATAACATAACCTAATCTGACAACCAGTCTTATAGCCATAACCCAATAAGACATCCAGGCTCATAAGATAACCTAATCAGACAACCAGTCTTATAGCCATAACCCAATAAGACATCCAGGCTCATAACATAACCTAATCAGACAACCAGTCTTATAGCCATAACCCAATAAGACATCCAGGCTCATAAGATAACCTAATCAGACAACCAGTCTTATAGCCATAACCCAATAAGACATCCAGGCTCATAAGATAACCTAATCAGACAACCAGTCTTATAGCCATAACCCAATAAGACATCCAGGCTCATAACATAACCTAATCAGACAACCAGTCTTATAACCATAACCCAATAAGACATCCAGGCTCATAACATAACCTAATCTGACAACCAGTCTTATAACCATAACCCAATAAGACATCCAGGCTCATAACATAACCTAATCTGATAACTGGATTCATAACCATAACCTAATCCGACATCCAATCTTATAACCATAACCCAATAAGACATCCAGGCTCATAACATAACCTAATCTGACAACCAGTCTTATAGCCATAACCCAATAAGACATCCAGGCTCATAACATAACCTAATCAGACAACCAGTCTTATAACCATAACCCAATAAGACATCCAGGCTCATAACATAACCTAATCAGACCACCAGTCTTATAACCATAACCCAATAAGACATCTAGGCTCATATCTATAACCTAATCTGATAACTGGATTCATAACCATAACCTAATCCGACAACCAGTCTTATAGCCATAACCCAATAAGACATCCAGACTCCTAACAATAACCTAATCAGACAATCAGACTCATAACCATAACCTAATGTGAATACCAGGCTCATAACCTAATCCGACAACCAGTCTTATAGCCATAACCCAATAAGACATCCAGACTCCTAACAATAACCTAATCAGACAATCAGACTCATAACCATAACCTAATGTGAATACCAGGCTCATAACCTAATCCGACAACCAGTCTTATAGCCATAACCCAATAAGACATCCAGGCTCATAAGATAACCTAATCGGACAACCAGGCTCATAAGCTAGTGAGATATCCAGGCTCATAACCATACCCTAATCAGACAACCAGACTCCTAAAAATAACCTAATCAGACTCATAACCATAACCTAATCCGAAATGTATACATTGTATACATTGTATGTGTGGGGCTCAAGTTTGAGAAAAAGAGTGAAAATGTAGTAAATTACATACTCCAAGCATAAATTTCAATGATTTTCTGTTTATTGAAATATATATATGCATTTCATTATGTGTATGTAGGATATTTAGCAGCAGGGTTCAAGCTGCCACTTGCCAAATTTGCCAATGGCAAAAAATATTTTCATTTGGCCAAAGTTTTGGCAAGTCACTTTTTTAGGAAACTATTACAGTAGAATTATATTAGTGGTGTTTTTTATATGGTTTCGGAAAAGTTAACACCTCCGGATCCATTAAGATGTAGTTAATCTGGTAACATTATTATCGGTGGTGGATGGATTACCAGTATTTAGTGTTGTGGTGGTGTTTATATAGCTAATCCTCGTGTGATGTTCCCTTGTGATGAAGCAACTCTTCTACCATTTTATTGTCGGTGATTGGTTTATTGTGGTAAGATAAACCACAATAGAGATGCGAGTATAATTATTAACTAACTGCTTTCCTATCAATATCAAACGTTGTTCAAAATGCGAGTGTCGAAACTCAAACAAAGTTGAAGAAAATGATACTATCAGGGATAACATTTGGCAAATTCTGATAGAATTTGGCAAAAAATATTTTCATTTGGCAAATAATTTGGCAAAAGTATATTTCGGTCCAGTGCCAGGGTTCGTGCTGCCCGCTTGCCAAATTTGCCAATGGCAAAAATATTTTAATTTGGCAAAAAATAATTTCATTTGGCAGATATGTTGGCAAGTGAGTTTTAATTGTGGGATGTGAACTATCTAGTCATAAAACCTCATCAAATGTGGGTTATTCGTTACATGTGCCGAATTACAGACAATACAACGGGAAACAAAAACAAGAAATCTATCAGTGTTATGTCGACAGTTATATGTTCTTTAGTTTTCACAAAATGGCAATCCCATCTTTCTGTCATGATCAAACTTTCATCAAACGTCTAATCGACTGTGGTTAAAATGTGAGTCTGAAAAAAGCGATGTTTTGTAAATTTTTCATTGAGGCCGTTGTAAGTACTTTGTAACATGATCTCAATGTAGATACCGCAAAAGGTAAATATTAACAGTTAATCCTCCCTTTGTCCATTTGAATTATGGATGCATGTAGTCATTGTAAAAATGCACATTAATGGCGACATTATATAGCACATATTTACGATGTCAGTGTTATATTACCAGCGAGTATAAGACAGGTTAATCAGCCGAATGTGAGTGACGACGGATTAATTTATGGCTCGTTGATTTCAGCAGTAATACAAGGCGAAAATATATATATGCTTGATGCCTGTGTAGCAACATTAAAGGTAGATGTCGCTTAGATATTTATTGTTACTTTGATATTTATTAATAATACTAACTCGCTTTTCTAGTAGCTCATTTTACATGTGTCTGTGGTTAGTTTTTACAGTATATAACAAAGATAAAAACACGATAATTTCCCCAATTATACGCACAATTAAATTTGGCAAATATATTTTTAATTTGGCAAAAAATAATTTCATTTGGCATAAATTTTGGCAAGAGAAAATTTTCTTCCAGCGCCAACCCAGTCCAGCGCCGACCCTGTTTAGCAGTGAACCAGTTAATGGCCTTAGGTAATACCTTTAGTGATGAACATGCTATCACATTCTCTACATTCCCACTTCTTGGCGTTTTCATGTCGAAGCCGATGCACGTTGAGCTGTGACTTCTGCCGGAACGCTTTACCACAATGATCACACAGATGGCCCTTGTGACCTGTGTGTATGTGGGCATGTGCCTTCAGCACGTTAATCTGTGTGAAGCCCTTATCACAGATTGAACACCTTAAAGTAATAAATAGGTAATAATATTTAAAAGCCTGCAAATAGTTTGTCTGTCATTTGCAGAATGAGGTCCCCAGAGGGTGAATTTAGTGATGCTATCGCGAATGGCGAGCTACATGTAGCATCACAAAATTCACCCTCTGGGAATCTCATTCTTATCATATTATTTTGGATGTTCCTCTGGGTTCTGTGTGATGCCTACCGGTATGTTAAAATCATGTTTATTGCAATTAATTTCTGTTTTATTCACCCGGTAAGGCGGGTAAGCAGAAAATTGGCTCAGGAAATAGGACTGTAACGATTTATCGTTAATTCAATATATATCGTGATACACTTTCAAATGAAATGCGTATCCTATCATGTCATGTGTATGATGATACAGTAAATCAATTAATGTCCGAAGATGGGCATGTGTAAAAGAGCAAAGCCTGTAATTATTTCTCATGTTTATAAACTTTATATGTGCAATACATATACTAGTAATTGTATTTGTCTTATAGCTAACTATCAAACTGCATTTTAGTTAAAAATTAACTCTATCCCCATTTACAAACATGTTAATTCAGGTGGTAGATCATTTGAGAACTCTAAGACCACACAAAATTTGATTATCTGTTCCTCAGACACTCTTTTTCAATATTGGCAGGCAGGCAGGTTTTTATTTGCAGTCTATGCGACAACAATTTCCCAGCAGGCCACTGATCAGGCAGGTTTTTATATGTTTACTCCTGAATTAGAATAAATCATGGTTTGGGTGAAAAATTAATTCTGAGAATTAGTTGCAAATTGAAACAAGAGGTGTGCACTCGAGTGCTAGCATACCCCCACCGTGGCAAATTCAACCCGCATTATCCGTAAACTCAACCAAAAAGTTTTTAACTTTAAAGAAAAATTCGGACTAATAATATCGATATGGTGTCACAAGAAGCTTGTACAGAAAAAATTATTCAAATCGGTTCATATTTGTTAAAGTTATTAAGTCAGACAGAATTTTCTAAGTCAAAATAAGTCGAAAATGAGGTGTAATATTACGAAAAACAGTCTGAGCCAATCCCTAGCCGCATCATGTAGAGAGGCTATTGTGAGAAGCATGTATACCAAAAATTATTGAAATCGGTTCATATTTGTTAAAGTTATTAAGTCGGAAAGAATTTTCCAAGTTAAAATAAGTCGAAAAAGAGGCGTAACTTGAAAAAAAAAAGTCGGACCGAACCGCAATTAGCATCATGCGGACAAAAAATTATTGAAATCGGTTCATAGTTGTTCGAGTTATGAGGTCGGACGGACGGACGGACAGACGGAGAAAGCGTGACGGACGGACGCAGTCAATCCAGTATACCCCCCATTTTCCTCGAAAGTGGGGGTATAATAATGGTACATGTAGCTAAATTTATGTCAGTCCATTGTCAAGTAGCAGGGTGATTTATAATTTTTTATTTTCAGAACTCATGAGGAAAGGCTTGAAATAGTGTATCTGTCGTTTGCAGAATGAGGCAGGCCTTAATATTCCCCACAACTCAC
The DNA here is from genome assembly GCA_032622095.1 of Siphonodentalium dalli. Taxonomy (NCBI): domain Eukaryota; kingdom Metazoa; phylum Mollusca; class Scaphopoda; order Gadilida; family Siphonodentaliidae; genus Siphonodentalium; species Siphonodentalium dalli. Next base: position 98,133,969 of record CP136061.1, read on the forward strand.
AGCATTTAACGATGTCCCCAAATTATAGAAATGTTCCCAAATTAGAAGGCACGGTTGACAAAATGTCATTGCAAATTCACCCTTTTTATGACCTGTTTGTTTGTGTATATTGCTTCAAGTTTCTAAATTTTTTCAGGTTCACATATAGTTAGATTAAATTAAATTTTAATTGGAAATACCCATGATCAGTGTGTTGGTGGACTGCTTGGTGAACTTTCAAGCACCATACATCTATAAAATGGCTTTGTTGAAGTCAAATGATCCAATATTCCCTAGTGGTAAATAAATGTCAGATTGTAACTTACAAAACTTGAAAATATAAGGGTAACATAACTTGCTGAATGCTGATATAAGCCCAAGATGCGAGGAAATGATGTGGGGCCATTGGTTCATTTCTTTCACCTTTCATAAACCGCCATACCCCCAATAGTCATGAGGGGGTACCCCACCCCCTCGCAAACCCACCCCCTCCGTCCCCCAAAATGTCCCCAAATTAGTGTAATCTAAAGGCCTGTGATGTCTCCAAAATATGGTGACACTATGCTGCACGGTGGGCAAGCATCACCAAATTCACCCTCTGGGAGACCTAGGATCAGAAGTTCCCCAGTTGGAAGTTCAGTATTTGTTCACACACAAGGACCATTTGTCACCTCGATAATGCATTTTATCTTCTGCAAATTAGGAGATATAAAAACTAAACAGACGAGAAAAAGTAACTAAAAACAATGTTAATTTGAGACTACTGATATAGATACTTCCCAGAAGATAGGGCCTAAGAAGAATGATGTCCCCAGAGGATGAATTTAGTGATGCTAGTCCACAATGCGGCATAGCTTCACTACCATAATTCACCCTCTGGGGACCTCATTCTGAAGATGACAGACTATTTCAAGGCTTGTATATGTATCTTGTATGTGTTTATAACTACTAATCAGTGAGCCCATATGAAGGGGCAAAATCAGATGGAGCATCATTAAATACATACTTGTAAGGTCTGTCACCAGTGTGGGACCTCATATGGATTTCAAGCGACCGCTTCACTGTGAAGCGATTATGACACACTTCACATTCGAATGGCTTCAGACCTTCGTGACTCTTTATATGACGCTGTAGATTCCCATTAGTTGTAAAGCTGCAGCCACACTGCCCACATCTGAATGGACGATTTCCTGTGTGCCGCCGCATATGGGCTGAAAGGTAAATGCAGAATGTCAAGGTTTAACTAAAGAAATGGATGTTGAGTTGCTTGTGTTTCCTGGAGTATGGATGCAAGTTGGTCTGACATTTTGTGTGGAACGCAAAAGCATTCCACACATAAAAATGTTACACCATCTGGCATCCATACTGGTCGAAATTTTGCTTTTAATAGCTTTATATCCCAGATGCATCGCGGTTTTGAATTGGTAAACTTTTTCGGTGCATTGATTTCAATGCGACTGAGTTGATTCTCAAGGCAGTGCATTTAATTTGAATGCCATACCCAGCCATTTATAATGTAATCACAATGCACCCTCAATGCATTTTAAATGCAACAACCGTGTTTCGTTGACATTAAGACTGAACTGTGAATCGACTGAGAATCGCGTTAAAAGGGACACTTATATGTATTTTGAGAAGACATGTACTAGTATGTGTACTGTTGATCATGCCATGAATCTCTACACCGGCTAAGCCCTTAATAATCATATTGCACAAGTTCAAAACCTGGGAACTTTTTGATGTTCTGTCCTGTTCTGGCGGGGAACTTTATAACATTATTTATAAAACAATGCAGGGAATATATTTATTACATTTTCCTTAAAGGGACCCAAATTCTTCAATGCGGATTCATGTGAAAAACATCATCAACCAGATATATATATGAAAAAATAGATTGACTTTGTTCTTATTTTCATTTAATATTAATAACTCTCCATAAAACTAATTAATCATGGCCTTATATTACTGTATACGGTACGTTCTTATGTTGTAGGCTGATTAACAATTATACGTTTATTAGATATTTGCAGATCTGCCCCCAGCATTTACTAGTAAAGGGGTCCAATACCCCGCCATCCCCTAGAGGAAACTCTGATAAAGTAGTTAGTACATGGATGTGAAGAAAGAAAACTAACTTTAAATTAACCCATACCTTGCAAAGCAGTGAAACACGATAGCGTAGTCCCACATAATGAACAGTCACGATTGTCTTTTGATTTTTTCTGTGATTCATTTGATTTACGTGACCTTTCCACAGCCTTCTTTTTACTATTCTCTATTTTATCACCACTATAAGAATGATCCGCACCATCCTCATCTAAGTTATCCTCTACATCTGATCCGACGTACTCGGACCCCGAATAATCGTCATCAGTCTGCGTCAGTTTCACATTTTGTATCTCATTATCAGGTTCATCGGCAGTGTCAATCTCTATTTTCACCTCTTTAACATTTGTTAGTTTCTTTGCTGACGGGGGAGATTTATTCTTGGCAGATTTTCTCGTTGACTCAATTACCTCTTTTTTCAACAAACTATTTTGACTGAGTTTGTGAGGCAGCACGATCCTTGTTACGCCCGGTTTATCTACTGAGCTGTTAAATTGTTTGAGATGATCCTCCAAAGAGGTGATAAAGGTGCCGGTATCACTTGATTTGTCTGAACCTATCGCCTTAGTATCCTTACTAGTACTAGTTGGCACACTGCCTGAACTTGCATCTCGCGATTTCTCCGACGGACAGCCATCCTTCTCTCCAGGAGGTAGATTCTCTATAAGAAACTCATGAATAATGGTGACAGTGTTATCATCTCCACTTGAGGCTTTATGGGGACTGAGAACTTGCACAGCTGGTGATGTTGTCATAACATCTTCGAAAGCACTGTCAAAATGTAAGTGTGTAGCGACAGGCTGTGGCGTCCCCACATCTTTCTCCTTTATATCTGTGGTGATTCTCTCGATTGTCGTCGTAACTTCATTCCAGAACTTGAGAGCATCTTTCCTCAAATCACCAGGTAAATACTCAACCAAACAGAGAGCTTCCGTCACCTGAAAAAACGTAAATATTTACATGTATTATTTCAAATGAAAGCCTTGAAATATCTATTTTGGCAACTACTGGTATCTACAGTAATGCCCTCAATAATCGATTTCTTAACCACAGCAGAATTATGGGTAACTTTTCAGGATTTAGTCAGAAATATGGCTTGTTGCCATTCATCGGAAAGCTCTCACTGAGAGCTTTCCGATGAATGGCAACAAGCCATATTTCCGACTAAGCCATAAATTCCGAATTATATTTTTCTTTGGTATTTATGGCTCTAATTATAATTAATACAATGTATGTCATATTTAGTTTTTAACTTTGTTCGAAAGAACAAAGAATAAAAGAGTTGAAGATGCATAATCCGAATTAACGCTCCTAATTATTATTTATTTGTTATTTGGCTTCTGGGGTAAAAAAATATTTTATTCAAGTCGAGGAACCCATCGATCAAAGCTCAGAGTTATCAGATATTGATTTTTGAAATCTGTTTTTTTTTCATCACCTGGAATATTTGGCGGCCTGGCAAATATTCAACGAATGCTGACTCATATTACATTGAACAAAATGTTGATATATCTTATATACAACACTTTTGGGCAATTTTATACTTTAATAGTTGACAGTGGTTTTCTTGGCAATTAATCGATTCTGATAACTGAAGCGGTATTTCAAGAAATGTTGTTGTTGGAATCTGATGATATTGGGACCATTAAATCGGATTGTATACCTTTAAATTAGATATGTCATATTGTTGTTGTGGTAACTGGATGTTTGGAACCCTGAATACATCTATTGAATAAGAAATACATACTTCACCCAAAAGCAGCGTTTTATGTCAATTTTGATATTCCCCCATTGAATCGACTCAATTTAATTTGGTGCTCATAGCGATGAAGTTTGCTGAATGCAAAAGTACTAGAATGGAAGAATGTTATATAGAATTACTCCCCATCTACCACTCATCACATTCACATCCATTAGTAGTAAATAAACATACGGTCCCAAATAATTATTATTATTTTGGACCTCAAGAGTACCTTTCTGCAAAAAGCAGTCAATGGTCAGTTTGAACTTGACATACAAATTATGTCTGAACACAACCATAGATTGTCAGGGCTGTTCCATTTACACTTGTGTACCACCCCCGGACGTCAGATAAAATAATAATGCATAAGTGGGTGGTCTGGCACAAATTGCACTTCTGTTGGTGGGTGTCATGTAATTGTTTTTGTTTTAAATTTTTTTTTTATGGTGCCCACATCATAGTGAGCAATGGGGGATGCCACAGTGTCCTGGGCCCGCAAAAAAGGTACCCTACCTTGATCACCGGAAGCTATATTATGCTAATGATGAACAGATAGTCTGCCGTCAGAGCAGTTTTAGCTAGTCGTAAATAAAAAGGAAGTAGTAATAAATAAAAATTGTAGAGTACCCTGGAAGTCAAGTATCATATCGTATCATATTTGTTATTAGGATAACTGTTTGTTAATTTGCATAGGTAAAAATTATACTAGTCATAAAAGTTATTAGTACATGTATATATCCTTTTAATAAGTTTCCTTAAGTTTGGTGTAAGTCTTATCTTAAAGTTATTAGTATGTGTCCCTTTAATATGTTTATAAAAGTTGGTCATAAAGTTTATCTTAGGTTCCGCATAAAACATCTTTATGCTAATACTACAAGATATCTGCCTTATATCCGTTAATTATTGATTGTGCTCCTGTTTTCTATTAATAGTATAGTGCCGGGTTACAGTGTTAACAACCAGACATATATTGCCAGACTTGGTGGGTCTAAACTGAATTAAACTGCTGGGGTTGGTGGGTGGGGTAAATTTCAGCTGACTTCCGGGGGTGGTACACAAGTTTAAATGGAACAGCCCTCAGAGCTTGGATGAATATGTACATGTACAGTACACTAACCCTCGGTTCCTTGCATTCCCAAAGACAGGTGAACGTTGTGGATTATCACTGCAATAAGTGCTGTGATAATCACAGTTCCCTTCAGATCAATGGAGATAGTAAACAGGTGCAACGCCACGCGTGGTACATGTACATGTATATGCCCCCGACTCTCAGTTTTGAGAGTGGGCAATACTAGTCTTCACAGTATGGGGTTGAATTTGCATGAGGCCAACTTCTCTAGATACCCATTTGATAGGATTAAATCCCACTGTGGTGACTGCGACCCTGCTTAATGTTTTGGCCATTCACTTCTAATCATGTGAGTAGCTGGAACATTAATCATGATTAAGATGACTAGCACTTTTTGCATAAATATCAATGTTCACCTGCAACACCTGAATTGGAAACAAATCCCACAAAAGATTTACCTTAGCCTATTCTAATACTAGTATCTGTCAGTTCATGTTCACCATTCAAAGAAGTCGGATGACTATAAATTAATGAGTTCACCCATCAGCCCAGAGTAGCTTTACATCCTAATTTTATTTATTTTATGCTTGGCAGGGAAGATCACTGATAATGTTATAGATATTGTTATATACATGTATTTATAGGTTAGTACATTTTGTACATACTAAGTACATGTAATTGAAGAAAACAATTGAGTCATATATATATTATACATGTACATGTATATATATTATATTCTATTTCATGAGTGTTATAAATGTCCTTGTTCATGATTGTTGGTTAAATAAATGGAATCTCATAATTATCATTGTAAATAACATACCAATCTATAATATTGACAAACAGTAAAGTATCATCAACATAATTTTTACTTTAAAATGATATACAATATCAACATATTTAGCATTAAGATAAAATCAACTACCGGGTACTGTCTTTATTGTTAATTCTGGTATCATCACATTAATAGTGCATGGTAAATGGTTTATTGCACAGAAGACGCATTAATATGGCTAGATATTAAATACAAGATCCATTGACGATCTCTTATAATTCTGTATGATGTTTTTGATTTGTTACGGCTATGGTAGCCTACAGTAGCGTTAATAGTGTTCTCGGAATTGTATTAATATTATCATTATTTTCACCAAGTACCACTAATGTTTGGTGATGGTTTTCCGATAATGAGTGTCGCGATCCAATTCCATACCATGCGTGTGACGTGTCTGAACCAGAACAAGGCTATTTTCAACTGAAAATTTCTTCTTGAAATTGTTGTTATTGATTAAATTGTTATGATTCATTCATTAAATTTGAATTCAACTGATCACATTTTTCTCAATAAATTTCAGAGATTGGTTGTAATAATTAAGTTCAATTGGTCATATAATAAACATATTATTACTACAGTGAAGTGATCTAAATCTCCGCATCATGTCTCGTTGAGAAGGTGAGATCATGGATCAGACTTGCAACCTGTGGCATCTCCTCTGATCCAGGATCTCAACTCGGCGTAATATGGAGACTCAGATCACTTCACTCAGCCCGCCTAATTCAGATTGTTTGGCTTCGGCAATCCGCTACGGCAACCATTGTATTGGATTTTCGGGAGTCGAGCATGAAGAAAACAGTTTACAAGTCAGCTTGCTGAAAAACCCTGCCCATTCAGGTCTGGGAAATGTGAAAATTCAGTTACAATACTGCTATCCTCAAAGTAATTGACTTGAAAAAAGGGGTGACACCCCATTATTGAGCGCAGTATTATCTGTTGTATACGGTATCCACAGCGGTAACAAGACGGTCACTGCGGCGGAGTTATGGCATCGTGCGGTTATGATACTGCAGTCTATTAGTGGCTCGTCACATCACACCATAAGTTGAAATAAAATATGTCCACGAGGATCTCGATAAGTTACACAGATCTAAGGAGAATCACTGCACTTGAATGATGTTCGTGCCTGCAGCCTGCATATGTAATGCCAATCAATGCGCCTACGAGATATTGAAGTTAATAATTTGACAGCTGAAACAATGTTCCTGCAAAGTTCACGGCATGCTGCATTGTGGGGAATTCAGCTGGAAGATTACAACGAAGACCAATCATGTCGCATTCACAAAAGAGTGCACATGAGTTTTTAGTAACATGTTTACTGTTGTAATTGTGACATTTCTGTTTGAAATTTTGCTTTTAACCCTTTGAACCCCCCCCCCCCCCCCCCCCCCCCCCCCCCCGGGCTCCCAGTGGTATTTTGACTTATTGTATGCAGTGTTTAGGCGTACAGTGTTGTTTATGTTCAAATGGTGTCACATGTCTGAAACTTTAGAGGTATGTTCCCCATGGACCACTGATTATCTTAAGATCTGGTCACATTGCCACATGGTCACGCCTTGGTAACGGTTTCCAGGCCAGTTTTGGTACCTATAACAGGTATGGGCGCCCAAACTCCAGGCGCCCAATAAACAGTTAGAAAGAAGAAAAATTCCTCAGATAATTTGTTTTTTGACCATTATTACTAGAAAACAAACACAACTAACACTAAATCATCAAATAAAGCAATAAATTGTCATTTTATGGCAGTATGTACATGTAGTTCAAGGGGGAAGCCACCCCATACCCTCCCCAACTTAGGGCTGCGGCCTTCGGATATGACTTTGGCATATAAACAGGTGTCCCCAAATAATTACTGGAAACTACACTGAATCACTGATGCAGTCAATACCCTATTGTGAAATCTGAGATATATCTGGCCAGAAGAGTGAACCTAACATGTATTTAAGGGTAGCAACGGTTGTTAAGCAAATACCCTAAATGATTGAATGACACAATTGCTCTGTGTATTCAATTGTATTTTGCCACAAATTGGACATTCGATCCCGATTCCTTGGCATGCACATGGTGATGGTTATGCTCAAATTGTGGCACATGTCTGAAACTGTATAGGTATATTCCCATGGACCACTGAGTATTTTTAAGATTGGTATACTTCTCCACACGATCACTCCCTGGTAACGGTTTCTAGGCAACTACCGGGAATTGAAAGTAATATGCAATTATAGCTTTAATATACTGTAGCATCGTAATTCCGCGATAAGAAACTATGTTTTCTATGCTGTCAATACCCTATTGTGAAATTTGAGATATATCTGGTCAGAAGAGTGAACCTAACTTGTATTTAATGGCATCAATGGTTGCTAAGCATATATCCAAGTAATCGAATAGCACTATTTCCATGTGCACTCAATGGCATTATGTCCCATTTTAGACATCTCAAAGGGGCATGTGATGGTCATGTTAAAATGGTGCCACAGGCCTTAAACTTTACAGAAAGCATACATTTATCATTGTTTCATATGCGCATGCACGAACAAATCGAGTCAAATACATGTAAGCCTTCCTCACATACTAGTATGCCAGAACACTGATTATGTATACAAGAATAATTTTAACCCAGCAGAGTGATCGAAATGGTGTCATTCTACAATCCTGCAAACCGCGCAGCAATGTAGAGCGTTTCGCTTCAAATAATGTACGTTTGTCGAATTCTTGGTTTGCGCACATTTTCCTACCCCAACTAGTCGGCAATAAATCCATACACATGCACCCATGGCACTGTTGAAGTTCCTGTGGATCATATAAATATATGTAAGTGGGTATACCAAAGGTTAGGCCAAAAAAAAAGATGCTATGTTTCCGTACATCGACCGACCCTAAAAATAACCCGCCGACCCTAATCTTTTTATTGATATTTTGAGAAAAAGTCAAAATTTTCTGAAAAAAAAAGAATTTTTTTTTTTTTTTACTTTTTTTACCACTAAATGCTCATAAATATTGATGATAATTAGTGTGCAAAACACATGGTTTCTAACATGCCTGTGAAAAGTGACCATGAAGTGACAGTTGTCTCAAAAGCCCCAGGTGTGTGATGGGTTGTGGATTGATGGGCATGAATTTTGCAATTTGAATTTCATGAGAGTGGATCTCATGCCTGCTTTACCTGTATGCCTTGTTTGGGACTTATGGAACATATTCATGGGTTCCAAATAAACATGCACGCATTTATTATTTTCTTGAAAAATTTCCCCCAGGCTGCACAGTGCTTATTTGAGTCTGCAAGTTTATTAATTTTGATGCTATGAAAATTGAAATCATCACAAACTCAAGATTTCTATATGATTCTGATACAAATTGATGAGCTTATAATTTTATGCATGTACATATTCAAATATATGGCGTACATGTGAACATTTAAATATTGAATAAAACACTACATGACACATACTACGTTGATTCATATGCTTGACCTACTAGTACATGTACTTTTAATTTTTTAACTATAGTGATGTTTTGCTCAGAGTTTCCACTGTGCTATTATTTAGGTCTGAACTGTTATTAACTTTCAATGGAATTTTTCCCCTGCACTATTATTTGGGCCTGCACTTTTATTTGGAGCCCGAGAGTACCGGTAGGAGCACTATCAACAGACATGGTGTGTGTATCTACATGTATATTATATATATACATGTATAGAGGTTATCACCACATATGTTAGGGGTACAGCTACTGTTTCCAAAAAACAGGCATGCTAGGTTGGGTGTACTGGCTACCTCAAGACAATGGGATGTAGTCATCACAATATAAGTACGGTATAATGGGTAAAATTCTTATAAACGTTAGTGAAATGAATTTCGTACGAAGTTTATAGCCAAATGTATGAAAATGTGGTACATGTATGTGAATAATAAATAACATACTTAAGCATTAAGTAAGCTTGATCTTTCATCAATCTTAATGTCTATTTCCACTGTGTTTATCAAGTAATACTTTCCCCACAACACAAGTTGGCATTTTATGTCACTTCAGTCGAAGTAATTCAATATTTCAGCAGCTGGATAAAAAATATCAAAATAAAATTAAAAAAAAAACATTTCCCTACCTACCTACCCTAATTTTTTCACTTGGCCTTATGACATACCGGTATATAAAGATGCTACACAGGTTTATGACGTCAGTGAATGCTTCTGGCCAGTCGGGTATATGAACGTTTTCTGGCTGGCCGCATTTGCGGCCAGTCGGGTTCAAAGGATTAATTACTTTAAATCCGGGATACATCTTGGTTTGAAGAGGTAACCTTAAGACCATGCTGGTGCAGTAATGCAGTACCGGTACTTATTAACGCAGTATTACCAGGACTTTGTAGCTGGTCAATTACTTTAAGGATAGCTGTACATGTACTAGTAGCTGATTACACCACATAACAAAATACGGAAAATGAGCATCAAAATCGAGCTACATGTACATGTATGGTACGGTACCAATGTCATCATCTAGTTTATAAATTATTGAATGGGCATTATTACTTTGTGCTGCCACTTCACAGGAAGTCTGCTGATTTTAATTGAAAATGAAATGAAATGGTAGTATTCCATAAGGTCACATTGGATCATCGCTATGCGCCATTATTAATCGCTCACTCACACTGGTATACTGTTATTGTTATATTTTTATGACACGACACTCATACTCGTACATACATGTACATGTGTAATATAAATAGCCTAATTACTTCCGATCTGTGCAGACCATAATGCATTTTTCACGAAAAGAATTTTCAAACTCAATAAAAACTAATTACCCTGCTAGACAAAACAAGTGTCCATTTAACTGCGGTGCGGTTAGCGTTGCCACCCACGGCCGAAATGCAATTACACCACGGTTCCACCGGCTAAATACAGTTGGGCCGCGGTGTAATCGCCATTTGGCATGGTGTAGTTGCCATGGTGTACTTTCATCAAACTGAAAAAAGACAATACAAATCAAAAATCTAACCACGGTGTACATGCCATTCGGCCGCGAGGGTAGTTGCTTTCGGCCACAGTGAATTTGCTGTTTGGCCGCAGTGTACTTTCCGTTCGGCCGCGGTGTTCAACTGCAGTTACAAACTCTGACACCGCGGCCGAACGGCAAATACACCGCGGTGCCAATGGAAACTTGTTTTGTCCATCGGGGTGTTATACAAGGCTCGCCATGATCATTCGATTAATCGACTAACCTTTGACAGGTGACTGGTGTGGTAGTTGTATGGTATTTACTTTCATTGACGAAGAGGGTGTGGGTGGGTATGGTTACATGTATGTATGTAAGCTGGACTATGCACCGATGCAATACCGGTAGTGAATTTTCACATTTCCCAGACCTGCCAGTGCCATTCACAAACTGTTTTCATGCTTCCAAAAAATATACAATGAAACAGAGTATGCGTACATTCATCTCCTAAATGAGATGTCATTATATATTACAGATTCTGTAATTGACTGGCACTGGTGTCTATATAATATATGGTGATCGACTGTTGATACACGGTCTCAGGTCTGACGAGTGATGGTACATGTAGTCTGGAACACTGATTCGTGCAACTCCATGACGTACCGCTTCCGCATCAAGAGTCCAGTAAGTGCCACCATGTTCCGCCCCCTACTATTTTCGGATACAACGTCAGGTACAGCTAGAGAGCTGGCTCATTGTAGATCTGACTATATTATGCGTGTAGTCCCTACTTATAGATCTGTGGGATTTCTGATGATTATACGTGTAGTCCCTACTTATAGATCTGTGGGATTTCTGATGATGCTCTGACTATATTATATGTGTAGTCCCTACTTATAGATCTGTGGGATTTCTGATGATGCTATATATAGTGTATATATCAATGATATGTTAATCCCCAGAAAAGGTATGGTAATTAGTTATACCATATGGTGGCACTTACTAATACTAGTCGCTACTTGCCGGAGCATTACGCCTTAGCAAGTTACTTAGTTAGCGTACAGGAGGTTGAGGACTAGGAATGAGTCCAGTCTGACTGTGTATGTTTAGCAGCTACTACTACTAGTAGTCATACATGTACACTATGACGATAGAATAATATTATTGTACCCTCATACTCAATTAGTCAATAGTCATGATACTGATAGTGTTAGATCCATTGGATCTTAGTATCATGGCTTACGCCAGCTAAGATCCATCTTGCCCTTTAAACAATATAGGCAGCTATAATTCCTATAAAAGTTACAAATATGACCAACGCATATGTATTTATAAACTAAATACTAATACCAGTGTGCAACCATCCTGCACTCACCTACGTGTCATTTATCCTTAAAATCCGTCAAATAACAGAACGTAAACACAGACATTGCACGCGTTCCTGAATACCAAACTATCTACAATTAGGTCGAGTTTAACTACACTCTGCGCATGCGTGACATTTGGCCTACTAGCCTCACTACAAAAAATTCCATGAAAACTGTCACATGTGCCGTTCACGTTTGTCATGTGATATTTAGGACCTCCTACTTTTCGTGCTTCCGCCATTTGCAACATGTGTTTTCAGGATTGGATTTTTGGATTAAATAATTACGGAATTATACACACGTTATGGTAGGTGTCAGAGCTAATATAAACTGCAATAATGTTAACATTAATGACCATGTTAGTTGATTCTTAAAATTAAGTGTATTTAAAAAAATTAGCTAGTCGCCTAAGCTCAAAGAATATCGGCTCCACGACCTGTATGGCGTAAGCCATAGTAAAAGGTCGTATTCCAAGACTATGATAGTGTATGACCAGCCAAGCAGCCTACGTCGAATATAGGCGACCTGGTGATTTCCTGAAAATCGTGTTACAAACCTTAGCTTTAAATATTTCGTATAGATCCTGTGGTGATTCACATGCCGTTATCGACATTGTAGATATTCTAATATTCTAATAAAAAAGAAGATTTTCATTAAAAAAATATTGGACATCGAACGCAAACAAAATTATCTCCCTTCTTCCGACTTGGATTAGAGTTATCTCCCTGAAAAAAAGGCGCGGAATAAAAGGAACGAACAGGGGCGTAAGCAGCAGAAAGCTTGATTTTTAATTAATTTCTAAATTATCAGGCAGTCATGTCGAAGAAAAAAGGTCTAAGTGTAGACGAGAAGCGATCTAGATCAATGGATTTCTTCTACGAAAAGAAGGATTTCTTTTTATTAAAGGAACTGGAAAGAATGCTTCAAAAAGAAAAGGGGATCACTTCAATGTCTGTGAAAGATATTGTGACTAGTCTGGTGGATGATGGAATGGTAGATACTGAGAAAATAGGTAATTACAATATGACTTATATATACAATATAATTGATCAAATACTTGATTTTCTATGGGATGCCAAATTGACATTTAATAAATAATTGAGCTTAAGCGCAATAAGGATTCCCTTATTGCGCTTAAGCGCAATAAGGGAAGATCTAATTGCGCAATAAGGAAATTCCTTCTCTTATTGCGCAAGGAATCTCTTATTGCGCTTAAACGCAATAAGAGCTAATTGCGCTTAAGCACAATAAGGAATCCCTTATTGCGCTTAAGCGCAATAAGGGAAGATCTAATTGCGCTTAAGCACAATAAGAATATTCCTTATTAAGCGCAATAAGAATATTCCTTATTGCGCTTAAGCTCAATTATTTATTAAATGTCAATTTGGCTTCCCATAATTTCCCCCCTTTAGCCATCACATGGCTGGCAGGTAGGGCCAAAATAAAAATGGCCAGTGTTTCTGGTAATCCCCCACCCCATGCCCTTCTTCGAATGGCCCCAATTGTTTAAATTTTATTGATTTTGTCCAAAATAAAATAAAAAAAATAAAATTCTTTCGTTGGTTGAAATGTTTTTGTCATTTATTTTTAATACCAATATGGACATCCGTATAGCCCAATTGTGAGTAAAATACATGAACTCTTAACATTCCAGTTGAACGGGTGTGGGAGGCCATTTTCATATTTATTAATAATTGGACTTAAGTGCAATACATCTGAAATTGCAATTAACTGCAATAGCCATAACAAGTTTTCACCCTCGAAGATCAAATGAGGTTCATTATTAATCAGGATTGGCCGGATAGTCCTCCTGCAGTCTATAAGCATTAAGGGGGTTTTCTTTATGGTGATCAATACATGTAATTGCACTTAAGCGCAATTGCTGCCAACATAATGTTAATTGAATTGTGCTTAAATACAATTTAATTGCATTTGTGTACAACTAATTAATCGCGACTAAACGCAATTCAATTGCGCTTTAAGTGCAACTCAATTGCGCTTTAAGCGCATTTCAATTGCGCTTAAGTACAATTATTTAATAAATGTAAAAACAGCCTCCCACAATACGGGGCTACTAATAGAGTTACACAGTGTAAGGTGTGAAAAGTAATTATTATAGGCAGTGAAAATACCCCTGAGATTTCTTCCTGGATTCCCATTCATTCATTTGTAGGGATGCTCATAAATAAGTGTAACAAACAGCTAATCAAGTAACTACAGTTAAAGGTACTCAACCCGATAAAACTCCTCTCAATTACTATTTCAATGGCTTCGGGGGTCAAAAATATTTGATTCGAGTCGAGGAAGTCACCCATCAAAGTTCAGATTTGTTAGATATCGATTTTAGAAATCTATTATTTTTCATTATCGGGAATTCTTTCTGGCCCAGAAGACAGCAGAAGACAGTAAAAAATTTGTTATTATTACCCACTTGATTATAGAGTTATCCATCCTTGTCTGTTTGAATAGAATTTTGGCGTAAAATCTCGAGCAGGTTACCAAATTGACGGCAGTTATAAGTACTCATCTCGAGAACATAAGAATTTTCAAAAATCAATATCTAATAACTCTGAGCTTTGTTTGATGGGTTCCTCGACTCGAATCAAATATTTTTTACCCCCAAAGCCAAAGAAATAGTAATATAGGACCCTCTGATCGGATTGTTGTTGTTGGAATCTGTTGAGATGGGGACCCTCTTTACGGGTTGAGTACCTTTAACTCATGATCAGCTCGTAAATAAAATAATAAATGAAATTAAATGAAACATCCCCCCTCCAGGTATATGACCTTGTATAAGTTATAATTTTTTTTTGGCCCAGTGTACATTTAGGCATTTACTTTGGATCATACAGACACTGCTTAGAACTTACAAATACATTCTGGTTTTCTACATTTCAATGTGTATTGGTCTAGTACCCTTGCACTGTGTGTGACCTGGATATCAGCCTTTCACCCCAGCCTTCACCGTTTCTAGTTAATACCTGTGGTCAACATGGAATTGGCAAGCTAAACCACCACATAGAAACACTTCAAACAGTGTGGGCAGGGGCGCCGGAGCATCCAAGGACAGGGGGGGGGTAGAGCATACAAAAAGGGCACTTTTCCGCAAAAAAGGGCATTTTCTCCGCAAACTCGGGAAAATAACCATAAATTCATTGTGGCAAAAATCCCTATTTTAATGGTATTTGTCGGTTTTTATGGCCGTTTTGTGATAAAATTGACAAAAAATTAATATTCCTTGTGAAATTGGTGGTATTTGGACCAAAAAAGTCACATTTTGCTATAAAAACACGAGATTAAACACACAAAGAGCATTTTCTGTCTCCAGAAAAAGGGCAAGTCCTGCCCCCGCTCACCCCCCTTGGTCAAGGGCAGGGGGGGGTCAGCTGCCCCCTCTGCCCCCCTCTTCCGGCGCCCCTGAGTGTGGGTGGTGGGATGGCATTCGGGTACGATTGGTCTCCTTCAATCTGATACCACTAATACTGCCTTGCCATTTCTATAACACGGTAACACCTGCAGTCAACATAGGCTTATCCAACCTAAACTGCCAGAAGTGGTAGGGGTGTGACTGTGTGGATGAGTGAGGAATCCACTAACACATCCTGAATTTCATAGACTAGTAGATACTAGTAGCCCCTGCATGTATATTAAAGACATATTATACACTTGATGGGTGCGTACAACTGATCAGTTAGTATCCAGCTGCTATGCCAACTGGAGGAATGTAGCATTCTACTAACATTGCCGAAAATCTGAAGCAAATCAACCTCACCACTCGATAGAATACATTATCTGAACTACGCTCAATTGTAAATATTTACTACTCAATTCTGGACACATCTATCAGCGATACTCCATCGAGAGTCACTGCATTTAATTTATATACCAGTATAAGAATGACGGTGTGTGTTGTCAATTTGGATATAATATTTGTAAAAAATACTACTTTGAATAAGATTATTCTCCCATTTATATTTGATCACCCTACTGGAGTGTTTCACGTGACATCACTTTAAAATATTACTATAATTTATAATATGTGATGTGTATTTTATATATACATATGAACTGTATGTACTAGTATATAATTGTATACATATCATATGTTTCATGCATATTCTTGTTATAAAATATAAACTGTATACAATGTATGGAAAAGGTATGTTATTATTATAAACTCATCCATTCATTCAGGTACATCTGTGTATTTCTGGGCATTTCCAAGCAAGGCCAGTCAGAACAGAAATAGAAAGATTGATGACTTGACTTCAAGACTGAATGAATACAACAACAAAAAGAGGCAGTTAGAAGAAGGGGTTACAGCTGCCAAAGTTGGGAAGGAAGAAAGTGATGAAAGGGATGACATTATAGCTTCATTGGACTCATGCGTCTCTCTGAAGAGAAACCTAGCAACCGAGTTGGAGGAATTCAAAGAATGTGACCCAGATGTCTTAGATCGTGTCAGACAAGATTCAAAGTTGAGCAAGGAATCAGCTAACAGATGGACTGATAACGTATTTTCCACTAAATCTTGGATAAAAAAGAAGTTTTCATTTGCTGACAGTGTTATTGATAAGCAGTTTGAAATTCCTACTGATTTTGATTATATAGACTAGGTTAATTTTGAACCATATTAGTCATTATCGGTACTGTATACAGGTAGTTGCAACACCAGACCATATCCAGTCTTCAATTACATGCACATGTGTAGTTCCAACTTCCAAGTTATTAATTAATAAACTTAATTTTGTCATTTCTTTATATTAGTATACATGGATGTTAGTACATTTATGTTTACCAGTAAGCCTTAGGGATAGGGATAGTGGCATTTCTTTTACAGTTTTTGTGGAGTTCCAAGGGGCGGGGGGCACATGGTTGTCCAACCTCAAATTCCCATTCATTTACTTCCAGGATTTCCAGGAATTGTTGGAAATTTTCGAACCAGAAGGCGTTTTCAGACAGAGTTCATATAGGAGAATATTTGACAATCGCCAGTGGTCTATAAACTTATAAAATTTGGTTGAAATATTAAACTACTCTAGTAAGAGATAATCTCAACCTATTTTTGAACATCCCCCCTGATGCCTGTTGCCACATTCCTGGTACTCTTGGGATCCATATAAACATACCCCTATGTTTATTATTTTTGCCGAAATAATCACACCCCAATGGTGCTTATTTGGACCCCAACATTTAATATATTCCAGAAGTCACAAATGCAAAAAATTATCGAATGAATTAATAGCCTAATGAATTGGCAAAAATTCTGGCGAGTCAAATATTGGGACTTAATTTCTTAAGTTTTTACTAGTACATGTACCATATCAAAGCAACAACTCCCTGCCTCTCAATATTTAACAATAACTATCTCCTCTGTTTATGAACTCCAATGACATGGCAACATCATACAGTACGGTACTCTGCTTGGGGATTATGGAAGAATTTAGCAATTTTGTAATCAAGCCTGCAAATAGCGTGTCTGTCATTTGCAGAATGAGGTCCCCAGAGGGTGAATTTAGTGACGCTATCCCCGATAGCATCACTAAATTCACCATCTGGGGACCTCATTCTGCTTAGGCCTCATCTTCTGGGAAATATCTATGGTATCAAATTAACATTGTTTTTAGTTACGTTTTCCCATCTGGGAAGTTTCTATATCCCCTAATTTGCAGAAGATAAAATCAATAATCGAGGCGCCCAATGGGTGAACATCACCAACTTCAACTGGGAAACTTCAATCTGATCCTAGGTCTGCCATAGCAGTTGAGGGCCTAAGCAGAATGATGTCCCCAGAGGGTGAATTTAGTGATGCTAGCCCACTATGCTGGTAGCGTCACTAAATTCACCCTCTGGGGACCTCATTCTGCAAATGACAGACACGCTATTTGCAGGCTTGGTTGCAATTCCCCTACATGTGGGTGCCAATTTCCTTTTAAAATTGACATGTATTGGCCTACTTATCAACTTATTGGAAGATATTCTTTTCCAATCGTGTCAGTGATCATGTACATCATTTAAATTTTCTGGTTATATTATAACCATTGTTATAAGCACGTACTATACTGTATGTGTTTATCAGTGATTTGGTGCTGATATTCCGAGTTAAGTTTTGAGAATATTCTTCAATTAAATTTTCCATCCCTACATTTATTTTGCTCCCTTCTTTTATTTGGATCCCGGGAGTACTATTGTATTAGTCTATTAGGAATGTATCAATACTGTATCCATATTAGCTGGAGCTGTACATACAGTGTCATAGGCTATTATTAATTATAACCCTTTTCACCATAGGGTTTGTTACTATCAGTATAAGCGAGATCACTCAGTCGCAGTCGTATTGGATTCATCCACATCCGTCCGTGGTTTCAGAGATTCATCCAGCCCCGGTTTCATGGTTTTAAAGATACCGGTCAAAGTTCTGGAGTAGCATTTCCATATATGGAAGTCATGAATAATTCATGACTTCCATAAATGGAATGCTACTCCAGAACTTTGACTTGTAAATGGGCCTGGTGGATCCAATATGGCCGTGTGACTGCGTGAGTTAGTGACAGGGCTTATTAAAATGGCACATTTTATCTTCAAACCTCAATTTAATTGGTAGGTTCCAGAGATCATTATACATGTAACGGTAGGTTAATAGAAAATATGAAATGCTTATATTTCATTGTATATGGGGCATTATGGCTGTTATTCTAAAAAAATACTAGCTAAGTGATAGATATTTATTAGCTGTTGTCAATTTTCTGCACTTTTAAATACTCTTGATTATTTAGGAAAAACAGTTACCACTTATAAACAAACAATCATTATCACATGCTGCAAGAGTGACCTTTCAGAGGTAATAAAGTTCATATCACTTTAATAAATTTTTCTGAGGAAAATATACATGTATACATGTGTAAATAAATATAAAAGTACTATCTTTTAAAATTGTCATGTTTTTATCAGCCTATTTTGATCCAAATAAAATGTGAGTCTTGGAAAATTATGTGACACTTCAAAGTATTAGAACGGCAACATATATTGCCACCATACATAGTTGTGCTGCCAGTAGCTACATTATGTCCAACAAGCACCTCTATTGCTCATTGACTTGAAATCAATGCTAAATGCACCCATACCCCTTGGCCTGTGGCCAGAATTAATTTCTTTGTGACAAATTTGGTGATTCTGGTTTGAAATTATATGAAATCACCCAATATATGTTTGTGATATGATATTTATTAATAATGAAAGTGTCAATGACACTGTAGCTCTACTTGGAAAGGGAATAATTTCACTCAGTCACAGCCATATTGGATTCATCCAGATCCGTCCTTGGTTTCAGAGATTCATCCAGCCCCGGTTTCATGATTTTAGTGATACTGGTCAAAGTTCTGGAGTAGCATTTCCATATATGGAAGTCATGAATAATTCATGACTTCCATAAATGGAATGCTACTCCAGAACTTTGACTTGTAAATGGGCCTGGTGGATCCAATATGGCTGTGTGAGTTAGTGACAGCTAGGGCTTATTAAAATGGCACATTATCTTCAATCCTCAATTTAATTGGTAGGTTCCAGAAATCATATAACTGTAGGTTAATAGAAAATATGAAATGCTTATATTTCATTGTATATGGGGCATTATGGCTGTTCTTCTATGAAAGGACTAGCTAACTGATAGATATTTATTAGCTGTTGTCAATTTTCCGCACTTTGAAATACTCTTGATTATTTAGGAAAAACAGTTACCATGCACTTATAAACAAACAATCATTATCACATGCTGCAAGAGTGACCTTTCAGAGGCGATAAAGTGCATATCACTTTAATAAATCTTTCTGATAAAAAATACATGTATACATGTGTAAATATATATAAAAGTACTATCTTTATTGTCATGTTTTATCAGCCTATTTTGATCCAAATAAAATGTGACAAATGTGAGTCTTGGAAAATTATGTGACACTTCAAAGTATTAGAACTGCAACATATATTGCCACCATACATAGTTGTGCTGCCAGTAGCTACATTATGTCCAACAGGGCACCTCTATTGCTCATTGACTTGAAATCAATGCTAAATGCACCCATACCCCTCGGCCTGTGGTAAAAAATTTCTTTGTGTCAAATTGGTGATTCTGGTTTGAAATCATATGAAATCACCAAATACCACACACTTCTTGGTTTATAATATTTTTAAATATTAATTGATGTATTTATTAATAATAAACTGGTATCCTAAATCCAACTATGAACATCTTAATAATAAAGATATGATAAGAACATGTCCATAGTTGTATTAAAGAGATACCAGGTAGCTGGGAAATAATTATCTGTATTTATTCATGACTGGAGCTTCCTGAAATTTAGCAAAACACCCTGTGCCAATGCATTCTCTTATATATGTGGTCTCACATAGGGAGCCTTACATACATGTATATAAGATAATACATTTTCCTAATAATATACCTTGACCGTGAAAGCCACTATTTTTATACCCCCCGCAACGAAGTTAGGGGGGGGGGGGTATACTGGAGTCAGCTTGTCCGTCCGTCCGTCCGTCCGTTCGTGGACACAAATTTGTCCGGAGTTTTTCTCAGTCGTTTTTGATCAATTTCCGTGAAACTTAGCACAGACATCAACCACCATGGGAACCTGTGCACCTGCGATTATAACGTCTGTCAGACTTTTTTTGGTGGAGTTATCCCCCCTTTTTCGACTTAGAAAATCTTCGCAACATGTATACTTTTGTCCGAGCTTTTATTCCTACATTTTTCGGTCAATTTTTTTAAATCGTGGCACAGATATTTAGTACCATGGGAACTTGTGCACCTGCGATTATGACGTCTGTCCGACATTTTTTGGTGGAGTTATCCCCTTTTTTCGACTTAGAAACTTTTTTTGCAACATGCATAATTTTGTCCGAGCTTTTATTCCTACATTTTTAGGTCAATGTTTTTTAATCTTGGCACTGATATTTAGTACCATGGGAACCTGTGCACCTGCGATTATGACGCCTGTCCGACATTTTTTGTGTGGAGTTATTCCCCTTTTTAGACTAGGAAATGTTTTCGCAACATACATAATTTTGTCCAAGCTTTTATTCCTACATTTTTCGGTCAATAGGTTTAAGATTAGGGTTATGGTTGTACACCTGCAATGGGAACTGTTATTTTATTATTTTAACTAAATGTTTACTGACATGTGAAACATCTTAGTATTTTAAAAACAGGGGGGTATCCGTAGTCCCATTGGGACAGTCACACCTCTAGTTTGTATATGCGAGGCTCCCTACTAGTATTCTTAGTATGGGAGACTTGCATATATAAGATAATGAACTGGTACAGGATCTTTAATGTTGCATCAGCACAACTCCCGTCATAAAAGGGTAGATACATCAACTAACATATTCGTAATGCAACAAATCTCATACAAACTGGAGCCTTAAAGATGGTCTATCTATTCCGGGCCACAATTACAACAAGAACATCATTTTTATAAATCCTGTTTTAACCCTTTCAGTGCCAAGTCCTATTTTTGTATCAACCCATATTTCTTTGATCATTTTTCAAATTTATTTATTATAATAATGTGATACATTGATGGAAAGAGCTCTTAGAGCTCTTTCCATCAATGTATCACATTATTATAATCAATAAATTTGAAAAATGATCATGGAAATATGGGTTGATACAAAAATCGGACTTGGCACTGAAAGGGTCAATGATCATTTTTCAAATTTATTGATTATAATAATGTGATACAAAAATCGGACTTGGCACTGAAAGGGTTAAAGACCACAGCAAATAGCTATTTTATGAATAAAATACAAATAAAACTGAATATTGTGTATATTATTTTTTCTGCATAATATAGTGCTTTGTTTTGATTGTACGATTAAAATTCAATTTGCTGTTATTGAGGGTGCTAATAAGATCTTCTTGGTGTATTCCAAAGCTTTCGCACAAATTTCTGTTGTAGAAATATCCCCTAAAACTGTCCCGCGGATGTGATAAAAATTTATAACTGACATTTTTATTAATTGATAGAAACTTTTCTGGACAGGTGTCCTCGATTCATATTTATTATTTTATACACCTGAATCTATATAAAACTTTCTGGGAAGAGATATGACCATCTTTCAACAGCGATATAACATATCTTTCCATTATAAATTTTTCCAAAGAATCTGATGTTTGAAGGCATCACTTAATGCATCTTCAACATCACGGCTAGTCAAGTAGGGTATACCAATTCGATGGGAAGAGAGGCTAGTCAAGTAGGGTATACCAACTCGAGGGGAAGAGAGGCTAGTCAAGTAGGGCATACAAACTCGATGGGGAAGAGAGGCTAGTCAAGTAGGGCATACCAACTCGAGGGGAAGAGTGGCTAGTCAAGTAGTGCATACCAACTCAACGGGAAGAGATGCAGGACTAATTTCCCCAAATTTGATGAACAATAATAAAACCCATAAACTCAAACTAGCATTTTATTATTATACACTTAGTTACAGATTATTAGTATAATGTAATGGGACAATCTGGTTGAAATACACTATTGAGCAAGCTATGCTGGAACGTGTAGCTTGTTCAATAGTCGGTATTTCGATCAGCTGGTCAATTATCATTTTTATTAAATGCTTAGCCTTTACCATGAAACAACGTGAAATATACATGACATATCCGTAACTTTGTCCTATTGAATAAGTACGAATATCATTTGTTGTTTGTACATGTACTTTAACACGGTGTGTGCTGTATCTTCTGACATCATGACATAAAGGTATTTCATATTCAATGGCCCTTCATTCTGACGTTTCACCATTAATCAGCTCTGTTAATTAGCATCGGCTATCGACTTAGACGAGGCTAAAATAAATTTTGTAAGTTATTTTTAGCCGAGGCAAATTTCAGAACCTTTGACTGTTGCTGACATTGTCTTATTGTGGAAGTCTGCAGACAGCAAAATTTCATTGCCAACGAATACTGAGATAACAAGGACTATCTTGACAATAAGAAATGTTAAGCTCGTCCCAACCGAAGTCTGCCATGATATCAACTCCAATTGTAAACAAATTATGAAGTTATACGTGAGCATGAAACTATGCAGCTCCTAAGCCTTTTAGTTAAGGAATATATTTCTTGTTCAGGAAATTTTTTGGCCTGGTCAAACTTCTGCTAAGTAACAGGGCTGAGATTTAATGGTGCTCAGCTCATTCATATATACTTTCATGTAGATCAAGTCTTCTCGGTCCACAACAGCTTGGGACATAAGGTTGGGTTGATGCTGTTTTGGACCGAGTACCATCCCGTTACTCTTCTACAACAGACTTTTGTTGAAAAAGACGTACTACATTTATACGTGGAACCCGGGCATTCACTTGAACCCCTGAAGGTGATTAATCATCAGACATGTCCGCGATTAATCTGTCTTCAAAACGATATATCATATACCATGATAGAACAAGGTAGTGATGATACAATTGTTTAATATATTGTTTACATACAATTTCTGATAGTGCGACAAATCGTATTTCGTTGGAAAACAAGGCTTTGTTTACTTATAAATCTTGTTGCATTGACATTCAACGGACCTCTGATATATGCATGTTTGATATCATCATGCTTGGGAAGGCCACCTCTATGTTTATATATGCAAAGCGTCCATTTGACTAAATCCGAAGACATACAAGCAAGATAACTCCAGCCCACGAATCTGGGCATAAAATCTGTTATAGAAGAGTAACGTGACGGGACTCGGTCCAAAACAGCATCAACCCAACCGATATCCTAACAGTTGTGAATTGAGAAGACTTGGTTTATTAAACTTTCATGCTGAACAGCATGATCACAACTGCCTCATCAACTTGCACAAACTCTTGTGATTCAAGTTCTTAACCTGCACATCTTGCCGCATCTTGCTCCTTTATGACCTTAGCTGATACTGAAGCATCCACAGTTATTTTCAGTCCTTCATCTGGTAGAAGAAGCTGAAATTGGATTAAAGGTAGTCAATTAAGGGACACATGGTTATGTCATAACACTCATGACAATAGAAGGAAAAAATGCATGTTCCATTTGTGGATTGCAGTTAAAGTACTTTGATTGGTTGAACCGGCGTGCCTGGTTGAATTGTCATGCCTCTACCAATATGCATATTTTATGAGTGGCATTAGGCATTCTTCTAGAAAAGTGCATCAAAATAAGACTGTCTGGGCTCATGTTGAAAGCATAAATATATACATGCAGAAAATCAGTGCGAGAAATGGTGGTTCTTAGCTTAGCGGGATCATCACTGAGGGTGGTTCTTAGCTTAGCGGGATCATCACTGAGGGTGGTTCTTAGCTTAGCGGGATCATCACTGAGGGTGGTTCTTAGCTTAGCGGGATCATCACTGAGGGTGGTTCTTAGCTTAGCGGGATCATCACTGAGGGTGGTTCTTAGCTTAGCGGGATCATCACTGAGGGTGGTTCTTAGCTTAGCGGGATCATCACTGAGGGTGGTTCTTAGCTTAGCGGGATCATCACTGAGGGTGGTTCTTAGCTTAGCGGGATCATCACTGAGGGTGGTTCTTAGCTTAGCGGGATCATCACCGAGTTATTGGAACTGATGATGATATTGGTAGATTTTCGACTTTTTCAACATACATGTACATGTACATATAGAGGATCTTCAATGAGTTATGTTGGGATATAAGATTTTATGAAACGAGTATGATAAATTGATTCACAATGCGTCGTAGACGAGTTGTGAATCAAATTTATTAAACAAGTTTCATAAAATCTTATATCCCAACATATTAATGAGTTGTATATCACAAAAAACACTAGAGCTTTATGCCTTTTTAACAATTCAAAATCCTTAAAAGAAGCTGCAAAATGCATATATTTACAGTGTTGGCTGAGAAGTTTCACAACTACATGTACATGTATATGGCAGTATTGTGCACTCTGGCTGGTGACAGAAAATATAGCCCCCCAATTTGCCTCTTTGTTTTTGTGTCTATGTTCATTGGTGCAACGAAGTTGGACAAGAACTTAACTTTAATGTACAAAGCAATCATTTTGCATTGTATCAATCTGCCATATTTGTTGGCAAGAAGCCAAATGATCCCGGGAAGTACGGTATCCACCTTCACAATACCGACTACGGTATTAAATGAAATACCGCCGTATAACTAAATACGGTCAATAATAATGTCCAAACATTTTGCTAGTCAAGATCCTTTGGAACATGCAGTATGCAATTCAATATTCACGTGTGAATGCAGTGTAATGCGGACACACAAAAAGGGGACAACGCAATGCATGTCGCTTGTGATTTTAACAATGTGTGGGGTACTACTGACGTACCGGTAGCTTATGCAAAAAACAAACAAGTATTTAGTTCACAATTATTATTTCATAACAAAGAATATTATTCAACAATAAATTACATATTTGCCGTGAGAAACGACAACATATTAAACTTTTTCTGTTTCAGGCAACAGCGCTGCCGTGAGAAACGACAACATATTAAACTTTTTCTGTTTCAGGCAACAGCGCTTCGGTGCAACAATCTGTCCCGACTTACTGAATAAGTGCTCCGAAGGCACACTTGTGGCACATATACAGAGATATTTCCATGCGAATTCGGACAATGTTGGATGCGATTTGCAATTCAATTTCCACCACTCCAATGGATCGTCGTCACTTTCGGGCAGAGATATGATCATCTATTTCCTCGTCGATAGGTTCGATACTGTTCTCTCCTGTATCGCCTGATGATGGTTTCATTGCTAACAGAGAAGCGAGTGTCTTCTTCGCCTTCTTTGGCTCTGGTTCTTTCTCGTTAAGTGGTAGATTGGGAGTCATCTTTGCTTTTGACGTGTCCAAGTTGTCTTTGATATCAGTTTTAACAAATTTAAGATCCTGCTCATTCAGGTATCGCTTTTTGAAACAGGGGTCTAGAAATGAGGCCAAACATATAAGTCTATCAATGTCATCATCGTCATATTTATTCTCCATGTAGGATTTAATCCGTTTTTTAATGTCTCGTGTTAACTTGTGTTTGTTGTCTGCTGTGTTCATTAACTCCTCCGAGAGGTGTGTCATCATAGGTTTGAGCGAAGAAACAGTTACATAGTTCTCGGCCAATAATATATCCGTGGAGTCGAAACAAGTTCAAGCCCTTGAATAATGCCTTCTATAACCTGATTGTCTTGCCATGTCGGAACAAGATGTGATGTTTTGTTGCTAGAACTCAACACTCTCCGAATAGGTTCCTCCTGTTCAGAGATCCTTTTCAGGTTACACTGGTGTAAATAGGGTTCAGAGTGACATCTAGCGGATGCGGGAGGAATATATAGGAGAGAATAAAATAGACACTGGGCCCTGGCCTTGTGTGCTTTTTGCATAAGAAAATCATCACACCTCTTCCCTATGATTTCCCATAGGTAAAATAGCCATTGGCACAGGAATTAACCCTTTGTAGTGAAGTCTGAATTTTTTGGTGTGGTCTAAAATATGACAGTATTTTTTTATGCGCTTCTGACACTAGTTACGAAAACACAAGATTTAAAGACGATTCCCTGCTAGACGGACATGATTTTTTTGTGTAAAAAGTTTCCCCAAATTTTCAGATTTAGAGAAAATTTTGGACCCAATATTTATATAGCCAACAGTTTACTCTAAAACGTTAGCACTGAGGCCTATGGAAAACATTTACACCAGTGTAACCTTCAACATCGCAAACTTTGCTCCCCACCTGGTTGGTCACCAGAGAATGTTAGCTCAAACTCATGTCGCTTTTTGTGGAAATAACCATTGACCGACACACGCCGAGCGCTCTTGTAACTCGCTTATCATCTTTGATAGAGCTGTTGATGGCAAGGTTAAGGTTATGTCCAAAGCACGAGAGGCGGTTCCACTCTAATTGGTCTATGGGAAGCACGCATCTATTCATAAGTAATGAGAGATAAGAAAATATGTAATGGCTTTTTAGCTCAACTTACTTTGTAAGTTTGAGCTATTGCCATGGTTTGGCGTCCGTTGTACGTGTGTGCGTGTGTCCGTCAACAATTTCCTTTGGCGCGGGCTACAGGTCGTACCTTTGGTCTAATCTTTATGAAATTTGTCATGAATGTTGACATTGACATCTAGATGGGAACGAGTCATTTTGGGGTCATTCGGTCAAAAAACATGGCTGCTGGCAGCCATCTTGGATTTCAAAATTCAATCCATTGGCGCGGGCTACAGGTCGTACTGTTCGTCTGATCATCATGAAATTTGTCATGGATCTTAATATTGACATGTAGATGGGAAAGAGTGATTTTGGGGTTGTTCGGCCAAAAAACATGGCCGCCAGCAGCCATCTTGGATTTTACTCTTTGCATGACTAAATCCTTTGGCGTGGGCTACAGGTCGTACCTTTGGTCTGATCTTTATGAAATTTATCATGAATGTTGACATTGACATGTAGATGGGAACGAGTCATTTTGGGGTCATTCGGTCAAAAAAAATGGCCACTGGTGGCCATCTTGGATTTCAAAATTCAATCCATTGGCGCGGGCTACAGATCGTACTGTTTGTCTGATCATGAACTTTGTCATGGATGTTAATATTGACATGTAGATGAGAACGAGTGATTTTGGGGTCATTCGGCCAAAAAACATGGCCGCCAGCAGCCATCTTGGAATTTACTCTTTGCATGACTAAATCCTTTGGCGCGGGCTACAGGTCGTACCTTTGGTCTGATCTTTATGAAATTTTTCACGAATGTTGACATTGACATGTAGATGGGAATGAGTCATTTTGGGGTCATTTGGCCAAAAAACATGGCCGCCAGCAGCCATCTTGGATTTTACTCTTTGCATGACTAAATCCTTTGGCACGGGCTACAGGTCGTAGCTTTGGTCGGAACTTCTTGAAATTTGTCATGGATGTTAACAATGACATGTAGATGGGAAAGAGTGATTTTGGGGTCGTTCGGCCAAAAACATGGCCGCCAGCAGCCATCTTGGATTTTACTCTTTGCATGACTAAATCCTTTGGCGCGGGCTACAGGTCGTACTTTTGGTCTGATCTTTATGAAATTTTTCACGAATGTTGACATTGACATGTAGATGGGAATGAGTCATTTTGGGGTCATTCGGCCAAAAAACATGGCCGCCAGCAGCCATCTTGGATTTTACTCTTTGCATGATTAAATCCTTTGGTGCGGGCTACAGGTCGTAGCTTTGGTCAGATCTTCATGAGATTAGTCATAGATGTTAACAATGACATGTAGAAGGGAACGAGTCATTTTGGGGTCATTCGGCCCGAAAACATGACTGCTGGTGGCCATCTTGGATTTCAAAATTAAATCCATTGGTGCGGAATACAGGTCGTACTATTCGTCTGATCATCATGAAATTTGTCCTGGATGTTAATATTGACATGTAGATGGGAACGAGTCATTTTGGAGTTGTTCAGACAAAAAACATGGCCGCCAGCAGGTATCTTTGATTTTACTCTATTCATGACTAAATCCTTTGGCACGGGCTACAGGTCGTAGCGTTGATCGGATCTTCATGAAATTTGTCATGGATGTTAACATTGACATGTAGATGGGATTTGTAAAGGCTGTTGACATTGACATGTAGATGGGGAACGAGTCATTTTGGGGTCGTTTGGCTAAGAAACATGGCCGCCAGCAGCCATATTGGATTTCACTCTTTGCATGACTAAATCCTTTGGCACAGGCTACAGGTCGTACCTTTGGTCTGATCTTTATGAAATGTGTCAAGAATGTTGACATTGACATGTAGATGGGAACGAGTCATTTTGGGGTCAATCGGCCAAAAAACATGGCCACTGGTGGCCATCTTGGATTTCAAAATTCTATCCATTGGCGCGGGCAACAGGTCGTACTGTTCGTCTGATCATCATGAAATTTGTCATGGATGTTAATATTGACATGTAGATGGGAAAGAGTCATTTTGGGGTCATTCGGCCAAAAACATGGCCACCAGCAGCCATCTTGGATTTTACTCTTTGCATGACTAAATCCTTTGGCACGGGCTACAGGTCGTAGCTTTGGTCGGAACTTCTTGAAATTTGTCATGGATGTTAACAATGACATGTAGATGGGAAAGAGTGATTTTGGGATCGTTCGGCCAAAAAACATGGCCGCCAGCAACCATCTTGGATTTTACTCTTTGCATGACTAAATCCTTTGGCGCGGGCTACAGGTCGTACCTTTGGTCTGATCTTTATGAAATTTTTCACGAATGTTGACATTGACATGTAGATGGGAATGAGTCATTTTGGGGTCATTCGGCCAAAAAACATGGCCACTGGCGGCCATCTTGGATTTCAAAATTCAATCCATTGGCCCGGGCTGCAGGTCGTACTGTTCGTCTGATCATCATGAAATTTGTCGTGGATGTTAATATTGACATGTAGATGGGAACGAGAGATTTTGGGGTCATTCGGCCAAAAAACATGGCCGCCAGCAGCCATCTTGGATTTTACTCTTTGCATGACTAAATCCTCTGGTGCGGGCTACAGGTCGTAGCTTTGGTCGGAACTTCATGAAATTTGTCATGGATGTTAACAGTGACATGTAGATGGGAACGAATCATTTTGGGGTCTTTCGGCCAAAAAACATGGCCGCCAGCAGCCATCTTGGATTTTACTCTTTGCATGATTAAATCATTTGGTGCGGCTACAGGTCGTACCTTTGGTCTAATCTTCATGAAATTTGTCATGGATGTTAATATTGACATGTAGATGGGAACAAGTCACTTTGCGGTCATTCAGCCAAAAATCATGGCCGCCAGCAGCCATCTTGGATTTTACTCTTTGCATGACTAAATCCTTTGGCGCGGGCTACAGGTCGTAGCTTTGGTCAGATCTTCATGAGATTAGTCATAGATGTTAACAATGACATGTAGAAGGGAACGAGTCATTTTGGGGTCATTCGGCCCGAAAACATGACTGCTGGTGGCCATCTTGGATTTCAAAATTAAATCCATTGGTGCGGAATACAGGTCGTACTATTCGTCTGATCATCATGAAATTTGTCCTGGATGTTAATATTGACATGTAGATGGGATTGTTCAGACAAAAAACATGGCCGCCAGCAGGCATCTTTGATTTTACTCTATTCATGACTAAATCCTTTGGCACACGCTACAGGTCGTAGCGTTGATCGGATCTTCATGAAATTTGTCATGGATGTTAACATAACTTAACAATGACATGTAGATGGGATTTGTAAAGGCTGTTGACATTGACATGTAGATGGGGAACGAGTCATTTTGGGGTCGTTTGGCTAAGAAACATGGCCGCCAGCAGCCATATTGGATTTCACTCTTTGCATGACTAAATCCTTTGGCACAGGCTACAGGTCGTACCTTTGGTCAGATCATTATGAGATTTGTAAAGGCTGTAGATGGGAACAAGTCATTTTGGGGTAATTCGGAAAAAAACATGGCTGCCGGTGGCCATTTTATAATTTACTCTTTGCATCACTAAATCCTTTGGCACACCATAATCACCACATCCCTGATTCGATCATTATGAAACCTGTCATGAATGTTGATATTGACATGTACATCTGGTCTTACTTAGACATTTCAATTATAGCACCTTTCCTATTCCTCCATTTACTGTCAACCATTACATTATTCCCCTACCTAAGTTGAGCTACAGTGTCATTGACACTTTCATTTAATGATATAATGGGGTTTGATGTGATATATATATATACACCTTCTTATACACTATGCAAACATAGAGTATACTTTTCTTTCCTATCTACAACATATAGTACATATACAGTAATTCCCTAAGTAATCGACTCCTTAACCACAGCAGAATTATGGATAACTTTTCAGGATTTATTGGGAAATATGGCTTGTTAAGGAGTCGATTACTTAGGGCATTACTGTATACGCTTATCTCAATTTCTAAATTAACCTCTTTGGCTACATGTATGTAATGTTATACGGCCATCCGCATGTGTTCTAAATTGTTTAGACCCAACATCAAGTTCTTGTCCTTCCATCTGTTCGTGATGATGACAGTATTCTTGTGGTGATTGTAAATCTATTATCTTTGCAAAGTTTCGGCACTTTTGTAAGATACTTCACTGTTGGTCAAACACAATCTAAAATGTCGGCTTCTATATCAAAAATCATACCACCACTATGCGACCATTTAATACTACTGTTGATTTGATTGACATTGTAAATGTCCTTATGACATACTCCACAATGCATACCCAAGACTATACATTGCTTGCTTGTGGGTTAGTAGTTTAGGACTGACCCTCACTTCTCATGGTATTTCCAGCGACCCTTGATTATTATTTACAAACAATGAATTATAGACTATTTTGAATGGAACTGAATAACAAAGCAGATCTGAAATTAAACTAGAGGTGTGACTGTCCCAATGGGACTAAGGATACCCCCCCCCCCCCCCCCCCCCCCCCCCCCCCGTGTTTTTAAAATATTAAGATGTTTCACATGTCAGTAAACATTTAGTTAAAATAATAAAATAACAGTTCCCATTGCAGGTGCACAAACCTAACCGTAATCTTAAACCTATTGACCGAAAAATGTAGGAATAAAAGCTCGGACAAAATTATACATTTTGCAAAAATGTTCTAAGTCGAAAAAGGAGGATAACTCCACCAAAAAATGCCGGACAGACGTCATAATCGCAGGTGCACAGGTTCCCATGGTACTAAATGTCTGTGCCAAGTTAAAAAAAAATTGACCTAAAAATGTAGGAATAAAAGCTCAGACAAATTTATACATGTTGCAAAATATTTCTAAGTCGAAAAAGGGGGAATAACTCCACCAAAAAAAGTCTGACAGACGTCATAATCGCAGGTACACAGGTTCCCATGGTGGTTGATGTCTGTGCCAAGTTTCAGGAAATTGATCAAAAAACGACTGAGAAAAACTCCGGACAAATTTGTGTCCACGGACGGACGAGCTGACTCCAGTATACCCCCCCCCCTAACTTCGTTGCGGGGGGTATAATTATCTTGAAGTATTGTAGGGCCCTACTGTATGGGTGATTATTTACCATTGGTGTTGGTGTCATATATCCTTGTAAACCAGCTGATATTTAGGAACATCTTTTGGATCCAGTGGACTGTAAACCATCACTTTGCCTTTCATAGCACCTCTGTAGATTATCTCAACAACATCTATGAAATTCTGCTTTGTCTTGAAGCTGCCTACGAACTTTGTATGGTCTGGAGTGCTGTTAGAAGAAAACAAAGGTCGCTTGAATAAACATCCTCAGAAAATGGTAATCTCGTGATCCAAATAAGGCCAAAATAAAAAAAAATTGTTTGCCCAATCACTATAGCTACCTACACAAGAAATGCCTCTTACTGGATAATGTAATCAACCTGATCAACATGAAATTCATGTTATTATTCAGCCATAGATTTACATAACTATTATTTCACAAAATTTATTTGATCATATTATTTCTTAAAACTATCAGTTTCTATGATGAACTAAACATAACCATTATAAATTGGGTTACATCCTTTGAAAGTTTTCTCAATGGTATTTCTTTAGAATTGCAGCAAGTTCTATATTGGCTACTACAGTAATTCCCTTTTGTGGTAGATAATTTTGAGGACTGGTGTTCTAAGTTTCAGGTTACAGATTTATCTGATTGATGGGATATCTTTATAGATATGAAATTCAGGTTTAAAATGAAAGTAAAAAATATAAGATGACCTACCTCTCCCAACTGTTTTCATTGGGCATGAAATGGGCAAACAAACAATTTAATAATAGTGACCCAATAGTGCATGTACAGGGCAGAATAATAGTACATGTACAGGATGGAAATTACAAGTCCAAAGAATTCTAAAAATAGTACAGGGTACAATAATAATACAGGGTGAAAACACTATGACAATATAATTAAACATCCTAGCCGTAGTATATGACATATAGATTACTAGATGTAAGAAAATTATTTAAGTTCTAAATCTTTCATACATGTACCAGAACACTATTTTTCAACTGAATTACAACCAAACTTGTACCCATTGAACAATCACAACTGTTTTCCTGAAGAAAATATAAACATTATTACTAATAGCATTTGATTTCGTCTGTACTACTATAAATATACTAACATACTATTAGGAAAAGCAAGAGGTATTGCAATTTTGTCAAGAACATATACTATCATCCCAAACATTTTACTATTCTGGTGATGGGTGACATTATGGTGTTGATGGAGAAAAGTTAATGAACATAGAGACCCAAATAAGTACCATATACATGTAGGGAGGATTTTCCTGGAAAATTAATAAATGTATGGGTACCTTGTATGTTTATATGGATCCCGAAAGTATCATATAACCCAATCACTTTCCACAGTGCAAATTCAATAGTAAAACTCAAAAGATTTATGACTGGACATGTAGGCATAGCTAGAGATTTTTTAGATTCTATATAATTAAAAGTACAGACCCAAATAAGAACCATTGAAAATTAATAAATGTATGGGTATGTTTATTTGCATCCCGAGAGTAGCATACAGTAAAGCCCTAAATAATCAACTTCTTATAACCACACTACCACAGCAAAATTATGGGTAATTTTTCAGGATTTAGTTGGAAATATGGCTTGTTGCCATTCATCTGAAAGCTCTCACCGAGAGCTTTCCGATGAATGGCATTAACTCATATTTCTGACTAAATCCTGAAAAATTACCCATAATTGTGCTGTGGTTAAGGAGTCGATTATTTAGGGCATTATTGTATATATTATAACCCGATCACTATTGCAGTGTAAATTCAATAGTAAAACTGAAAGGATTTCTGACATGTACATGTAGGCCAGTTAGAGATTTTTTTATTGTATATTAAATGATGCTCCAGTCAGGGTTCGCGCTGGCCCAAAATTTCCAGGTGCCAACACTGTTGCCAATTGCAATATTTTTAGAGCCACTTTATACTTTCTGTTGCCACTTTTTTCCGACCAATATTTTTTGGTGCCACTCTTGAACTTGGTATTAAAAAAAAAAACCCAAAAAACAAGCAAATTATCTATTATATGTATATATTTATTTATGTAATGTCTGAATGTCCGAAGAAATCAGTAACTTTTTTTCATTTTAGAAGGGTGTTGCGTGTCTTAAATCTAACTTGCACTTACGATTCATATTTGCTGTCTGTCACAGTTTGTTAAAGCTGAGTTACGAAGGAGATATTTATGATAATTTATCACCTAACACCTACTATCAACACACAACTTCCTAACGATGTAGACTTCAATAAGCCCTTTGTTTGACTAATGTTTGTCAAATTAGAGTCAATAGCCGTTCTTAGTGTTATTATCGAGTAGAAATTCGAAAACCATGTCACCCCCGCGATAAAATAAGTCGATCTGACATAAGCCGCGAATCTATTATACCCTTTCAATTAGGACACAATTAGCTATGTCGCGACCGGATATCGATGTGTGTTTTGTTTCCGACCGATTAACTGCAAGTTTTATTATATGCCCGATGGGTACCAATTGCCAAATGCCAAAAAGCTAGGTGCCACTTTTTGTAGGCAATCAGGATTTTTTTTATATATATCTTTAATATATATCTTTAATTCCTCCTTAATAGAAGATCATATAATATACAATATATCATTGAAACAAATTAAAGAAATATAAGCAAAATGAACAACCCATAACCCAAAAGTGTGGTAGAACAAAAATACGGAAATGAAGACAAAAGCACCCCATCACATATATGCTAAACAGTCATCCTTAACCGCACAACGTGTACAGTCGCGCCATACCAACACAAAACCACATTCGAGCACAGTCACGCCAATTAGGTCAAAATAGAGACATTACCTTAACATAAAACACTCATACACTAGCATACACACACGCACACGGAAAGAAAGAAAAAAAAAAAGTAAAAGAAGAAAAAAGCTCAACTCAAACCCAACTCAAACAAACTTACACACCAACACCCTTCCATACAGAGACTTACAACAAAACACGCATAAATAGACACCTATATACATACTCCTGCAGGCTTGATAAGTGCAGTGCGGCACATGTGTATTGTACTCGCCAAATTAGTTACATTTCGACAGATGGACGGACAAACCTAATTAAAACAAAAACAAACTAACACCAGAACACGTGTGAACCTATGTAACTCGACTAATATCTACATACACGCGATCAATCCACAATTAGTTTGTTAAACAAATGGTTCCAATTAGTTGACTGACTAGTTGATAGTGATTTTATCCATGATAAAAAAACAATTTTGGTGGAGAGTCCATATAGGAATTCCACTCGTACCAAAGACATTTAGTGGCTTTAATGAAAAAGCGCAACAAGTGAATACTCCGTATAGGAATTAAGTCTAGAAGTTGATGTGGCATGTGGCCAAGAAACAAGGCAATTTGCTGATCTATGGGAAGATTGTCAATGTACTGATAAGCAACAACTGGAAACCTGTCAATGAATAAGTACCAAAATTTATTTCGTGATTCTGCGAGAGCAGGACAATCTATTAAAAAGTGTCGAGCGACATCAGTATACATAGTGTTACATGCACAACATTTGTTTGGATTGGTAGATGCATGAGTACACAACAACCACACAGCCAAATGAAAGTCCTCTTTGTCGTCGGGATATTTCCTACAAACATACATAAGTATGACATATCTGGCCTAGCATGTACTAGTCGAAATCTCTGAAACGACAAATCGTTATAAACCCTTTCTAACCATTCTTGCTTCCAGAACAAGGATCCACGTTTAACTAAGAGCTTCCAATTATATTTTGTAGGGAATGTGTCGTTGTTATATATTATTTAAATTCAGTGACTCTCGATGGCGAAATTGTTTTCGTTACTTTGTCGCCGATAGTTGCATCCCGAATCGAGAAGTATATATTTACAATTGAGCGTACATGTAGTTCAGATGATGTTTTCTATGGAGTGGTAAGGTAGATTTGCTTGAGATTTTCGGCGATGTAGTAGAATGCTACATTCTTCCTGTTGACACAGTGCCTGGATACTAACTCAACAGTTTAACGCACCCGAACAAGTCCATAATATGTCTTTAAAATTATCTGATGAAGAAGAGAGTAAACATTTCAATACCATCTATTTTCAAGTGACAACCACCCCACTTGTTTTTGCACTGAACAATTTGAGCTACTACCATATTTAATTTAAGAGCATTTCAAGAACTGCAGGTATAATCTTCATGGTACGTCCCCATGCAGAGGGTGAAATTAGTGACGCTATCCTGCATAGTGGGCTAGCATCACTAAATTCACCCTCTGGGAACCTCCTTCTGCTTAGGCCTCATCTCTGGAAAGTTTCTTTATTATCAAATTTCTGTAGAAACTTCTATTTATTTTTTAGTTTAGTTTCTCTATATCGCCAAATTGGCAGATGACACATTGCATAATCAAGGTTCCCAATGGGTGTACATCACAATATTCACCATTTGGGGACTTCAATCTGAGTCTATGTCTCCCATAGCAGATGAGGTCATGCAGAATGAGGTTCCCAGAGGGTGAATTTAGTGATGTTAGGACCTCATTCTGCAAATGACAAGCACACTAAACTCAGACTTGATTCTAATATACTGACCCCCAGTCTACTTTGATATGTTGACCGTTGAAGAAGAATAATGTCGAGGGTATCAAAGTGATGTCGAAATATTGTAGATAAACAGGAACACTGTCAACATCAATGGTGTAGGTTTTCGCCATATTTGCAAGTTCGTCAATTGATTTTGATATCTGCAAATTCAAAAACAGAATGTTATTAGTTTCCCCTTTAGATATATAAGCAGAAGAAAAGATAATACAAGTTTTGAAGAATTCATATTCATTGGCAAGCGTGTGCATCAAGCCTTGAAATAGTGTCTGTTATTTGCAGAATGAGGTCCCCAGAGGGTGAATTTAGTGATGCTACCCCGCATAGCGGGCTAGCATCACCAAATTCACCCTCTGGGTGACAGACACCCTATTTCAAATCTTGTTCATTGGTGGTAAATGGTCGTTTGTTGAACTCATTATCTGAACATTTCCTTTGGGAACCATGAGTATTTAGTAAAGAAATGTTTAACCCTTTACCCAACAAACCGGCCAAAACCGGCCAAATAAAGCTTCAACAGCCTAAATTATCTTGGGTCTGTCTCAATAAAACCATACAAATATGGATATCATTGGAACCGGCTCCTTGACCACATTGTGATAGTTACAGTTATGCCCTGTGCCAATGCATTCTCTTATATATGCGAGTCGACCATAGGTCGCCTCGCATATATAAGAGAATGCATTGGCCTAAAAAAAATCTTTTTTTAACACTTTTTACCATTTTTTCTTACATTCTCTAACAATTTTATAATTTGTAATGTGTTAAGCCAATGCATTCTCTTATATATGCGAGGCGACCTATGGTCGACTCGCATATATAAGAGAATGCATTGGCACAGGGCCCTTCTGTTGGGTAAAGGGTTAAAAATGATCTATCTCTTCCTAACAAGTTTTATATATTTTCCGTAGTATAAAATAATAAATCTGAAACGAGGACACCTGTCCGGTAATGCTTCTATCAGTTAATATTTGACTTCAGGCACATTAGGAGCGTGTGCATCAAGCCTTGAAATAGTGTCTGTCATTTGCAGAATGAGGTCCCCAGCTCGGGTGAATTTAGTGATGCTACCCCTCATAATGGGCTAGCATCACCAAATTCACCCTCTGGGGACCTCATTCTGCTTACACCTCAGCTTGTTATGGTGTGCATGTAGCAAGAGGGAGAACTCTATCTTGTTAGTTCTTAGAACTCTCCATCAGGGCAAAGTGTCATTTCTATTAAGATATTTTGCAAGAATAAACCACTTTATTGTGCCTTTAGGGACATATAATATACCCAATATTTAGTTTTGTCTTTGTTTTATTCACGGAAAAAGCACAAGGTGACTCTCGGATTGAGTACCTTTAAGAAGTTTGCTAATAGGAATTTATTTCTATTATTTACTCTTCGAGATCACAATTCAACAAGATTATACCACAAATCTCTACTCTGGCTATACACCAATAGGGATCATATCCACCATTTCTACTCTGGCTATACACCAATAGGGATCATATCCACCATTTCAAAACCTGGGAACTTTATGATGTTCTGACTGGGAACTTCATAACACAGGTAGTAATTTTTTTAGTGAATACCTGTTCATTAATAATGAATTTCACAGTAGGTAAAAGTCTCAGCTCAGAGTTACATGATTTAGGTTTTTGACCTGCGTCGCAACAATCATGAAATTTCTCCCACACAAACATTAAAATCATATTCGTCTATTTAAAAAATATTGTCACGATAGAGTTCTCCCCACTGATTGATATTGGGAGCGGTGTCTTAATTGTTGAGCACGTCTATTGATTTGGAAAAGCTGTATATTGATTTGAAAATGTCTACTGATTTAGAATTCATATAATGGCCTATAATTATAAACTTGATAACATATATTAATTGTTATTTATCATCTAAATTAATACTTTTTTATTTTTATTTTATAATGACTTCTGTTGAGTTAGAATTGACTTATTGGCTGTATTTCGAGTTTTCGACCTTTATTAATTTTCAGTTGATGTAAACCATATTGATTTGAAATTGACTTCTGTTAAATTGGAATTGATTTATTGGCTGTAATTTGACCTTTATTAATTTTCATTTGACGTATACTGATTTTAATTTCACTTCTGTTAAGTTGGAAATGACTTATTGGCTGTTATTCGACATCTGATGTTAATTGTCATTTGTCTTCTATTAAGTTGGAATTGACTTGCTGGTTATTATCCCATCAAAGAGAATGCTAAATTTACTGCTGTTTGATGCCTTAGTAAGGCCAGTTATGGTACATGTATATGGTTCAGAAATATGGATTGCCAAGGTTACATGTACTCCAAAATTTATTTCAAGTGATCAAACCCCTTTTGAAAAAATAGTTACATGGTTTTGCAAATAAGTTATCGGGATATACAAAAAAAAGCCACTAATTGGTCTAGTTGTTGCAACTAGGAAGAGAACCAATAATATGCAACTTCATTCTGAAGCAAACTCTTCAATATTTTACTTCTCTTGAAAAACTCCCATCTGACAGATATCTGAAAGAGGTATATGAACTTGATAAAGAATTGTATGAAGGGAAACATACATCCTTGTTAAGGAAAAGTTAAAGATATTTCATCAAATTTAAATGTTGATTTAAGCACCATGAATGAAAAAAGATAGAAACTATTATATCTAAATCTCATCATAAGTCATTAGCAAAATAATCTTCTCGAAGAAAAAAGATGACAATAAGTTCCAATTATTCAGTGAATTGCACAAGAAAAATAATTTCTTTGTCAAAATATATTAATTAATGGCTGATTATAATGGAAAATTGAATGGATAAATTAAATCAGTCTAGAGGAAGGTACACTTGTACACTGAATACTATTGAATAATATACTAGTAGAGGAAAATATTTTTTGGAAGGGGACTCTGGGGAGTAATCTTGGATTAATCATTGCAATTGGGGCTATGAGTGTCAGTAACATTTAAATGTGTCGTTTGCATTATATTTTTTGGGATATTTAGTGAGGAAATTAATATGAATCGCAACCAATACTTCTATTGAAAAAGTCACAAAATATTGAAAATAACGATTCGCCTGAACGGACTGCCTTACGTGGACGACAATTGACTGGTGACAAAACTGTGGGAATACAAATACACTCAGTGCACTGGAGGCCCTTTATATCTATAGGTAGATGTCAAGGAGTCCAGAATGGCCATTACCCTATAATGGTTGATACATACATTTATTATATGACTACCACTAATCCCTTACAAATACCACTATTGTTTGGCGATAAATTCCGAGCAGTCGGAAAACGCTTGTCTGGTCGTGAGCCGTATCGGTATTCTATGAATTCCGTATCAGTATCCTTTGAATTCCGTATCAGTATCCCGTGAAATTAGGTCATCGGAAGTTGATAACTATTTATCAGAACATGTTTTTGTTTGAAAATTAAACTGTTAAGACTTATTACGAAAGATTTGTTTTGTATTATTACGCGTTTGTGCGAATCACCCCCAAATTCAAATTAAAAAAAATAGTTCCTTAATTGGCCTTAAATTGGGAGTTTCGGGTGATGACTAGGACTGTTCAATAGAGTACTTTTGCCCGGGTGATGACATGGGATGGTGTAACAAAGTAGTTTTGCCTGCGGCAGCTCGTTTGATACAGCGATCTGACATCGTCAACTCGGCGTGATACTGCAGCCCATATCACTTCACTGTACCGATAATGTGTATGTACCGTACATGTATGCAGTTATCTCCCTTCTGTATGTAAACAAGATCAATGTTTTAAGGTGTGTTTTGTTTATATATTATTCAGTCGTAAGAGGGTTAGAAAAACAATTGAATATTTATGATTATTTCGAATCAAATTAAAACTTTTGAGTGATTTCACATCGAATCGAATCTCGAGGGTCTCGCAGGAGACTGCATGAGCAATAGCTTCAGCACAATTCAGTTATGTTTCAATCAGTGCACTTCAGCACAATCGAATTGTACTGAAGCATAATCCAATTGATCTGAAGTGCAATTCAATTGCGATTCAGCGCAATTAAAACTAATAAAAGCAATTTGCACTTCAGCGCAATTATTGTCGCATTCAAAATTTTTAACACCCTCCAAGTAATATCAAAATAACCCAACTGAATATGGAATTGCACAACAACAATTTGGTCTCACAAAATACAAACAAAACAAAATATAGTGTGATATATGCAGGAATCCCAGGATTAATATTAATAATAATTATAATTGCGCTTCAGTGTGAGTTGAATATTGTACTGAGTCTGAAGCACAATTCAGTTGCGCTGAAGTGTATTAAGGAAATGAACTCAGTGAGTTCATTTCCTTACACTTCAGCGCAACTGAATTGTGCTTCAGTACAATTATTAATATATGTGAATTTGTCCTCCCATACTTTCAAGTATTGAAGAATCATGTATGCATGATACACAAATTATAAAACTTTAAAAGTGATAATATTATTATTAATTTAATATTTGTCATTTAGAAATTTTGTAAAACTTGCAATTGAGTCGATTTGCAAGCAGGAGGAATCTTCGTCGCGTCCAAAGCGTAAAACCAGTACGATGTCTTCTGTTTTCATTATCGCTTCGCCCACACTACTTTTTGACGTAAGTTTAGGGATTAGGAAGCTCATTTTGTACAATTTTTAAATATTAATTTCTTTAAATCACTTCTGGTTTTGGCAGAGTTATCGTTCTTAGAAAAATACTTATGCACTTGCGGAAAATAAAGGATATTGATTTGGATTCCCACTTAGTAAACGTGCTTTCGATATATACGCCCAAAATTGTTGGTGATTGAAGTGTTCTGTTTATCTTAAAAAGTTAGTATACATCTTGAAGAGAATCACACTGTCAAGTACAGTGTATTTATGTATACACCAGCGACACGATTTCGAAATGGTTCGTCGTGGCAGGGTGCATTACAAAACGAAGAGCACACACTGTGTCGGACTTCATATCCGACCGATATTATTAAAGATACTCGATCCGATTGATAGTCCCCATATCATCAGATTCCAACAACAATCACATTTTTAAAAATGCCGCTTCATTTATCAGTAAATGTCCAATAATAATGCTAACCACAGTCAATTATAGTATAAAACAGCCCAAACCTGATCACTCTGAGCTTAATTCGTCGACTCCAATGAGATATTTTTTGCCCCCGAAGCCAAGGAAATTGTAATTTGTGAGCGTTAATTCGGATTATGCATGTTTAAAGACGTTTGATAAATTTATGAAATCGCAGTGGCTTGTATTTTTCAACGCGTTCCGCTGCCCCCCCCCCCCCCCCTGCCCGCACCGATCTTATGTGCTTTCTCCATATACGTTACTGGTCGGTCAAAAGCTCTTCAGAGCTTGTGTTTGTAATATGTCTATATCTCCGACTTTTAAATAAAATTTATCTTATCTTATATATATACTATAAATAATATACTATAGCGTAGAGCACTGGCATGCGCGAATATATATTGCTAGGGGCGGCGCATATTATACAAGAAAACCATAGTCAGAAATGGTAACGCCACCAAGATCATATTATTAGCCATAAATATCAATTATAATATAATTATAATATAAAATATTATTAATTAGTTAGCGCTAATATAGGCGCTAACTAATGAATAATATTATTTGATTGACTTGTTAAATAACATCCAATAAATATTCATCTTATTTACAACTTTAAGGAGTCCTTCTGGCACACGAGAATATTTATCGCCGTTTGATTTGCACCAAGTGAACTCGGCGCATATATAATTGATAGAACAGACCTCTATTATGATGATCGTGTCGTTATTTGTTTAAAATAGGTATCAATTGACATATACGCACCCGTTCCCTCATTAAAATCTACATATATCGCCCATTTTAGGGGACGTCCGAAAATGAAAGTAGCCTACAATTTTGGGAATTCCGCGGCAGATTCAGAGAATCTATACTATTGAAAGTGAATGTACGATTCCTGGAATTCTATCAGATATCGCGACTCTGCTCGTTTTCGCGAGCATAGGTTATATATAGGGCCTATATGACCACGAAAACGAGTCGAGTCACGATACATCCATCGGTACAAACACATTGTGTATACGATACAATTTTGACTTGATGACCTGAAAATAAAAGATAGCGGTTACTCCAACAGAACAGGCATGCACACTCCAATTAAAATTACCCATAATTCACTTCACTACACCAGG
Organism: Siphonodentalium dalli; assembly: GCA_032622095.1. NCBI lineage: Eukaryota > Metazoa > Mollusca > Scaphopoda > Gadilida > Siphonodentaliidae > Siphonodentalium > Siphonodentalium dalli. The sequence goes on from CP136061.1 coordinate 98,176,827, forward strand.
GGCTCCCAATGGGTTATACATTATTTTCAGGCTATCAGATTATTTATATTTTCAACAACATATTATTACACCGGTGACTTTAAGTTTACAATTTCAGCCTGTCCTGTCCCTTACTTGCGGTTAATGGAGACATCGGATTAAAATCGAATATTAATCGCCGATGGGTAAATCAAATCCGGTTTTGGAATTATTTGGTTCAATTAGAAGATGGCAGAATTGTAAAAAAAGTTTTCTTATGGGACCGTAGTCCAAGTCTTCTCGTACTAAAGCCGGCTAAGATATCGGGATGGAGGTGCCGGTCTTTAGTCCGAGTTCCAGGCCCATGCATTCCTTTGACAGGACTTAAGCGTTAGTGATCCGCTCAAATAAAACCACAATTATATGAAATAAAATATCACAATTGCTACAATAAACGGATAGTTTCCGCAGAAGACATGCTATTTTATCTGAAACCCACATCGGTTGTGAATTGAAAGCGGTAATTTAATGTGAAAAGAAACATTTGCCGCAGTGTTTACATATTTTTTAAAGTATGCGAACTCAGTTGACCTTGCGAACTGCGTTCGGCATTTTCCGTTGAAAATATTCCGTAGATTTTGGACAACAACGCAAATTACGATGAATTCTCCATTGTAATCGTAATTATGTGTGTCAATATATAAAATAATAAATAGATTAATTAAACATTGGAGATATAAATGTAATACACTAAATAAATGAACCTTAAGTTTGAAAAGTCCCACTAAAACGGAAGAACTATATTTCGAAACTGTGTGATTCGGTTCTCCGATTATTTTATCAACACAGATGTCAAATGCACATCACGCATGGCAAGTCAGACACAAGAGTTCTAATTTGCTCCAATTTTGACAAGTTGCTTGCGAAAATTGTCAACAAAACTACCGTTCTGATCTTCCATTATGTCATTAAGTTTTTAGTGCGGGAATTGTTCTGAAAGCACATAGAAAACTGGACTTTCGGGCGATCGGTTTTCGCTATTTTTGTTCGGAAAACCCGCGCTATATATAGAAACGGAAAGTAGAATTAGTAGAACAAACAGCGGATTATGCCGAACTTATTCGGACCACTTCGGCTTTCGGTTAAAATGTAAACAAACAGAGAAACAAATCGATGTGTGTGGCAATCAACCGGAATATTCTATGTGTAATTTAACATTAAAGTTAGATTATTATACACCATTATGACCATAAGATGTAAGCCTTTCCGATGCATATAGCATCATGTATTGATTTGCTAGGTAAATCCAGTAAAATACACCACAAATTCCCGCCACAGATCGTGGGCGTAAGTCGTGTCAAAGGATTGGTATACAAGCGGTCTTGGACTAAAGACCAGCATCGCCATCCCAATATCTTAGCTGGTTTTAGTACAAGAAGACTTGGACTAATGGGACCGCAGACTTAATACAAATGGCTGGTGCACATCCGTCCTAAAGGTCCTCTCAGAAGCTAATATGCAACAGAAATACGATAGCTTGGAAACTTGTAACATCTCAGATTTAGAAGACGAACTTGAGAAATCACATGAGGAAAAATGGCTGACAAGTTTAGAATATGTTCCGAAATTACGCACATACAAGATATTTAAAAATAAAATTGAAACCGAGTCCTATGTTTCTATGAAGTTGAGTCGATCACATCGCTCGATATTAGCACAATTTAGATGTGCTATTCTTCCATTAAGAATTGAAATCGGTCGATTCCGGAATGAAAAAGTCGGAGAACGCACCTGTCTCATGTGCAACTTGAACAAAGATGAAGATGAAAAACATCTTCTCTTGATATGTCCATTCTATAAAGAACTTAGAAATACACTTTTACTGTCGATACACGACAGAATATCAGATCTTATAGAACACAATTTAGTTGATACAGCACTGACCGAAATTGTTAACGCCCACCCCCGAAAATTAGCAAAATACCTTGACGCTGCCCTCAATAAAAGAAAAGACTTTTTATACAAAAAATCAGAATGATACTTTAAAGAAAAGAAAAAAAGTATATATATATATTAAATATTTCTGAAAGGGTTACATTACACACATATATATATATTTTATATTTTATTCCCGAGATGATCAACAGTTCGACCGTACATGCGGTTTATAAACATTTTGACGTGACATATAGGTCCTTCGGGCCGGGTGCGAATTGTTATTGATGTATAATATTTGATTAATTTGTAATCATGCACATGTCACGAAAATAAATGATACAACAACAACAACTTTCGATACGATTGAGTCATATTTTCAAAAACATATTATACACCGGTGGCGTTAACTTTACAATTTCAACATATACGTGATTCTATCGGTACGATTGAGTAAGGTACCAAAAAAAATCTCCCACAATGCATTCGCCCAGTCGACCACAGAATATCAAAATCTCCGAAACAACTTACACCACATGTGGCGTAATAATAAGCACGATAAGGTCAGTGCATGGGGATATGATGGGCAAGTACGAAGCGCGTGAGTCACAAGCCCCTGAGATGAAACATACAATAAAATTATTCTTGGAGTACAAATTAACATGTATAGACTAACTACAATCTCAATCGTTATTTATAACATAAATATAAAAGAGTAAATCAATTATAGGGTTGTATATATTACATTAATGACCGTATTATCCATATATACCCCATGTATTAAAGCTTGCCTGCGCAAACTTATATATGGCGAAATCAGTTGTCCAGATACGACATGGCAATTTCAGCCTTAATTGTCTGGATTCTAACACACCAAGACATAATTATGCCATCATGACGTCGCAACTGGTTTTCTGTTAACAAACGTTGGAAATTGATCTATTATGAACATATTTATTGATAATATGTATATATCACACGAAACCCTATTATATCATAAAAAATTCCATTAGATATTTTCTTATCTCTCACTAGTGGGTAATCGCCGCGTGCGTACCGGGATACTTGGTATCGCGCCAAGTAAATACCGCGCGGATTAATACTATTTAAAAGCCGCGTTTGACACCAATACCATACATTGCAAAATGATTGCTTTGTTCAATAAAGTTCAATTCTGTCCAACTTCGTTGTACTAATGAAAATATGCACACAAAAAGAGGCAAATTGGGGACTATATGTTTCGTCGCAAGGCAGAACGCTGTCGTATACGGTTATGAAGCGTCTCAGCCAACGCCGCGCATGCATGTATTTCACATACATTTTCAGCTTCTTTTAAAGATTTTGATTTGTTAAAGGTGGATTATCTCGTTGTAAACATGTATTATATAGTTACCGGGGTATAAAATATTAGATCTGAATCGAAGACTCCTGTCCGGAAATGCTTCTATCGATTAATATTCATTTTATTTCGAATATTTTCTGGTCTAAAAAGGTGTGGTTGTTTAGCTAACGAACAATAGTGGTTACTGTTAACAGAGACCAGAAATTTTATGGTGTAATTTTGTCACAAATAAACATTAATTATACTCATTATTGCTTATAACTATGGAATAAAACAATACAAGCAATCAATCTGGGACATTTGACGTTCGGTACGTAGCCACAGGAGCAGCTTAATGCTCTATATCGCTATATGGTATCACCCGAATGGTCTATTCTAAAAATAGACAAATAAACGGTCCCAATAAAATATTCGAAATAAAATCAATATTAATTGATAGAAGCTTTTCCGGACAGGGGTCTTCAGTTCATATTTATTATTTTACACCACGCAACTATTTCAAATTTGTTATTTAAAGAGATAATCCATCTTTAAAAAGTCATAAAGATCTAGTTCTTTTCATGTGATATACATAATCTTCAACTTCAGGGGCGGGGAATAATGGCACCAAAATATAAAAAACATATTTTTTGTCGCCGATTTCTACCAAATTTATATATAATCATCGCCATGTTATCAGCAGTCTAATGGCGCGGTTTAGAGCTAGTGATATGCAACACTACGGTAGGGTGATCAAATAGAAATTGAGAATAATCTTGCTCAAAGTAGTTATTTTGTATTTATGAATATTAAGCCAAATTGAAACACACGCCGTCGTTCATATATATTAATTAAAGGATTACTATCCTCATGAAACAACAAAACTATATCCGAAAGCCACCCCTATTGTGATCACAATGATCCAAGTCCCATAAAAATCGCGTAATAAATTAGCCGAGAAATAAATAAATAATACCACCACCGGTTGTCGGCTATCTCCGTAGCAAAACCTCGCATGACGTCAAGCGAGGTAAACTAATTAAACACAGGGAATCGGTGTCGGAGTTAATTATGTCTACCCATATGGCGATGGAAAATCCGGAATCGACATCAGCGCGTGAGTGTAATGGAATTACTGCGGGGCATATCAATAGCATTGTGTACACATGGTGAATTGTCATCGCGCGGTGAGTTATCTTCACATGATTAAGTGCTGTTTGGAAAGTTACGGTATTGTTTTGACAAAAAATATAGAGGGACGATTGAGCGGGGTAGATAACACTTTCGTATAAAGCTTATAAAAACACGAGCCGGCATGTGAACTTTATTCGGGTGCGTGTTCGCGATGTTGTTTTAATTTTCCGTATATATATGCCCCGAGTGTCCCGTATTTACAATCATTCATTCATTCTAGTGACTCTCAGTTAGGCATATGCTGTATTCATTTCCAAACGCTGTTCGTTTACGTGACATTTGGCGGGATTTCTGTGGGAAACCCGTTGCGCAAAATCAGAAACCGATTACATATACCAAATAAAGAGCGTTTAATTTGACGAGTCAGTCATGGTTACGAATACATACAATTGCAGTTAAAGTGGGGAGTATGTTGATGAATAATTCACGATGACAACTATTCAAAGTCGAGTCCCCATTTCCTTCACCATGGCTCAATAAAGAGCGTTCCATGTTAAGAGTTTTCCTAATATGGTACGAATAAAAAGAGTTTAATAAAGCGGAAATTGCTATGACAATGATGGAAGGATATATAAAGCATGCATATCGGAAGTTCATGTACATGTATTGACCTGTATTGTTGTAATCAGTAAACAATCACTAGAACAACTGTTCTAAGTCGAGTCCCTTTACCTTGACGCAATAAAGAGCGTTCACTATTACGATATATTGCGAATAAAGAGCACTTGAATATGTGATTCCATATTAAACCGGATTATTATCCCTCCTTCAAAAAGTTTTATATATGATTGGATGTTTAAACGAACCACGGCGAACATTTATATATTTTATAACCCTATTGTTATGCGTAATTGACACATAGAGGTCGATTTATGACCTGGATATTCAATAGACCGCATCGCTAGAGTGCTAATTTTATAGGCCAATAACCATGCATAGATGCAGTGAATTTCCATCAGTGACAGTCGGCTAGATTGTTTTGGGGTGGGGGAAGCAATATTCCGAAATATATATAAACACCATATTGCCCAAATATATACATGATTCATAACCAAGGAAAAATGAACTTATCATATCATATTGGTAATGAATGACTTGATTATAATTGATTAAATCCGACAGCAATAAACCAATTTTGTGTTGTTTTACCGCGTTACGATAAATTAAAACGAAACGCTCTTTATTGACACACGACTAATGGCATCTGGAAATTGGAATGTTTACGAGATGATAATTGCCTAATAACTGTGCAAGTCTTCGCGTATATATGCAATCTTGATATGCATATATAATATAACTTGGACTATTCCGGTAACGAAAAAATATATATAAACACGAGCACGCGTTTATATAGATAAATGCGCGCAAAACTGAATAATATACGGGCATGGCTTTATAGTAACAACACATCGCGATACATATAATAATAGTAATAATAACACGATAAAGACATTTAATTACGAGAAAGGCGATGTTTTCGGCGAAGTTTTGCATTCGCAGTGTGCTAACGCGACAATCTTCAAAGGCCGCGATCGACTACATGCAAACTTAAAATACCGCCGTCGCGTATCTATGCGTTGTCAATGAGTTACCACGTGATCGATCACGTGCTATGCTTCTGTTTACATGTGACAATCACGTGATCGGGCTGATGATCACGTGACTTCGTCTACAACAAAATCTTCGGCTAACTTCGGAATTTTTTTTAATCGTTATAAAAATAACGATTGGCGGCCGAATATTAGATTATATATGCGCCCAATGAACATTTTATATATATATTATCGGTATATTGAAAGAAAATAATATTGTTTTTTCATGACCGTATTCCTTTAAATGCAATGACTCTCGTCGATAGTTGCATCCGGAATCGAGATGTAAATATTCACAATTGAGCGTAGTTCATCCGATGTTTTCTATGGAGTGGCATTGTCGATTTCTTTGAAATGTTCAGCGATGTTATTAGAATGCTGCATTCCACAGGTTGATATAGCGCCTGAGTACTAAATTATCAATTTCACGCACACGAACAATTCCATAATATGCTTTTAAAAGATTGATGCTAAGGTGTTGCCGTTCGAATAAGGGGTGAGGGGTATACCAATATCGATAAGAATTTTGTTTGTCGCTGATTTCCACCAAATGTGTATATAATCATCTCCATGGTATGGTGAGTCTAATGGTGTGGTTTAAATATGTAAAAGTGTTGCCGTTCGAGTCAGGGGCCGGAAGGGGAGGGGCACCAAAATGGATACAAAATATTTTTTGTCGCCGATTTCATTAAATTTATATATAATCATGTCCATGCGATATGAAGAATCTAAATGACGTTGTATAAATATGCCAATGTGATTTCGTTCGAGTCAGGGCCGGCATGGAGACACCAAAATCTATAAGAATATTTTTTGTCGCCGATTTCCACCAAATGTAGCAGGGTAACATTTCCGAGGTTAAAGTGACGTTGAACACTCCGTTTGGGGAACTTTTTATGTGAATAGAGTAATCTTGCTCAAAGTAGGTATTGTTCCCAGAAACATGTCGGAAGACTATTATAATCAGCATGCCCGTCCGTGTTGTCCAGATCATAACTCCAACAGTATCACATGAATCAGAATCCCAAGGTATTTGGTGTGTAGTTGGAATTTAAAGGATTACACCGCGGTTTAATTTTTCTCAGTCAATATCGATGCCCGCTAATCCACTGAACATGTTGCCGAAAAAAAATTGTGATCCGCCGCCCGTAACTGAAGTTATGGCGATTCATGCGATTGAATATAATATGGGTTATGCAGAATGAATCGTTAATATTTCTTCATGACGCCACATGATGGATTACTAGCGACTCACAGTGTCGAACTTGAAAACCTGTCGCAATTGGCTTTTATCTACTAATTGTTTATACAAAAACGGATGCCTGGACCCTCGGAACTGAAAAGTTATACTTATGGGTAATTTGACCCGGAGATTATTATTATATAGGTCATGATGACATCAGATATCTTAGGGTAACTAATAATGAATTCAATTAAATAACTAATTATATACCAAAAATGGATCCAATCTGGTCGGTGAAAATTGAAACACGTGGATAAATGGACATGTAGAGCACAATGCGATAGAATAAAGCACTACTTACTTACCGTCGACTTCCGATTACTTAAAATGGGGTAATAAATTATATTACCAATAAAGAGCCTTTATTGTCAGTCTAGAATATATGTGGGGAATGGGTGGTAAAACCATTGTATGATAGGAAGAGTGTTAGTCAGAGGTTACATGTATCTTGCGTCATGTTTATACATGTCGTAAATAGAATCAGGATATATAGGTGTTAGACTGTCATTTTCCCACCAATTTTCCCACATATCTTCTGGAAAGATAATAAACGTTTTTTTATATTATCATATAATCTATTAGTTACACTTTAAGTCATCTGAGGATGCGGGTAAATTTATCAGCGTGTTTCAGTTTCACAGACCAGATTGCAACAATTTTGTGTATAAAGTTAATTATTTAATATAATTAATTATTAGTGCCTTTTAAGACATTTGATGTCAACGGTTTTAAGACATTTGATGTCAAAGGGGCCTATCTAGTAAAATTTCCCGGGTCAAATTACTCATATATCATATGCAAATTTTTAGCTCAGATGTTCCAGCCGTTTCTGTATAAACAATTTGTAGATAAAAGCCAATTGCGACAGCATTTCAAGTTTGCCACTGTGTTTCGCTAATAGTCCCTCGTGAAGGAAGAATAACGATTCAGACTGTATAATCCATAATGTAATATTCAATCGCATGATCGGCATAACTTCAGTTACGGGCCGTCTATCACAAAAAAACTTTCAGCAACGTGCTCAGTGGATTAGCGATCATCGATAATGACTGAGAAAAATTACACCGGTGTAATCCTTTAAGAACGCACATATCAAAAACAAATTTCACGGTCCGATGATTTCTGACGGAGTTATGCCCTTTTGTTGACTTATAATTCGTAGTTGTTTGGATTATCCGGATGATAACTTGAGCAATATTCAACAGAATTTCATGAAATTTGGTACGTAAATCACATTAGAGAAATAGGTGAAGTTCGATTTTGATTTTGGCCTAATTATTGTTGACGGAATTATGCCCCTTTTCATATTATAAGTAACAAGTTTTGGGTTGTCTGGATGAAAACTTGATCAATATCGACGAATTTATTGATATAACTTTTGGTATGTGATTTACATTTGAGGAGTTTCGAATTTGGTGATGGTCCGTTGATTTTTGACTAAGTTATGTATCTTTTTTTAATTAGAAATCACACTTTTTGGGTTGTCCCATAGTAACGAAAGCTTGAGAATTATACACAATTTATTGATATTTGGTATGTGGTTTACATTTGAGAAAACGCAGGTTAAGATCGAAAATCGATGACCAGGGGCCTGTTTCATGAAGCAAGGTCATAAGATTATCTTAAGATGGACTTAATCTAAGATCTAAGGTGGATCTTATGATGTAACTTTTCCGTTTCAAGAACGCGTTTCACAAAACAAGATTAAGTCCTACTTAAGTAGTAAGTTAAGTTCCCGCTCATTTAGACTGGTTATCGACAATTTTCTACAGTCCGGAACAAAAAAATGTGGGCTTGTGCAATCTTTTTGTACGGCATTGAGAGGTCATCGAGAAAGAGCCGAGTCCGAGTTGACATTATTGTGTGACAGGGATGCTGGATAGCGGCTGTGGTGGGGTGGGCGAATCAGCGCATGTATCTTAGTGTCTATAGTCAGTGGCCTTATATTCGCATATGGATCTTATACTTGTATGAGTTCCACGATGTGAATTCGAACATGAGTACATCACAGGCTCTTAAAATGACGAGCTTTGCGTTTACTGACGAGTGGCGGTGTCAGAAATAAGACAATATAATTATATGGATCGATGCATGACTGCGACCATGCATTCACGCCGAGTTAATCCACTGAGAGCAATGATCAGGCGGCGATTTTTTATGTGAGCCAACATAACTCGTGTATTATCGACCACCGCTCTCTACGTGTAGCAATAATCAAAATAAATCGGCGATGTCATCAGGACACACATAGGTCATTTTTCGATTCAATGGGAAATGAAAAATATTTGTTAGAGTAACTTTTTTATGCAGATGTTTTATGCGGTTGTCATACCATGGATATATATATAACTACGTTTTCATTAAAGACACGGTTGGCCTTGGCGGTGGGTATCCTGTGAAAATATATCCACCCGTCAAAAACCGACACAAACAGAAAGAACATCAAAATGTAGATAGACTCTGTACGTATACAAATAAGAAATATCACATAAACAGTATGTTATGGCCATATGTTTGACCATTGTTATGTAAACAAAAGCATAAAACGTAACTTTTCTGGTGTTTGTTTATATTATGATGGTAAACATAAAGAGCGTTCTTTGTTGGTGAATGCCTGATATGGAACTAATAAAGAGCGTTTATGCCATTTATGTGTGATTAGCCAGTAGCATTGTGCTGTCTTCTGTAACACAATTAAGCTCTTGCTTAGGTAAAACATAGTAGGTATTTATGATAACATGCTGTTTACGCGATGGTCATGGTATATATGAACGGAACTGTGTGCGTTTTAATGTTTTTCTGTTTACGGTGTTTGGAACAAATATGAATATTTTCGACAATTAAGGCCCCACGTGCCTTTAACACACTCGTATTAAGGGGTGTCATCGTTACGGGTCTGTATATCATATATACAGTATGGTGTACAACGGTCATCCCACCCCTGCAAAAAAACATGACAAAAATTTGGACAGCCTTGAAAATCACGACATATGGGCGTTGGCATAAACTCAATAAAAATAATATTCTCTATAGAAAATAGTCACTATTTCTAAAACATATTTTGATAAAGAGCGTTTGTGTTACCTTTCCTATATGACATATCTGCTTTGTAAACAGCCGACGGAAATTTGGAAATAGGAAAGAATCGATACATTAATTGATCTCATTTTACCCCATCTCCCCACACACATATGGAATAACATAGAGGAGATTGTGAGCTTTGAGCTAGGCCATAATTCTTATCAAAAGTTTAATTCGTGGGTAATACAATTTTATACTATATATTATCTACACAGCTGATAATTGACTATATCCTACATTCGACTAGGCTCGGTTGTGGCTAGTTGGTCTCTGTGGGGGGGGGGGGGGGGGGGTACATCGTGCAATTTCCAACTGCACCCGTCCCTTAATTGAAGCGGGCCAAACTTCCATGTTCGCGAAATGCCATGTCCACCCCACCCGTTGGATTTAAACTTTCCAATTGGTATCTCAAATATTCCAACGAAATTTCTAACCTGACTCCCCTAAAGTTGGTGATTTTCGGTTGCTGCTGTTTGTCTAAAACAACACATTCCTTTACTAGTTAGAAATTAAAACAATTGAAACCTATATATAGTGTACGATTAATGTTGTTGTCAGGCATGAAATTTCCAATTGCTGAACATTTTGATCAAAGTGTGTGAGGGGGGGGGGGGGGGGGTAGACAACACACAAACCCCATTCGCCACGTCCCTGATGATAAGCATGTGCTCTGAATTGTTTTTTTTTACCAAACTAACCCTATGGGGATACGGTGTGGGGGGGGGGGGTTGCCCTCTCCAAACTTTGGTTTTGGAAAGTTTGAGGTACCAGTTGGAATGTTTAAACCCAAAGAGAATTTGGTGTTGTTTAAGGGGGTGTAGTTGGACATTTCGAGGCGAACACCCCTCCCACTCAGTAGCCACGACCCTGTATACCAGAAGACGAATTGCCCACCCAGACAATGTACATATATCTCCGTAATGTGCAAAATAACATAGGCCGCCATACTTGTGATCGATATGCCACTTATCACGTTGGTCTTAACTTTAAGATTATCTTATGACACCTCACAGCAGTCACCTTATGACACCTCACAGCCCTGGGCCCTGTTTCATGAAAGCAACTTATGACATAGTTGGGACTTAAGATGGTCATAAGTTCATACTTCAGTCATAAGTGCGTTTCACGAACAAAGTCTTAACATAAGATGGTCTTAACTTTGGTCTTAACTTTGAGACTGGTGTGAGGTGTCATAAGATAATCTTAAAGTTAAGACCTACGTTGTGATCCGCAGTTGGTCCGAAATGTGGATGGGATCTAGTTCATGTATATATTATTATAAACACAGTTAACTGAATAACACCTTGCTAGCACGGAGGGGTGTTTCAGAAATGGTAGTAATTAATAACCAACTGGTAAGCTATAGCAGTGACGTGGCCAGTGGTTGCAAGATTGGCGGGTGTCCGCTACTATAACTGTAAACCGCCAAGACCGGACTATATATACATTTCTAATTGCTGTTACAAAAAGAATATATTTACATAGAGTTGAACATCATTTCGATTCAAATCACCCAATCGCACTGCAGACAATAATCATGTTGAGACAATTAGTCCGAACATTTTCACATCGAGGATAATAGTGAATGATTTATACTCATTTTTTTTAATAAAATTCTTATGTCAGCTATTATTATTATTATTTACTTGCCTTTCTATATTATTATGTTATAATTTGATTGTAAAAATGTATTGTATATGTACCCCGTATATATATCAACAAGATAATAATACATAATATGTGTTATTTTATTATTATTATGGATATTATCATAATCTATTAACTATGAAATAAAAAGATATATAGCATGTATATAGTATACGGACCGCGCGGGCACACCGGGATCCGCGAAAGAACATATAATATCACTGTGAACTGGCCCACAGACCTCTGGGGGAATTACTAAAATATCAATATACCAGTGGTATAGTCTATATTGGTATTTAGTAATTTTCCCCAGGGGCCTGTGAACCGGCCGTCTGTTCACGTGTTGTTAATTATAAACGCTCTTTATTAGAAGTCGTTGATTTGGTTTTTATTAAAACATATATGCAGAATGTCGTTCAACGTAACGTACTTTCGAAGTTCATACGCAGTTTGTTAATTATAACAGGCGTTTAGCACATTTGTCAACAGAACCAGAGCAAATGGCACTAACATCATTTATATATGGCTTCTACAAGTATGTCTCAGATTGGAAATAAGTCTATTTGGAGCACGATATGAAGTCCTATTCACATTATAGCAATATAAATAAAGAGCGTTTTGGGTTAGTATTCCATGAATGTTGGCAATCAATAAAGAGCGTTTAGCTCAGTGCTTCCATTGTGGTGTATTGTATGTGTATGCCGTGTTGGCGACATATTCGGTTTCCTGGTATTATAGATGCTTCAAGACGTATAATGTACTAGAACCTAATATCAGCATTGAAAGGAGCGAACATATGTCTCGCGTCGCTTTAATGGCATGTTATATGGGTGAAGGTTCACATTCTGAGTTAGGATGTATAAGTCCCTTTAATAACTGAAATAATATATTTGAGCTCGATACGTTTGTATAAAATAGGCATTGGGATCATGCAGCTATGTGTGGATGGGGTCTGACGCGAAAACACAGTTAAAAAGCGCGCTCGTGCAGTTAAAGGCACGGTTGGCCTTAATTGTCGAAAATATTCATATTTGTTCCAAACACCGTAAACAGAAAAACATTAAAACGCATACAGTTTCGTCCATATATACCATGACCATCGCGTAAACAGCATGTTATCATAAAGACCTACTATATTTTACCTAAGCAAGATCCTGATTGTGTTACAGAACACAGCACAATGCTACTGGCTAATCACACCCACATGGCATAAACGCTCTTTATTAGCTCCCTATCAGGAATTCACCAACAAAGAACGCTCTTTATGTTTACCATCATAATATAAACAAACGCCAGAAAAGTAACTTTTTATGCTTTTGTTTACATAACAATGGTCAAACATATGACAATAACATACTGTTTATGCGATATTTCTTATTTGTGTACGGACAAAGTCCGTCTACATTTTGATGTTCTTTCTGTTTGTGGCGGTTTTTGACGTGTGAAAATATTTTCACAGGATACCCACCGCCAAGGCCAACCGTACCTTTAAGTATGCTCCAGTCATTATACTGATTATCGCCCTTGCATTAAAATATCATAATTATTCTTAGACATGCCCTAGTATCTGTCACCAGACACAGTGCCATGGCATATAACACACACAGAACCAACATTTTCTGTGCATAGCTGTAATAAATTGTCGAGAGCCAGTCTAAAAGCGCGCGAACTTAAATTACTACTTAAGTAGGACTTAATCTTGTTTTGTGAAACGCGTTCTTGAAACGGAAAAGTTACATCATAAGATCCACCTTAAATCTTAGATTAAGTCCATCTTAAGATAATCTTATGACATTGCTTCATGAAACAGGCCCCAGGGCTTGGTGATATCTGACGGAGCTATGCCTCTTTTAGACTTATAAATAATTTTTGGGTTGTCTATATGAGCGGCCATTTGGACTAATGATACGTCAAATAAAATAAATAGTTGTCATAACTAATACTCAATAAGTCAATTCCAACGTATAATAGGTCAAATTAAAACGAATAGACGTGAAACTTAAACAATAGACGTCAAATGTAAATTAATAGAAGTGAAATGTAAATAATATACACATGTACGTCAAATTTAAATTAATAGACGTGGAATCTAAATAATATAAGTCAACTGTAAGAGTTCATTCTTAGGCTAATCCTGATATAGGTCACATATGGCTTGAATAAAGAGCGATTTTCTCGTCAGTGGGAAAAGTTGAAAAATAGCTGGAAAATTACTATGCCATTGATATTTTTAATCCTGGTATATAGCGTCTGGGTTTATATGACCCCGACACAAACATATGCAGGTATATATATATATATATATGGTATATATATTTCAGAGTCAAAGTACCCATGCACAGGGACATGTATCGATGGTCTCCGTTGGTGGGGTGGCGGGTGTCCACATTGGGCATGTTTTGAACAGGTGGAATGATATTTACGGGATTTAGCCAGAGTAGTGATTCATGGGATGATCTACATGTATATTGATCCATATACTAGTTATACTAATATATGCAACGAAGTGCTTTATATCTCTGCCCCACGTCAGCTGCCATGCAGGCTCACAGTAAACATTTGTAAACCACAGAATAACAGAACAAAATACGGGCACCATGGTCATGATCAAGAATGGGTTACAAAGGAATAACTGTACAAGTTAGCACAACTCGAGTAGCATCTCTACCGATTCCCATAAGTACGTGTCACAACATAGGAATAATTTAACCTTTTTAACTTATCAGACAGATGGGATCGATGCTGAAACGGCAGAGAGCGCATTCATCATCGGCGTATAGTTTGAACAACGTAAACTGACATTCTAAAATGTACAACATATTTACTCGTTGCAGTGAGAGCGCGAAAGTGTGCGACCTTGGTGCTTGCAAATGTAGGCCTATGTTCAAGGCACACTTGACATTTTACTCATTGTATGATCACCTGCAAGATTTATCGCTGAGAGCACCATCGAGGCCGCGAACCTACGTCATGATTTGCTCGAAAATAGCGATAATATATCACGCCTGGTAATTTAAATTCAACATACCTTTTTTCTATTTTCTCCAAAGATATCAGCAAGCTACAATATAGTTTGGTTCCTCATGTGTTGATTCAAAGTTCAGTTTTTTTCGTGGGATTAGGAAATCAATATATGTTTGGAAAGGTTAAACCTAGTCACTGAGTTTGAAAATACATGTTTCTATTTTATTATTACCCCCCCCCCCCCCCCCTGGCGGCCATCTGGTTTTTTTTTTAAATGGTCACCAAAAAAGATATATTCAACTAGCTTTTCATTGACTGGAAGTACCATATGGACGTCAATAAATTCATAACTGGACGTGATTGGATGGTCTTGTAACATTTTCATTAACAATCAGCAGAACGTTGCTCCCTGGTGTCATCTTGGATTTTCAAATCAGCCGCCGAATACACATTTGCCATTACAATTACACCAAAAAGCACTGATAGTCATTATGGTACAGCGGCCTCTTGAATATACATTGGAGACATTGTTGACGGATCACGGACACACGACGGGCACCAAACCATTGTTTTAGCTAAAACTTGTCGAGTTGAGCTAATAAAAGCTATAATATAAACTTATAGGCACAACTTACTTGTATATGTTATGAAATAAATACTCATGCGTATCTTACAAAGAAAGAAGAACCTTTGTGGGCATCAAGTTGTTTCAGAATTCTGCCTAAACTTTAGTTTAGTTTTAAATTTATTGTCCTTACATATATACACAGAACGACACGATGTGTAAATGGGTTTGTCGATACGACACGAGTGCTGTCACGGAAGGATAGAACGAGCGGCCCTTGCGCCTCGAGTTCGATCCTTCCGCGACAGCACTAGTGCCGTAATGACAAACCCATTTACACATCGTGTCGTTCTGTGTTTATTACACGCTTCGTATCCTAGAATCCGTGCATTAAAAATACAGGTTTAGAAGGCTTATTTATGCACATGGGGGTGTGTTTTGTCATGTGCGATGATGCTTTTATTTTATATTTCCGGTTTCATGGTTGAGGCGAATGTCATGTACGTCATTTTACGTCAACGAGATGCGTATGCTCCATACGTATTTGTAAATATGGAACAGCAATAACACTGCACTTTTAGGAACAAGCGTGCAATAAAATACAATACATGTACTTCTTAAGTCAGACTATAATACATTGAAGCAATGAAAACTCATAGCGAGTTAGTGTCTCCATAAAGCTGATACATGTATATCAATATCTAACTGTTTAAATGGTTTGTTATAGAGTATTTTCAATACTTCTCCACAGCCAATACTTCTCCACAGCCGATGTGGAGAGTACGCGGATACCAACACCACAGTCTATGCTAGACGAGTTTGAACCTTGACATTGAAACAAATCGGAACAATTTTGGCAATCATGTTCTGATTTGAGAGACATCTCAATGTGCTATTCCGATCGATAAATGGCCTTTATGATAATACATTCACGAGAATATATTCACACAAATTAAACCAATAATGAACACTCATACTGAGTGCGTCCATCATTTGTTCTTAAAAGGGAATAATCTCTGTATCATAATGTAATTAAAGTTTAAAGACATTTGCCTAATTACAAACTTATATATCGCGAAGCAATGTGTAGACTGGTATACTTAAGAAGTTATGAAGAACAGGGCATATGGTTAGCAATTAACATGAGATACATCACCTCAAATATGGTATTTCATCATGCCAATCCTGTGTCACAGGCAACTTAAACTAATTCCGTACACTCTAACCCACATTTTGTTTAAGCGGGACACACGTTTTGCACGAATCCAGCCAAAATGGCAAGATATTTTCATGTAAGAATTACTCTGGATCTATCCGGTGAAGCATCTTGAATGTCACATATCCTCATTTTCATTGTATATAGAATCTGAGCAATTGTTAAGATACGACAAAAACAATGGATTTCAATACAATTGAGAGGTTGAAAATATGTTTTTTCCCTTTCGGTACCAAGAACTGTTGGAATAATTAAAAATTCCATACAGCACTAGCTTGTCTTAGCTCTTTGAGAGACTTCATTGTTATCATGCTGAGTTAACATTTTAATTGCATAATGTTACATCATACCCCCATATATTATACTGAAGAATACAGCATTCACAGACATTCCAGCCAAATAAAAACAGAAGTTGATAATAAGTGTGGTCCACTCTAGCAGGGAACAATTAACAGGAGTTAGACATAAGTGTTAAGAGATATGGTGGTCAGCTTTAATTTGGTTATGAACCATGGCCAAAACTTATATCAGCCCATTGTTTCATTGATCAACAGGCATGACATAAAAATTATAAAATATAGAAAATTATTATATGGATAGTTGCCTTTATAAATGAAAATAATCATTAAATTTCACGAATGAAGAATAATTAAGTCTCTCACGATCTTCAGATATGATATTATGGATATATGAACTGCACTTTCGAAAACAAAATCTATTTCAAAGAAGTTCTAGGTATTGGAAAACAGTGAATGGTTGAATATTTTTCAAGCCATAAAAGTAAAGTAAATGAGGTTATAATTTCCAACGGGTCGATTTCTTAAATATTTTTTCATGATAATCGCTTGTACCAAATTTCACAAAGAAATTCCTAACATAATGTAAGAATATCCGTTTAGAAATACCATGGAATGTGGGTAATCCATGCGTCTGACCCTTAAGAATATTTTACCTTCTCAATCATATGTGCACAATGTAAAACATTTTGTGTACAATCGAGTTGATGAATTATTAAGACATCCACTAAGCCCTTCCATTTGTGCATTGTTTAAAAATACTAGATGATAAAATATGGATGGCAGCTGAACAATTGTGGTTTCGAAATTAGATAAACACCACATGTTGGAGGCACATTCACGTACTAGCATGGGCAAAGACATTTGTTCTACTGGGATGCTGGTTGCAAGGACATGTGTATATGTTCACTTCAATGTAACAACAAACAATTTAATTCCGAGATCAAATGTGTGTTATATGTGTCGACAACATTCATACCAGCGTCAGTATCGATATTTCCGATATTATCTCAACCGTGAACTTACATGCTTTGCAGCAGGTTGAAAGTTGTTACCCCGCATCTGGGTTTATATTCAGCACTAAACTGACGCGAGGGAGCTCAAAGTTTATATTTCCCAATTTGCTAGCATGTACATTTTGTGAACATATAGGCCCCCATATCTACTGATATACTGATATATATTTCCCCTGAGGAATATCTTCCTTCCATCAATCGAATGCGACCAGGATGCTCATAAAGTAATATTCACCTCTCTCGCATAAAGTAAAACTCTCTCATGATACACGATTTACTTTTATGCGTGTATGACCAATGCTTTCTCTATGCCAAAAGAGTGCAGTGTAAATGAACTTAGCGACAGGTAACAAAACACATTTGAAAGAGGCCAACAACATCGACCGCTACAACTTCCGCATACATTCGTATAAACCACATCACTCCTATAACACAGACAAAAATATCAACCTAGTTATGAAGGATAGTTTATAGACTGAATTAATGCACAGAATTAATCAAAACTCAAGTAGTTTCTCTACCTACATCCACACAGTTGGTGTCACAATATATAAATAATTTCAAGTACAAACAGACGAGGGACTTGGCAACTGACACCAGAGATATAACAACTATCAACGAATAAGTCTGAACAATGTAATCCGAGATTCAAAATGGAAGAACAATTTTCTTTCTTGAAGTGACAGCGACTGTGGTACTTGTAAATTTCTGTGAGCCACACTCGACACTACACCCATCGATTTCTTGCATAAACTATCGCTGCAAGTATCTGTATAATTCCAACCGGAAGCACGATGTTGCTACTGAAACCGATCAACAAATTGCTCTTGTTTACCAATGACACGTTCGTCAACATCGATAAGCTATTAGTTAAAATATCAACCTTGTATATTGTCACTTATATTCCCCCATGATATATTATAGGATAGAAGAGTTTCTTCTAATTGGCGCCCTATTCTTGAATTTTCAAAAAATCTCAATGACAAACTATCAACTTGAAGGAAACAATCAATATCCTTTATAACAAATGTATGCCTTAGTACTATTACAACACATGTTCACCATTAACATATGAGGGATAAGTTTTAATTTTGTGACAAAAAAGTGGTTTACACAAAATAAAAACAACAACTGTCCACACTGATCACTGGAAACTTTGACAGAAATATTTGTAAGAAACTCATTAAATTATCTAGCTTATGAACCCAACTAGGGTATGCGCTCAGTTTACTCTCTGAAATCATTAATGTCTGCGAGAAAATAATAAAACATTATTCATTGCATATCTGTTTTCTCAGAAGCCGTTTGCAGAACTATTTTCTAAGAGGAAAACTCACAATAAAACAACATAATATCTGAAAAGATGAATCAGGATTTAGTGTTGATGTATGTCAAATTATTGAAAACGTGGTTGAATAATATTTAATTTGTTTTATGTTGTTTTGGTCTTTCACACGACAAAACAATAGTTGTGCAAATGGCGACAAAAAATAAATAGAGGATCTACAACGAGTCCCCAGTTTATAGCGGAATTTACAAAACGAGTCCAGTAAGTTAAAGGCTCGGTCCAGACATAACTTACTGGACGAGTTTTGTAATTTCCACTATAAACTGGGGACGAGTTGTATATTCTATTTATTACATTATCCAAAACATCGACAAAGCATAATTAAATCAACAAATAGGACGCGAAACTAACATCGGCTTCCATAAGGCATGCGATGAAGTTTCACGTAACTATTCGTTGTTTGCCCGCGCAAGAAATAGTCCCAGATAAATAGACTCTTTTGTGCATTTAATGGCGTATATTTATTGACATAATTATTAAAACTCTTCATTCCTGATAAATTGTTGGAAAACTATTGGAAGCCATAGTATTTTGAGACGTATCGTACGGAATGTTAACAGACGACAAACCGGAAGTCAAAGGTCACCTGGCACTACTTCATGTTATCAAACGAATATTTAGTATCATAATTTATTGAATGGGTTTATTGAATGGAATAAGGGTAGGATCATGTAATAAAATAAAATATGCAATAATAACTGTTTTATTTTTTTTCTCGCTGACATTTATGGGCTTCAGATGGCAGACTGAGCGCATACCCTAGTTGGGTTAATAAATTAGATAATGCAGTGAGTTTGTTGCAAATATTTCCAATCCAACTCTGTCTGTTTAAACTTCAGATGAAGAATGTGGCTTTTGTTTCCAGTGTAGGTTCGTACGAATCCATCAGTCATTTCTGACAGCGCCCAGGTATCTTAGTAACTCGAAGAAGAAAAAAATAGGAATGGTTTTCTGTTCTTTAGATGGTAAAATCTAATTACAGTGGGCATAAAAATAGGACTTGAGAAGTTGAGAAATTGAGTTTTTGTATGAATATCTCCGAAAAGTCCATAAATTGAATATTTAAGCAAATTTACGACATTCACCAATTTTCCATTTCGTGACAATATTTTTAGTTTAGAATGTTGTTTATAATTTACTTATTCTTGCAAAGAAACATTGTGTTGCAATTATGTCCAGATACGACCACAAATGCACTATATAGACGAAGGTCAACGTTACGTCAACATGTGAACATATTAACGTTACGGTGTGCCATTCGCTGGGGAAAAACAAACACTCAAAGGGTCAAATAACATTCACGTATTCGCGTTATTTTGTTAGAGGCACGGGTGGCGTTCGTTGCAGGAATATTTATATTTGTTCAAATCGCCATCAACAGAAGGAACACCAAAAATATATACAGTTCCGCTCATATGCCAAACATAATCAGAGCGTAATTAATATATTGTCGTCAAGACGTACGATGGTGTACGTAAACAAGAACCTGCTCGTGTTACAGCAGGTGTGCTTCTGTTTACGCAAGACAGCCCAATTATATTGGTTAATCACACAAAAATGATATGAACGCTCTGTATTATTTCCATATCAAGAAAACAGTAACAAATAACGCTCTTAATGTTTACCATATCCGGATCTAAACAAAAGCCAGGAAACGTAACGTTTTTTGCTTTTGTTTACATAACAAAAGAAAAACATTTGACAATAACATACTGTTATGCCATATTTCTGATTGGTATAAGAACAAGGTCTGTCTATATGTTACTGTTCTTTCTGTTTATGGAAGTTTTTGACGGAGGTGAATATTTTAATAGCATACCCACCGCCAACACCGCCCGTATCTTTAACCGAGTGGAAGATAGTCGCACAGCATATGAAAGTATATATTTTTGGTACTATTTTCTTGGTTTTAGAATTATAATGCCAAAGATGTTGTCTTTGGTCGTATAGTTTATTGTTGTATGGCAAACACAACAACGAGGAGCAGCGGGCGTTGATTCACAGTGCAACAAGGACGACTCACCCATGTGGCATTTTTGTTCGGACGTTGGACTAATTATTCTACCAGGCATGTTTCTCAATATGCATGCAGGGACCATGGCATTGTATTGTAAAAATGCTCGAAGTTTTATATGGAACATGACACTATGTTTGTCTTGGTCCTACTCAATGTGAGGTTTGTAGTGTTGGAACTTAATTATGGCGAGTGTGAGCGCAGACAATAATTGCTGGCATCTCAGATTGTTGGAAATAGATGAATGTCAAGACATGTCACAAACACTCTCGTAGCAACTCCAATTTCATTTTGATGCCAGTTATTTAATTGTCAGCTACATCGGTATGTCCTTTATAACAAACACACCGTCTTATATATCACTGCTATACTAATATTATAAATAGATATGCGTATTGTTTTGTTGAACGCATGGAACTGATCAATAATCCATTATGAAAGGTTTAGAGCACAGCACAATCCCATTGTTACAATCGTTCCCCGATTTTTGTTAAAGCACACCAATTCCCAAGGAATAGACACCGTAGGGCTGTGATTCGTTGT
Source organism: Siphonodentalium dalli (assembly GCA_032622095.1). NCBI lineage: Eukaryota > Metazoa > Mollusca > Scaphopoda > Gadilida > Siphonodentaliidae > Siphonodentalium > Siphonodentalium dalli. The sequence continues at coordinate 98,198,760 of CP136061.1, forward strand.
TAACGGTGATTTCCAGTTAATCTAATGGTGTGTGGTCAATTGTAATCTAAGTCGATCAGAGCATTCAAAGAGCTAGCTCCTTACAAAATCAATCTCGTGTTCGAGAATTGAGTATTATTGTGCTCCAACCCTTACACAAAGACAAATTAAAAGAACCTTGGTTTTCCAAATCATGTTGTCGGGGACATTGGTACCCACAGACAGTAAACATATAATTTATTTTTGTGATTGAAAACTATGACATGCTACAGAAGGGACATTGTAGAATTAGGAGATAAACATACCCTGTTGAGTTGTACATTCTGGGATTCGAGCATGAAAACTGTTTTCATGCTCGAATCCCAGAATGTACAACGAAACAGGGTACGTTTATCTCCATTGTAATTCAATCTAGCAAGGAATTTGCAAAAAAAAAAAATGTATAAAAAGTATCATTTAGTCATTTTCATGACACGAATCGAGACTTTCAGTTCGCCGTTGTCACCGTGCACAAATCATTGGGTTTGTTCATTGCGTTACCCGGAACACTGCTCCGTAACCATTTCCTGTGGGGCGGGTTGGCTCGTTTCGCTACTCCGTTCTGCGCCGATGAAATTGTACCGTGCTACATTCAGATTTGATGCACGCTGAAGCGGCCGATGAACGGTATCTACAGACAACAACGCGCGGGTGTGCTCGTTTCGCTACTCGTTTTGCGCCGCGAAATTTGATCGTGCTACATTCAGATTTGATGCACGCTGAAGCGGCCGATGTCGGTGAATCGAAAACGAAAGTTAGCCGCTCTCGGCCAATCATAATGCTTGTTTTAGTGACAAATACTCAATTGAATTACAATACACAATAAATTCAAATTTTCGACTTTCAACGTCAATATTTCGACTATCCAAGTGAAATGTTCGACTCTTTAAAGTCAAAATTTTGACTTTGAAATTCGAAATTTCCAAAAGTCGAAATGTTTTTTTTATATTTTGTTCTACTATGTCCCTAATACGCTTACGTATATATTATGCGTACCGTTTAATTCTAAACGGAGAGAAAATTAGATTTTCGCCCTTTGGTTGCCAACTGACACTTTTAAGTTGAATGGAGTAACCACGAACATTATCCCAACCGCGATCACACTTGCACACCCCAACTAAGATCGTGTCAGAAGTAATACGGATTGATCAGGTTTATAACAAAGCACCTTCAGGTAATTTGTGGTAACTATTAACCTCGATTTCCAATTTGGCGTAAGTAGTATCTACATAATTATTGCTTATATAAGTAAATATAACACCACTTTGTCTAGATATCACATAATGAGATCAGTAGAAATGGGTATATTTGATTCTTCAATAACCCTTGACCTTAGAAAAAAGTTCAATGTCATGACCTTACGCCAGAAACGTTGAACATCCGCTGAAATATCTTGAACAAATTAAAGGCCACCTTCTGTCAACAATTTGCAAGAAAGTGTGAACGGTCACTTTATTAACCATACCCCCAATATTTAGGCATTTTTATTCTCGTAAGGGTAGTGGTTCTCCCACCCAATTTTGTTTATATTATGCTGTGCAGTCTAGCTTGCTATCGTGCTTTTTCTAATGCCAGATATACTAAAAAACAATGGGAAGATGCCTGCAAACTGGCTCATTTCTGCCTTGGTAGCCCAGAGACTATAAGTGTATCTTAGCCACTATCAATTCAAACTATACCGAATCGTGCCACACATTACTCAATGTATATATGTGGGTCCTCGGTGGCTCGATATAAGAATCATACTGCAACAGAATGCCATAAGCTGGTAAAAATAGTGTCCAAACTAAAGAGAGGATATATCGTGAATCAGAACACACCTGGGAATTTGAATAGCTATATATTCTGAACAAACAGTTGAGACAGATATTTTATCATATTAGATATTTAACACTGAGTGCATGTTCTCTAGGTTGCAATTCTATAATTTATGAATTTATGGGCAGATGAATGTAGAACTACCTGTCACAAATAAACATTTAACCAAATGACTTTGACCTTACTGGGCGACCTTGTCAATACTGTCTCTTGAAGTTACGATCATGAAGTGTGCAATCAATTGCACTACCAACATACATAATGATATCAAACAGAACAAATTAATTTCACAGAAACAGGTATTTTCTGTTTTCTCCTATTTTATATATGTCGTTGCAAAGGAAACCAAATTTATGGCTTATTATTGTCAGATTGCCCGGAAACACCAACCAAAAAGGATTTACCTTGGTTCAAAGAACATGTGTTCCAAGTTCCATACTTTGGTCCGGCCAGTCTCGATTTTGTGCTAATCCACTGGACTACTAGTATATGCTGTGAATTGAAGCTGTCACACTGAGTGTTGTGACGTTTGGCTGATTTTTCCAACATAATTATTAGAGCTGCTTTTTAGGTGAAAATTTTTCAAGTCCACCAAACTCGATCACTGGTGCATTCTCAATTGATAAGTATCATGTATTAAATTATATACATGTATATCCATTGGATGTCTCCACACAATGGAAAACCAGGGTAATATTATATTTTTGGCGGCCATTTTAAAAACATCCAAGTTGGCCGACAGGGGCGACGTAAACAATGGGAACATGGATTTCCAAACTCTGTAGGCTTTCCAAAATCCCCACGAAAAAACATCTGAAGACACAAGGAACAAAACTAATACTATAATGAAATATACCACAACTTGGGTACTGCAAAAGCAGATTTTTATTAAAAAGGTCACATTTATTTCTCGCGAGAACATAAATCACACATGTTTCATTGCATATTTTAGTTTTTTTGTAGCCATTTGCAGAACTATTGTTTTGGAGGAAAGATCACAATAATGTCTGAAAAGATTAATCAGTATTGAGAATATTGCAAACTTGGTTGAATAATATTTATGTTGTTTTATGTTGTTTTGGTCATTCACACGATCTAAACATAACGCTGCAAATGCATGGCAACCAAAAGACATAAAACATGCAATGAAAATTATTGATTTATTTTCTCGCAAAGGGTAATGGTTTCAGTGGTTGACTGAGCGCATGCGCTAGTTGGGTTCATTTTAAAGCTCGATTTGTGTTCTGTATTTATTCTACATCGTTTTACGAGATGAGTTCAATCCATGACTGTCACATTCATTGACACTACAGCTACATCTATATTGTTATTTAAGTCTGATTTATCGAATAGCATAATAATATTCGATATATTTTATGTGAATTTAGTATTCAGGCACACACAACATAAACTCCTGGGTGCTAATTAATAATCACAGAAGAGAGGGGAGATTCTCGTGTTATATACGAGAGTCATCTTCAGCTTCGTTTCTCCACTGTAGTCAGGTTTGGAAAATTATCATATTGATGGCAATGCCTAATCCAACATTCTAGTCAATCTACTTTTGTGTGTATTATATGTTTTTTTGTTCTCAGTTATTTCAGCACATGATGTGCATTTCAATTGATTCGTCTCTTTTTCCATGTATTTTTTGTTCTACTCTCCAACTCTGGAGGCAATACAGATATATACATGTATATTAACAACGAAATATATCCTGCCTTGTTTATTAAATGTGGTAAAATTCCCTGTCGGAATGGATCATGACATAAAAAATACCCATGTTTTGTACCGGTGGAATACGAGCTCTCCGGGCGTAGCTAGAGTAGAGATTCATGGCATGATCTACTTTAAAATATGCCAGGCAATTCTGCCATCTGTGTGAACGCACCGTTATACGTTGTGAAATTATAGCGACATCATCTGGGTTGTTTATTGACCAACACGTGTCAAGAAGATAATTCTTCATTGTCCTGGCAGAATGAAACAACTTAGGGCGGAGTAATTCCGTTATTGCAAGTAGTCAATGTCTGTTGTAAATAGTGCCATGGCACTCAATGATGCGTTGTGATCCAGGGGCTTCTTTGTCATGCAAAACGTCGGCTGCGAATAGTTCTGCCCATGCGTTGAGACGCCATATGGATTAAGGTTTAGAGAGGGAACAATTTTGCGTGGGCTCAGAATAATATTAAAACAAGGAAAGACGCCGTAATTTTTAAAGCGACGAACTGCCACAGCACTGTTGTTTTTAAATATAATACAAACTTTGTGGCTAAAAAATAGAACCATGTTTGGACCTGTGCTTCTCCTACTCTTATCGGCAAGCCGTATCAGCAGTGGAATCAAGCGGACCGCGAGGTTCCAAATTAAAACAGGAATGGCGGATCTGAACGGATTCACGCTGGGTTCTAAGATTTTAGCTTCACGTGCCGCCAGTGATTTAGTATGCGGCGGGTTGTGCTTGAGGAAAACCGAGTGTCGAGCTGCCACGTTCACTGTCGCTGATGGAACAAATTGCTACCTGAGTCGGAACTCGACGCCGAATCTACAACCAGATCCCGGGGCCCGAACCATGGTCCCTTCAAGAGGTAAGATGTGCAAGCATATTATATACATCACATTTAAGGGGGAGTTTTGCATAAATCCAGCCAGACATATCATCATTTTCGTTGTATGTAGACTCTGGGAAATTATTAAGAGGCGACAGAAACAATGGATTTAATACATTTGAGAGATTGAAATTATTATTTTCTTTTTTGGTGTTGTCCCTTTCGGTATGACAATGATTAATAATTCCCCACAACAATCCAGTCACCAAAAATAGCGTATTGTCTTGGTTCATTGAGAGGAGGCGTCCTTTGTATCATAATGTTGAGTTAAATTTTAATTGCATACTATATCATCATACCCCATATATTAACGAACCAAAGCCGGACGCTTTGGGTTGTATATATAACTATATATGATTCTGTGATGTGACCAATTATTAACGCCCATCGGATGTATACTGGTGGGCAAATTTTAGATTGCTGTGTATCTGTGGACGTTTTATAAATAGATAATCGGTTTTTCCGGTTTTGACAATTCGTAGTACATGACTACATGTAGGTCTCTACTTGCGGATATCTATTTGCGGAGGTCCCCGAATTCGCGGAGGTCCCGTTGTTCGTCGATTTTCGTTGAAATCGACACGGTGACACCTTTGAATGAAATGAACAACTATGAAATGGACTTTTCGGTATAGTATCTCTGCCGCAGTGACCACCCAGCGTCAAGAAAAGAAATAAATTTGTTAAATTCATTAAAGATGTTCCAGTTCCCCTCTCGACAAGGTATAGCTATTTTCACTTTGATGTTGTCACTATAGTAGTATATGACCATGCATAGTCTAGCTGTCGATCAAGCCCACCCGGAAGTACGATTTACGTAATTTATACTCGAAATTACGATTGGGGTCCATTCATTCGACGAACCCAGGAAATATAGTCTTATGCGAATCTTATTTGGAGGGAATACCAGAGAGAAGAAAAAAATAGTAGTTTATAACCATGAATAGTCTAGCTGTCGATCGATCAAGGCTACCCGGAAGTACGATTTGCTTAATTTATACCCGAAATTACGATTGGAGTCCATTCATTCGATGAACCTAAGAAATATAGCCTTATGTGAATCTTATTTGGAGGGAGGGAATACCAGAGAAAATAAAAAACAAAAACAGAAAACAAAAAACAAAAAGCGACAGCTACCCTCATATGAGTGGTTTTGCTTTGGTTCGTTAATTACGCTAGCGTATGATCATATTAGAATGAAGAATACAGCAGTCACAAATAGTTCAGCCCAATGCAAACAAGTGTTGATCTGCCTGTGGATCACTAACACATGGATCAATTAACTGGAATTAGGCCACAGTGTTAAGACATGTGCTGGTCAGCGTTAACTTGGTTATGAACCCATGACCCATAACGCATATGAAACTGAGAAATATGTAGCTATGAGTATACACAAATCATATCGATATATTTTGGCACACTTCTGATGACATGCCAATCTCCCTTTAAGGGTCGCAACTAGATGTTTTAAGAATGAGAAACGCCATGAACGCATTTTTGTCATATGTAACTTGAACGAGGCTGCAGATGAAAATTAACTTCTTCTTGCGCTGCTCTCATTAACATGACTTCAGAGTATCACTATTAAAATATCTACCCGAAAGAATCTCTAAATTGGTATCGGATGAAAACTTCGATGACACATTAGTATCTACAACAATTACACTGTTAAAAAAAATGCCGTCGTTTCAACGGTCTGAGGCCGCGCAACATCGCTGCCAACTTTTGACCATTAAACATACGGTCAGACCGTAATATGTTTCCACGGTATAATACCGTTGCTTTAAGGGTCTGAGACCGCGCAACATCGCTGCCAACATTTGACCGTTAAACATACGGTCAGGGGTCAATACTATGAAACTTTTTCTTTGTAAGAATCTACAATTGTTTGTAAGAAATAACAATTATCATTTCGCCAATACTATGAACCTACGATTACAAATGATGATACCCACCCCGTTTGGTGACAGTCTAGACAGTTTGACCTACATTCTCTGCAGTACTCCCGTTGGAGTTTGACCTATATTCTCCGCCCACGCGTTGGTCTATTTGTACCGGTTGGACATGTCCGGACATGACCCGCTGGTTATATCCAGACTTTTCCATATGAATGGTATAGTATCTACATGTATATCACGTGATGATCTCGGTGGGGTAGCTTCAGTCTTTAATTTTAAAGGGACACTAGGCTCTCACTGGGGATGATTATTAAAGTGACACTCACTATGGATGAATGTTAAAGTAACGCATGGCGCACACTGTGGGATAATGTTAAAGTGACACTCGCATTGAAAAGTTCAAAAAGTTCAAAAAGTTCAAAAATTAAAAAATTTTCAAAAACTTCAAAAAGTTCAAAAAGTTCAAAAATTTAAAAAACTTACAAAATTTCAAAAATTTCGAAAAAATTCAAAAACTTAAAAAAATTTCAAAAACTTAAAAAACTTCACAAATTTCACAAATTTCACAAATTTCACAAATTTCACAAATTTCACAAATTTCAAAAAACTTCAAAAATTAAACAAAATTCAGGATTTAGTCATAAATGTGACCCGCTATATCAAATCCAGTCGGAAGTCGGGATTTTTTTTATCCTGTGCCAATGCATTCTCTTATATATGCGAGTCGACCAGCCGCCGGCGGCGGCGGCGGCGGCGGCGGCGGCGGCGGCGGCCGTAATGCGCATGTCAACGCCGCGCCGCCGCCGGCGGCGGCGGCGGCAACTACATAATCCTATGACATGCAAAGAAATTGGCGGCGGCGCTGCCGCCGGCGGTTCAGTATTTAGTCAAAAATATGGCTTGTTTCCATTCATCGGAAAGCTATGGGGGTACGGTGGTGAGCGCCACTGAAAAAAGCAAGTGAGCGAGGGAAAAAAGAGAAAAATAACATGACAAGTAGTACATAGTACAATTTATTATATTAACTATTCACAGTCACTTTCGTCCGAATTGTCATCACTTTCGTCAGATGTGTCATTTGTTTCGTCCATGAACTTTTCTAGCAATGGTCTGTACTTTAATATTGACATTTTCACTGCATCACGATCTTCAAAACCATTCTTCATATATTTCTCCACTTTATCCATGACACTGTTGTGCAGAGTACCATTGCGCAGCCACATATTCTTTATTATTGTCCAAGCATAAACATTCATAAATAGCCTCATGCCTTCAGTTTTAAGATCTGTACTTTTAAGGTCCTTGTCAGCTTGTACTTTTGCCTCTTTTTCTGTCGAGCCATTTTCCATATACGTTTCCACGTTATCACTCCATGCTTCTTGTGCTTTATCTCTACTCTCATCACACAAACTTTTGAAGTATTCATCTTCATTCGATTTAATTTTCTTATTCTGACTATCATCCGTGTCCTCAGTTAATTTTCGTTTTAACTTATTTTCTTGACACCAGTTTTTTACGTGTCTCTGGACATCATGCTGATCTTCGAACAAAAGCCCACAGTCATTGCAAGGGTACGACATGTCTTCTCGAATGCCTATGTTTTTATGGTTTTCTTTATTAATTTCATTGATCTCACCAGGTGTCCTTATGTCCTTAGTATAGCCATTATGTTGACCCTGGGGCACAATATAATTATATGTCATGCACTCCCGTTGACCAGGGAGATCTCTGTCATCATATTTCATCTCATTCCGTTGATCCGGGCTATTGTTGTCATCACATTTCACCACATTCTGTTCATCTGGGTGCTCGCTGTCCTTATGTAGATTATATTTCATGCCATTCCATTCACCCATATGTTGGTTCGTGTCCTCTTTTAGCACATTCTGTCGCAGCCGTAATGTGTCCGGGGTTGCGGCTTTTAAATCCACCAGTAGGTAACCGTACGGTTCACTCGTCGCTTCCGAAAACTCTCGCATCATACGTTGAGGGCATTCAGGATACATCTGTCTTGATAATGTTGAAATTAAACCCTTGTCAATTGGATTATTGAACAATACCAAATATTGACAATTTCGTCGTTGCATCGGATCCTTGTTGTAGTAGAAATTCTGGTTCAAACTTATCAAAGATAAGTTCAAATGGTGACTTCCTTCGGAATGTAAATCATTAACTCTCTGGTCTTTTGATGAAGTTTGCATCAAGTCATCGAGTACAACTAGATTTTTATACTGGGGGTTGATAAGAGAATCCAAGTTTGCTGGTATTCCCCGTATAAAGTTGACCTGAGGGGTGACGGTATACTTTATGTCATCATATAGGGGCTGCCAATATTTATAAAACCATATTATTCTGTCAGGTGCGGGTGATATTTTTGAGGCAGACTTTTGTAGCAAGGTTTTCACGAAGTACGTCTTCCCACTAGATGTCGGTCCACTTACACATGCCGTGAATGGATGCTTGAAAATAAAATCTTCTTGGACATTGGCCATTGAATCATCAAAGCAGGATGTTATGTCGCTTTGTTGCTGTTTCCCCTGCTGGTGTTGTAGTATCTGGTGTTGCTGTAATGGCGGTTGTTGTGGCTGATGATGCTGCTGCCTGTTGCTGCTGCTGCTGTTTGTTGCTGCTGCTTGGTGGTGCTGCTGTGGGTGTCGGTTAACAAACTCAGTGTGCTTAGATTGTACATGTCTTATCAAATCATGGTTCCGCACATACTCACTAGAGCAAATTGAACACTGGTGCTTCATTTATACTTGACTAAAATATCTCGGGGGTATATGGCTTTCCTTTATACAAATGTTCCTTATAACCTCAAATCTGTCCTGTATTAACGGCGGCGGCGTTTGCGGACGGCGTTTTTTCCACCGGACTTTCAATAGCCTTCGAAAATTTAGGTAAATTACTCATTTTAGTTCAGTGAATATGTCGTTTGGAGTTTTCTTTTTAACTTTTCCAATGTTTGTCTTCTTCGCTCTTCCTCCTTTTATCTCTTTAACTTTTATCTTCTTAGATCCGGGTTTCCTTATAAGTTTTTCAGGTTTCACTTCAGTCTTGGGTAGGTACTTCGAGTCATCGTAGGGTACATATTTATTAAGATCAAAGTCATAATAGTGCGGAGTCCCCATTCCGGCTAAAGTTCAAAGTGTACTCTGAAGTAGTAATTTTTATATACGCCAAAATACCATCCAAGACTTTTTTAGAAGATCAACCACGACTACAAGCTGCCAATGCAACACGCTGGAATTGCCAGCTATAAATCATGATTCGCTCAGTTCTACGAACACCTATACTGGACTCAGTACATTGGCTGCTCTGCACCAAGTGACAAGTGTGCTTCACCATGTAGTTCATCTTGCTTGTATTAAATTTATGTTTTGTTATCAAATAAAGTTTACATAAATAAAAAGTGTTCCTACATCAATTATGTGCTGAAATGTAATTGAATTACATTTCAAAGTAATTGTAATTGTAATTAATTACATTGTGAAATAGATGTAATGGGAATTGTAATTGTAATTGAAAAATGTTGAAGTAATTGTAATTGTAATTAATTACATTCAGAAGTAATTGCCCCAAGCCTGAACATAACACTACCCCCTAAAACTTACGCCATGGCTTTGAGTGTCTGAAAGGCAAAAATACCACATACTAGTCCTGGCGTTTGACATAACAATTGCGCAAATGGTGATAACACTATGAAACTTGACACATAGGTTCCTTATACACTATTGATCATGTATAGACGTTGCGCAGGTCCTTCCTTGGCAACGGTTGCTAGGCAACTATCCCACATCGAAGAAATACAAATATGACTGATATTATGGCAGTTTTAACAATCCAACCTACGTCATGCAGCATTTTATGGTGAAAATAATATTAGTTGTTGTTCGAGTGGATCTGGCTGGAAAATTACCATAGTTCTTACTTACAGGGGTGGTGACGGTTGCTAGGGACATACCTGAAATCGAAAAATGCCGAGCTGACTGATATTATGGTAGTTTTGACAAACTAATATAAACTACGTCATTATCATTTTATGGTGAAACAATTGTAATAGTTATTGTTAGTGTGGATTCGACTTTAAAAATTTCTATATATTTCTGGTAACGGTTGCTATGGACATACCAGACATCGAAAAATGCACACATGGCTGATATTATGGTAGTTTTAACAAACTAAACTACGTCATGTAACATTTTTATATTGAAAACAATTATTATAATTATTGTTAGTGTGAACATGGCAGTAAAGTTGCCGCATTCGTTACCTAACGGATGTGTAATGGTTGCTATGGACATATCCACCTTTGAAAGCACCATATGTATGAGTTTCTGGTAATTTAACTGATATAACTGTTTCATAATATGTTATGAGTTTCGGGAAATTTGCATGATATTCTTGTTTCATAATATGCCATATTATGCTTGTATTGACAATAATGCATAACTAAAGGTTGTTGTGTTGTGTACTGCTGCATTCTCGTGTGAATCTCGTGTGGCAAATAGGTATTGAGGTATCATTGTTGCTAGGTAACCACCTACCATTGACAAATCTTCTTTAAACTGACAGACTATTCAGTTAGTTTTATCAGAATCACATACCTGTGTGGAGTTTATTATTGTTTCTTCCATCAATCGATTGTTGGAATACATTTTAATGAGACATGTAAAAATATTGACCCACATTTATGTGGATACCACCTGACCCCCCCCCCCCCCCCATGGAATCGGACATTCGCACTACATTTGACAAAGGGATCCATGCAGAACACTCTATCACGGTGTGGTAGCATCCGCATACCAGTTGCTATACGGTATAAACTAACTGTGTTTCCTTCATATCCATGCCATAACTACATACATGTCAATACATAGTCATGAGTCATTTACAAGTCTATAGGAGCTCGTACATGAGCGTGGCCTATATATTTCAGATTGAGATACCATGAACTATCATCTGGATCCGGTGACCAATACCCATTTACATGGGCAGCCATGGGCCCATTACCAACCCACAGTAACTAAGGAACAGCATCGAATGACGTGTCTTAACTACTGTGTCCATGTCATAGAAAGGGGCCTGGACCGATGCTATACTATTTAGGGTTCGTTCTATTGATTTGCCGTATATACCTGGGTACATGTCATGCGTTCATAACTATAGACACCTGTGTATTTGTACTACATGTGGTGTTCATATGGGTCCATAGCGTATGCGTGTCTGTGGTTATAACCTATATAGTCATGTAACATGTACATTCATGGGGTGGGTTCATGTCTTACATATAAATGTCTGGTAATAAGGTCATACTAAATCAGCCTGTATACATGGGTTGTCCATAGTGGCCCTATATGAGCCTGGGTCCATAGCCAAGCCATGGTGGTGCACACGGCCAATCGATAGGGACCTCCATCCTATAGGGCGTTGGTCGAATGGCTGAAAACGGACGTACGTATAATGTATTCACATGGAGACGTGGATCCATGCACATGCATTTTGGTCCATGACTCACCCGTAGGCATGGGGTCCATGCGTCTCCTATATATGTGGATCAGTCCATTGCCTACCAGCATATATGTGAATCTATGAAATGATTAATAACGCCGGTGCCGTAGCTTTTATTTAGGGACCTGTGTCCATGTCCTACATATAGGCACCTGTATCACTGCATACATCATTATAGTCACCTGTGTATTAGCACTATTTAAACGTGCCTGGGTCTTTGGTGTAGATATATCACGTATAAGGGGTGGGTCCATATCCTACATATAGACAGACATCTGCTTATGTCTGGGTACAATGCAATATGGCATACATATATCGGCCTTGGTCCATGGCCTACACGTATGGGTATATGTCCATGGCCAACCTACAGTGCCATATGTGTATGGGCTATTTATAAGGGCCCCCATCCTTAACGTTCGTATATGTGGCATCGGTCCAATATCTATATATAGGTTGGTCTGTCATAAAACTGTCTGATAATTATGTTCATACCATATATAGTTTCCTGAATCCATGGTGCACTAATGTATTGTGCATCGGACTTGGTCTATGGTATCTTAGTACATGGTCTATCTGTGTGCACTTGGGTATTTGCACCATGTAACAGTGTCATGGGCATGGTCATAGATACCATACATGTATGGTTATATGAAGCGGTCTGGTTCATGGACTATACATATCCTACGTCCACAGTCTATATGTATGGACATGGGTCCTGTGACTATATATGTGCCTGTGTTCCTAACCTAACTATTGTAGGCTAGGGCCATGGCTAACATATTGGTGGCTGACCCTAGATATGTTCTTCATATATAGTAGAGTGGATCCGTGTCTTACATTATATAACTAGCTGTGTGGGTCTATGGCTTATATAACTAGTATGGCCATGCCTCATATTAAATATAAGCAACAACTTTTCAACTCTCACTTTGAATTCCCGATATCTAAACTGATGGAGCATAACGGATAATTGTACCCATATTCTGGTTAGGCTCACACTAACAACATTTATAATTGTTTTCACATAAAAACGTTAATACTACCATGATATCAGTCATATGTGCATTTTGGTATTTCGGGTATGACCCTGGCAACAGTTACCACTCATATAAGTAAGAATTATATGGTATTTTTTTCAGCCAGCTCAACACTAATAACAACTATTCTAATTGTTTTCAACATAAAAGTGCTATTAGGTGTAGTTTAGTTTGTTAAAGCTACCATAATATCAGTCATATGTGCATTTTTACAGTGTGTGTGTGTGTCCCTAGCAACCGTCACCCCCTGAAAGTAAGAAATATGGTAATTTGTCAGTCAGGTCAAAACTGACAACAATTATGTTCACCATAAACATGCTACACGACGTAGTTTAGTTTGTTAAAACACATATAATATCAGTCATATGCATTAATCCGATGCCGGGTAGTTGCCTAGCAACCGTTGCCAAGAAGAGCCTGTTGCAAATGTCGCCACATGTGAAAATGAGGAGTAGCGTATAAGGAACATATGTGCCAAGTTCCATGCTTTTATCGCCCTGTTCACAGTTGGTGTGCTTTCTACAACAAGCACTTGGACTAGCGGAAGAGCAAAATGTGACGAGAGCCAATGTAGGGGGTAGGGTTATGTTTTTACAAGTATTGACCACTTATCATAGGTATAGTTGCTAATCCCGCATATTATATTGCAGGAGTGATATCTGTGCAGTTTTTAAAACAAATTGCTTGCGCCTACGTAATGAATAGCCCGAGAAATTTGACATCGAATAGGACAGTTTGTCTAAAAAAAATCGTCATTTTTTGGGGTCATTATGTTATTTTATATCCATATCCGCGAAATTAATTTAATTCCCCCAGTTGAATTTGTATCTCTGGTTCAAGAATTGTGTATTGCACAATACTGAGTACATTTGGTATATGTTTCGGCTGAAAAATTGTTATATCATCCCATTATTCCTATGATTGTGAAAAACTTAAATTTTTTTTATTTTTTTGATGGAATAAATTGGTTAACTCCGAAAGCTCATCTCCGATTTTACGGAACTTTTCGTGACGCATCCGCGATGTTATGGCCTAAATAATATAAAAAAATCAGCTTTCCCGGATTTATTTCCTTACTTTTCCCCATTCGCGCCTAATAGTCCAGTGCATTTATGAGAAAAAAATACCACACCCGGAACTAATTGCAACAAAATTTTTTTTTGCTGGAATAAGTACATAAACCCTCCATAAACAACATACTAAAAATCAGCAAAAATCGGAAAAAGGGAAATTGGTGAATTTCGTGAAATAAATTTGGGGAAAATTTGTCAAATCATCAATTTATGGATTTTCATGGATGCATATAAAAACAATCAAATTCACAAATCCTCCAAATGGTATGTGTATTGTGTCGACCTCAATTTCCTGAACCCAGTACTGAAAACCAGTCCTAGATTCATTACGTATTTTTCGAGTTGTGTGCCTTCAAAAACGCGAGTTTATCTGATTTCGGCCCATTTTCGGGGCCTCAATTTCGAAGAATGAGCCAAAATGCCTTATTTATGATTAATTATTAAATAAACTAGAGCAAACTGAAGAGATTTTTCAGTGTTATAGTAATTTCCTCACTAGATTAAACACAAAATATGATTAATATGTGTATTTATAATTAAGAAGAAGATTATATTCTCAAACAAAATGTGTGTTCCATTGTATGGACTTGGCCAATTTTGCCTCTGACACTGAATGTGTGTGATGAAATGCAATATTTGAGGTCATGTAACTCAATAATTTAATACCCATATGCCATGCTTTTCTTATAACCTTTTAAGTATGTTGGATTGAACAAATTGTAAAGGTATTAACAGGACATTATTTAAGAAAATCAACTTATGGCCCTTTGAATACTTAGTTTTAGCTTGTTTCCAAAGATGCCAGTTTGAGGCATTTTTGACCAATCTAAAAGGTTTTGGGCCATTAAAACAAAAAACAATGGGTGTTTTAATGTGTAAAATTATTTGAACTTTCCTCCCACAACACTTTACTGATAAAAAATTAGCCTTACATTGGTTATGCCATAGTATTTCACTTGATTTCTTTCATTTTTCAGGAAACTGACTCCAAATTTTAACGTTGGTATAGGGGTAGGAAAAATCACAAAATGCAATCTTATCACCAAATTACAGCCATTTCAGACACAATGTTGTTTTCTTCCAGTTTGTGTACATTCCTGTTGCATTTTAAAACTGCTTAATACGTTATCGGACGTTGATTTATAATTTTATGGTTATGTTGTATAAAAACAATCTCAAAATAGACAATTTGACATTTCACTGCCAAATTATGACAAAAAATATTATGGCTCTGTCAATAAACATAAACAAAGGAAATATGAATGATGAATGAAAGAACAATGTAAGCAGAAACTGTTAATATAAAGTTTTCTGCTTCAAGATGCATAATTTTGAAGATTTTGTTGATATGCTTTCCCCTACCCCATTTTTCTGCCGTTCAAATTTGGAGTATGTTTCCACAATGATGAGTGAAATCCAGTGACATTCATTGGTATAACCATTGAAATGCTATTTTCTCAACAAAAATATGATTTAAGAGGACATATCACATAATTTTACACAATAAACGTTCGTTAATTTTTCTGAATATGCCTAAAATCCTTTTAAAATTGACAAAAACGTCCCACAATAGCATTTTCGGAAAAGAGGCTAGACTAAGAGTTCATATAACCATATTTTTATTTTCTTCACCAATGTATTTGGAAATTCCTTCACAATTTGTTCAATCTAGTATTCTCAAAATGTTATGAGAAAAGCAGAGCATATGGATATTAATTTATTGAGTTACATGACCTCAAATATGGCATTTCATCTTTGTCAAGGCAAATTTGGCTAAGTCCATACAATGGAACACACATTTTGTTTGAGATTATTTTATTCTCCTTATTCATAGATGCACATATTAATCATATTTTGTGTTTTATCTAGTGAGGAAATTACTAAAACAGTGAAAAAGTAATTAATTTTGCTCTAGTTTTTTAAATAATTAACCATATAATACGGCATTTGGCTCATTCTGCGAAATTAAGGCTCCAAAATCAGGTAAACTCGCGTTTTTGAAGGCACACAACTCGAAAAATTCTTAAGGAATCTGGGAATGGTTTCCAGTTCTGGATTCAGGAAAATGTGGTCGACAAAATGATATTGTAGGACTTGTTAATTTGAATTTTTTATATACATTCATGAAAACCCATAAATTGATGATTTGACCAAATTTTCTCATTTTTTTTTCACGAAATTCACTAATTTCCCTTTTTCCGATTTTTGCCGATTTTTAGTATGTTGTTTATGGAGGGTATATGTACCAATTCCAGCAAAACAATTATGTTGCAATTAGTTCTGGGTAAAACCATAAATGCACTGGACTATAATGTGCCTGGACTATTACTCGAAATATTCAATCCCCAATGATTAGATAATCCACACAAGGACTGTCTCTTCTAAGTATATACATTCATGAAGATCCACACAAGGACTGTCTCTTCTAAGTATATACATTCATGAAGATCCACACAAGGACTGTCTCTTCTAAGTATATACATTCATGAAGATCCACACAAGGACTGTCTCTTATAAGTATATACATTCATGAAGATCCACACAAGGACTGTCTCTTATAAGTATATACATTCATGAAGATCCACACAAGGACTGTCTCTTATAAGTATATACATTCATGAAGATCCACACAAGGACTGTCTCTTATAAGTATATACATTCATGAAGATCGGGTGGTAATTCCGCAATTGAAGAGTGGAATTCTATGTACCATGGATATCATACATTAAGTATGAATCAGGCACTAATTACCTACTGTGAGTCTTTGTTTCCTAATGCGCATGACTAAATCTCATTTATGCGTACATTTAGTCGAAATTGTCAATTCCAGTTTTTGTATTATAAAGTAAGCTTTTGGATTGACGTGGTACATCGCTGATTTATTTCACTCGAACGAATTACCACAAGGAAGTGTTAGTGTCGCTTCTTCGGATGGATGTGTGTGAATGCTAGATCTGTCTTCCATAGAAAGTCACGTGTGTAATCTTCGTGGCAACGATCGACATCGTGTTCGTAAAAATGGCGACCACTGAAACCACGTGTTTGGTACTATTTTTAGAGATATGATGACCATACCTCACTAATATGATATTGTTATTCGGTTCTGTTGAGCTAATCGGATTGACACTATATAAAATGACATAATTTTATATAATTAAAAACAAATTGTAAGTCTGGAGAAATTGTTTTAAAACTCCATTCAAATGCCGAAATAAGCAGAATGGTCTTGTCCTATGATGTCTATCTAATATATTTAACCCATTCGGGTCGGTAAACTAGTCAATAATGTATTATAAAGACTTTGACTGTTTTAAAATTATATAGGTGGAATAACATAATTTACCGTTATCACACCTTAAGACTATCACTATTAAAATTTCTACCCGAAAGTATCTCTAAATTGGTATTGGATGAAATTTTTTATGACACATTAGTATAACAGATATATTATCCACAACACTTATCTCAATATCTCTCCAACGCTTTCAGCCACTGTGTAGGAACTGTTACATCGGAAGTCGTTCTATCGCCGGTATTGTGATGGTTCTTGCCTGATTTGTTACGGTTCCTGATAATTGAAAATAATCATTTTTGTGACAAAATCACGCATAATTATAGATATCTTGAATATATTATACTTTCCCGAATGAACAGAGGCTACAGAAGTGCCGTGTTATCGAAACCTGAACTCTAGACCACAATTAACTCGGTATTAGCGAGTTAACGCGTAAATATCAACATGTTATCACTGAAAATCAAGCCACGTGGACGCAATTTCTTTGTTTTTCGTGGCGTATAAAATACGAAACGCATTCTGAAGACAAACACTGACTATAAAGTATACCCGTGTTATTCTTTTGTAAAATAGCTGAGAAAGTATCCCGATAGAGGTTGATAGTTGGGAGCTGTGACCTCGTAATCAACACGGGTGCGTGTTACGGTTCTATTTCAAACCAATCATGGCTGTGACGGTTCTGTACATGATATTTATTCGAACGATTTCTGCACTTTGGTCCGAAAATCGTCTTGTATATCTGACATTTTAAACCAGATAATGACTGTAGCTTATGTAATTTGCATAATAGAACAGGTATATATATAAATGACCAATGGTAAATCTACTCTCAGGAGAATATGAGATGTTATATTCATTTACTTAATCTGGGCATTATTGAAAGATCCAGGTGTGACAATATTTCAATGCCAGCGCCATCATATTTCCTCCTCTGAAGTCCGCCTGAGGGACATTTACACATGTTTGTCGCCCAGACATGAATATGAAATCACGTTCAACTGAATCATTGATAGGTTATGACGTGATTGGGGTGGTGGGGGGACTTGGGGAGGGGGTACTTAATTGGTGTCTATCCCCAACTTTGGTCAAAATGTTCAACAGTTACAAATCTTATCTTACAATCGATTAGTTTGAAATTTAATACCAACAATATGTTCCTACACTTTAAACATGTAATCAACCATATTTGATATATACAAATGGACACCTCTTCTTTCGAGTTAATCCAAAACTGATGATGGGTGGACAGGAAGTAGGGAGCAGGTGTGATCTAGTGTTCTATATCTCATTTACCCCCCCCCCAATTGACAAGAAACTGGTTTTAATGGACAAAGAATCTAATTCCATTTAATTAATATGCTTTGTATTAAATAATGTATGCTCTTTTGCAAAATGAATCATCTCTCTCTCCCTCTCTCTTTCTCTCTCCATCTGTTGGGAACATTTCCAATCTTGTGGGGTTGGGCGCCAGGTTGGAAACTTCCAACACTTGGGAATCTAGATGATTTTCAGGTTTAGATATCCACATTTTCTCACTGGGCCCATGTATCCTGAGTTTCTCCCCCGGTTTGCATGGTGGCCAATTAAAGGCTACTGATAATTTCACTTCAGAATGGCATACATCTAGAGCTATAATGTGTCATGCAGTTGGGAAAAACCAAAGTCCAGGCCTTGTGCATGAGTTTGGTCTGTTTCAAGGGGATGGTACGGTTGTAAATTCCAAGGTGGACGCCCCAACACTGGAGACCCTTCAGCCCACGTTCCTGCTCACTTGACACGTTATCAGCGAGGAATAATAATGTGCCTTATAATAGCCAGGTTCAGACATCCACAACACTGATTTCTAATGATGCATTTGAATGAATGTATAGCTAATAATTCAAACAATATGTTACTGTATGTTGAATATAATAGCTGATCATTCCTACAAATGAATCAATAGGGTTCAAGTCAATTCTCATTACAGCGCATTTAGTAACAAAAGGTTTAACATCCATATAATAATATTTGTAACTGTAGGATTCTTTGCTTTTTTATATCATCTATGAAAAAATCAGAGATCCCTATAGTCAATCTAAAATATGATTGAATGAAAGGTTATCGTGCTTGTATATGTTTAACAGCTGCATATTCTAGAATTCTAGAATTAACCCTTTACCCAACAGAACGGCCCTGTGCCAATGCATTCTCTTATATATTCGAGTCGACCATAAGTCGCCTCGCATATATAAGAGAATGCATTGGCTTAACACATTACAAATTATAAAATTGTTAAAGAATGTAAGAAAAATGGTAAAAAGTGTTAAAAACAGATTTATTTTTAGGCCAATGCATTCTCTTATATATGCGAGGCGACCTATGGTCGACTCGCATATATAAGAGAATACATTGGCACAGGGCATAACTGTAACTATCACAATGTGGTCAAGGAGCCGGTTCCAATGATATCCATATTTGTATGGTTCTATTGAGACAGACCGAAGATATTTTAGGCTGTTGAAGCTTTATTTGGCCGGTTTTGGCCGGTTTGTTGGGTAAATGGTTAACCTAGATAATCAACATTCAGCAAGCGGATGCCCGACATAAACATAATAAACTGCGTAATCAGAACATTGTATGGGTGTCAACGAACTTTTAACGTCTTATTTTTGGCTTATTGTTGAGTAAAATACGTCTACGAAAATAGACAACACTAGCCGATGTGCACCCTCTTCGTCCGGGCTATTTAGAGATTTATTTGTGATCGTCACCGCCTGGACAAACTATTGTTCGATCGGCCCGGAAACATGCCTATATGAGCGAATATGGCCAAGGTCAGGACACGGTCGTACGTGAAATTGGACCCACCCATATGGTTCCCGGGATCAAAGTAGGCATAAATTATACCAAATTTGAATCGGATCGGTAGAGGTTCAAAAACATGCCTATATGAGCGTATATGAGCGAGATCAAGGTCAAGGACACGGTCGCAAGTGAAATTGGACCCGCCCATATTGTTCCCGTGATCAAAGTAGACCCGGCTACCAAATTTGAGTGGGATTGGTCGAGGTCAAGAAACATGCCTATATGAGCGAGGTCAAGGTCAAGGACACGGTCGCAAGTGAAATTAGGCCCGCCCATATTGTTCCCGTGATCAAAGTAGACCCGGCTACCAAATTTGAGTGGGATTGGTCGAGGTCCAGAAACATGCCTATATGAGCGAGGTCAAGGTAAAGGACACGGTCGCATGTGAAATTGGACCCGCCCATATTGTTCCCCGGATCAAAGTAGACCTAAACACCAAATTTGAGTCGGATCGGTCGAGTCGAGTCTATAGCACAAATACATACATACAGACAGAAGTTCCAAACAATATAATAGATAAAATACAAGACAGATAACTCTATAATTATATCCCGTCCACGCTCACGCTTTCCGAAGTCCAACGCTATGAAATTTCACTATTGTTAACCGGCTATTGACTCATGGTAATGTTGGGTCTGCAAAACGCTTTATTTTTCAAACTAGCTGGCGACTTTGTGAATTTTGATAGGCGTAACACAGCTTACGGTATTAATTGCGGAACTTTCTAAAGTAAACTACGCGTAAACGGATACATACGGTAAATTATAGAAGGTGCCGGAATCGGCCTAATCGCCCCAGGGCCAACTCGCCCCAGTCGACGTGTGTCAATTCGGTACCTACTATAACATGTACCCGAGGATGAGTCCGGCTCGGAATAAAATATGTATACGGGTGTTATATAGCGTTTTGTCCGTTGTTTCTCAATGAATATTATTGAAACTTGGTGTATATGTTCGGGCTGGGACATGGAATACAACAAAGTTTGAATTGTTTTTAAATTTACAAATTTGTTGATTTTATTCATTTTTTTCGTTCTGAAAACACACTATAAAGTGTATATAACATAATATAATAACGAACACGAGACATCCTTAATTTATAAACTGTTAACAAAAGATATCAAATACATGACAAAGATGACTCAGTGGAGTTTATAAAGTGAACATAAAAACATTGAGGTAAGAATCTTTTTAAGGAATGCAACTTTATTTAATGATAATAAACACATAAATTAAAATAACAAACATGAGACATACATAATTTATATACTGTTAACAAAAGATATCAAACTCAATACATGACAAAGATGACTCAGTGAAGTTTATAAAGTGAACATAAAAATATTAAGGTAAGAATATTTTTAAGCATTACCAAACCGTTTAGCACAGACCACAGTCCACTTCACTCATCCGATCATCACCAAACTTCATATTTATCTTGATATTGATCTATCAGATGAGAGCTATCAAATATTTTTTTAATTTCATAGGAAAAAATGGTCGCCAGCGGCCATATTGCATTTACGTTATATGTTATCGCGTTATGTCGATATCTAGTATTACTTAGAAATTTCACCTTTCCAGATTCATAATTGCTCCATTGACTGTAACAGATGAAATTATTCCCCTCTTCGGATAGAGTGTCACTGAAACTTTATTTTGTCAGACTGTCTGTATAATCACTGATTATATATGGCAATAATCTGTAATAAGATGTAGCACTATTTTATTTTATATTTACACGCAGTGCTGTTTTTATACAACAATTCTAATCCCCCTAGATCATCATGTGATCGACCATACATCGCGCGAGGACCTGGTTGAATTAAGGGGGGTTTTATGGATCACTTCTGTCCTCAAGCTAGATTATACTTATGACATTTAATGGCATGTTCCTAACGTGGAGGGTTAGATATGCTTGAGAAACCACCACTCTTTAATTCACACCAAGTTCTCAGCTGTCATGAACCCATAACCATGATATATGGTTTATTTTATGTATACTAGTAATATAGTTATTTTCAGTACCTTTATATACCAGTACTGTGTATAACAATGCATATAAATTAATCCATGTATACATGTATATTGATTCAACGGATTCAGTGGTTTTGTCCATCAGTCTATCAAATTTGCGGGGAAAACATGGCCACAAGCAGTACACCCTGCTAAATTTCGAATTTGAATCAAGTGGCGCACCCTGCAGCCAGCTTTTATTGGAGAACTTTTTCTCATGTGGATATGTTGGGTCACCGCTAGATGTGAGCCATATTTTGTTCTCAAACTGTCCTTGTGAAGACATCACTGCCAGCGGTGATCTTCAATTTTACTATTTTTATGGCTAAATAATTTGGTTGATCCTACAGACGACACCCCTTGTCCGATCATCACCAGATTCCACAATGATCTTCTGGATAACCAGCGTGAGAATAATCTAATTTTCCCGAATTTCGTTAAAAAACATTACCACAGGCAGCAATTTGGTATCTTACTCTTTGATCCTCTTTTGCATGACTGAATTGTTTAGCAACTGTACAGACATATCCCTCATCTGATAGTCACCAAACTTCATATTGATCTTCGGGCTGACAACTAGATGGGAGCTATCGAATGCTTTGAATTTTTTTGGAAAACATTGTCGCCAGCAGTCATCTTCTATTTTGGTTTTTATATAGATGTATATCTCTTCATGCGGATAGCCAGTATTACGTAGGTAACTTTCCGCATTCCTGTCATCATTTGAAATATAAAAATTTACCTGATACATGCACCCTTCAAAATTTGTTTCGTCGTATCTATTTTAATGACCCGCATGGTAATATTGATACAGATATATTTGTCAAACATTTCTTTGTACAATATACAGGTATTTAGTTTGTAACTAAATCTAGAAATATATAATAGTAGCTGGTGGACCCGACTTCGTCCGGGATGTTCCCCTCTGATTTTCGGAGAATTGCGCGATTTAACCTTGAATTGACTATTTTAAAGGTGAAGGTCATGTCGGGGTCACGATTTGACCCGTCCAAAACACTCCCCGGACAAAAGTCACGACAAAAGTACCCGTCGAAATCCGCCCGGCTTTACCCGATTTGACCTTGAATTGACAATTTTGAATGTCAAGATCAGGTCAGGGTCATGATTTGACCCACCCGAAACACTCCTGGGACAAAAGTAACCGTAGGTATCAAATTTCGTTGAAATGCTTCCGTTTTACCAGATTTTACCTTGAATTGATCTTTTTGAATGTCAAAGTCAGGTCGGGATCAAGATTTGACCCGTCCAAAATACTTCCTGGAAATAATTTCCCCTAGGTATCAAATTTCGTCAAATCTGTCAGGCAGTTTTCCCGGCCATAGCTAACAGACAAACAGACAGACAAATGTCCAAAATATATATTAGACTAGCTGATGTACTCGACTTCGTTCGGGCTAGTTAGGGATTTTTTTTGTGATCGCCTCCATCTGGACAGTACCCAGTATATACAGGGTCTGGCCAAACTTTTGTTCGATTGGTCCAGAAACATGCCTATATCAACACGTTCGAGAACATGGTCCCACGTGAAATTGGACCCGTCCATATTGCTCCCGGGATCGAATTTGTCCTACACACAAATTTTTAGTCGGATCGGTCAAGGTCCAGAAACATGCCTATGAGCGAGGTCAAGTTGACACGTTAAATACCAAATTCGAGCAGTGTTAGAGTCTATAACACATACACACATGCATTCATGCATACACACATACATACATACAAACAGGTGTTTCAAAATGTATAATCGATAGCTACAACAATTCTATGGTAGATAGTTTACGGCCGACCTGATGCATGCATCTTAGTTTTCTTGTACAATGTAGTGTACAGTATGAGTTTTTATTGTACGAGTCTGGATTAGACGCTGGCTCTATGAGGCTACGTCGTTACACTATGCACGCCGTCATGACGGCGAACAGAGCAGAGCGTCGGAGCGTCATAGAGCCAGTATCTAGTCCAGTACGAGTCCATGTTGTGGTGAAAAGTCATATTGGACGAGACACGCAGTGTCGAGTCCAATATACCTTTTTACCACAACCTGGACGAGTACAAGAAAAACTCATACTGTACACAACATTGTATAATGACATTTTTATTATCCATCTGTATGTTTATCCAAATTTTGGGAATAAAACTTTTGTGGTTATCTTTGGTATTTGTCCGCACTTAATTCTCTATAAAAGCCTGCATTTTGATCATCAGAAAGCATGATTTCGAAGTAAATACGGAAGTAAAAAAAAAACTCAATGCGGAAGTCAAACTTCTGCTAAATCCACCAGTGTTGCGCGCGCATCACAATTTCACCGATTCATTTCGCAACAGAGTTAATTCGTGACGTCACAGAGTCCCGATAAAAAAGTTATATTGCACACCTGGGAGTCCAATATGACATTCGGGAGTCCAATATGACTTTTTCCCGGATTATCACGTGGCGGCTTTTGCCCAATCAGAAAAGGTGTTAGTTAAGGGATGGATAATAATCTAGACTATGATACTATGAATTGTGCCAAGTGAGAGTGTTATTCCACCCGTTCAGGACAGTGTATACACACTAATCGCAAACATAGCGAAAGTGGATACTCGTTCCCTATGTACCGCTTGTTCTCAAACCATCCCTGCATGTGAAATTCCAACTACTTGTAGCAAAAGACCGGATTTACTGAGAATCATAGTTACACAACACTAACACTCTGTGTTAACATTAAAGGCGACAACGAAATTGAGATTGACGTGTGTTTCGAGATATATGTTCCTGAAATTGTAACAATAATTAATATGTACTGCATTTTATCGACCTTAGTTTGATATTTGTCCACCCGCCCCTATTTCCCATGAAAGATATCAATTGCGAAAATGTCGTGTAGAGCCATTAAAGCCCAAGTATAGATCAAAAGAACATAGGTTCTGTATCGTCTAATTGGCAATGTTACCTATCTTTCCAGAGTGTCACAATACTGAAGGTTTCGGCACATACAGACTGGGTGGCCTGGAATATTGCCTGGAATTCCACGATGTCTCCGTGAATAGAGACACAGCGATGAATGACTGCGCAGCTAGTGGTGCCCATCTTATTACAATAGAAAACAGAGAAATGCTAGATGGATTAGAACTCTTAATGACTACACTTGGATATGGGACAAGTAAGTGTGTTGCAAATTCCACCATGGCAACATCCCTGGCTTGTCCGTTTGAAGGGATAGGATTCTAGCGTACTGTTTCGGTGGATCTATATACGCTTGGAAATGCACCCCATTTGTGACGAGGAACAACCTTTTAGACATTGTGTCTGATTTATTTGCGAGTTGTGAAGAGGCATTTCGCATATCAACTAAATTCCTATGATAATCGGCAATGAATAGCCATCATATATATTTTATAATGTGATATTATATAATGTATATATGTACACTGATTGTAACATATTATCTTCTGATATGGAGGAATAAAACTATCTCTCTGTGAGGCGCGTAAGTGTGTAGCGATACACAAACACAACACGTCAACTGTCCACATTAAGTTCCGCATCTCGAAATTGGTAATCAATTGCCAGATCCTTCGTTTTAAAGCCACGAAGCCTGTTTGACCTAAATTCTTGAAATGATATTCCAAAATTACACTATTCACTCAATTATAAAATTATATAATTAATTCTGGTACAAGTGATAAGTATGCAGCACATTAGATACATACAACAATTATGTTGATAAATTGATGGATTATTTTGTGTATTTTCGCTATGGTGTGACATACGAATGATAGTGATTAAACCGTTATTTCCTTTTTCTTTTGCCTAGTAAGCTGAAAATTAACAAATAACAAAAAAATAATAATAAAAAAATAGGTGTCATATCGCATAGGGTATTATATGACTATACAAATCAGTCCACTAATTAACTATCAGACCAGCTTGCACATATGTTCCATGGCACACAGCACGATCAATTTCTTATAAGGCTTAGACGCATATTATGGCCTAAAATTCCATTGTGAATTTTTTCAGATTATATCCGGAATTATTTTCTGTTCCTAGATTTAAGAACCAATAGTTATACATATATATCAGACTACATGTATATATATACCATTTATGGACATCGGCGACATGAATGATGTTATAAATGTTGTGCCTCGACGGCCATTCCTGACATAGACGTTACCACTAATTAGGTATCTTCAAACATACCATTATATTCCTTATACCACGGGGAGGACTATATATATACGTTTGGTAAACATCGGCGACAAAAAAACGTTTTGATTGATTTTGGCGCCCCTATACGTCAACCCCGTCCCTGATTCGCACTCGACGGGCTGTGCTACATATGTATCTTTAAAGACACCTTAAGATTCCCAGTGTCATATTTTGACGATCTATAAGTTCGGCGAATATAGGCGTAAAAAAATCATCGAATTCCGAGGGAGTCGCTTTATAATTTATAGTCTGAACCATTATTTTCGTCGTAAATTTACCCCATGTTAAACCCGTTGGAGCCCTCTTGATGGTTCACCGTTAATTGGCATAACAGACAGACATGTTCTATAGCTGTTCTGTTTCCCAGTATGATTGCAAATTTTTAGCCAAGAACAGATTTTATAAAACATGGAAACAGATGAAATATCCTGTTCTTTATTACAGCTGGATTTTGGGTTGATGGGTTTGATATACATGGCAATGACACAATGTATACATGGGATGGCAAGCCGTTACCATTTGAGGATTGGCATAGAGGCGACCCAGACGGCAATGATGAGGACTGTGTGTGGATAAATTACGCCACAGCTTATGGAATGAGAGATAGGTTCTGCTACAAGCCTCAGAACTACATGTGTCAGCTATGAGCAAAGACATAGTCGATTAACCCTTTACCCAACAAACCGGCCAAAACCGGCCAAATAAAGCTTTAACAGCCTAAATTATCTTGGGTCTGTCTCAATAAAACCATACAAATATGGATATCATTGGAACCGGCTCCTTGACCACATTGTGATAGTTACAGTTATGCCCTGTGCCAATGCATTCTCTTATATATGCGAGTCGACCATAGGTCGCCCCGCATATATAAGAGAATGCATTGGCCTAAACAAATATTTTTTTAACACTTTTTACCATTTTTTCTTACATTCTTTAACAATTTTATAATTTTTAATGTGTTAAGCCAATGCATTCTCTTATATATACGAGGCGACCTATGGTCGACTCGCATATATAAGAGAATGCATTGGCACAGGGCCCTTCTGTTGGGTAAAGGGTTAAACCACATTCATTGTGGACAAGCAGGAAGAAGCCTGACAAGAACTGACAGCGGCATGAGCAATAATAAAGTTTTCACGGAGAATTGTGTTGCATTGTGTGCCATTATGCCGCCGCGCAGGGTAATTTCCAGGCCAGTTTTGGTACCTGTAACAGGTATGGGCGCCCAAATTCCTGGCACCCAAAAAACAGTTGGAAAGAAGAAAAATTCCTCAGATAATTAGTTTTTTGACCATTATTACTAGAAAACAAACACAACTAACACTAAATCATCAAATAAAGCGATAAATTGTCATTTTATGGCAGTATGTACAGGTAGTTCAAGGGGGGGGGGATGCCACTAGTCCAGTGCATTTATGGTTTTACCCAGAACTAATTGCAACAGAATTTTTTTTTGCTGGAATTGGTACATATACCCTCCGTAAACAACATACTAAAAATCGGCAAAAATCGGAAAAAGGGAAATTAGTGAATTTCGTGGAAAATAAATTGGGAAAATTTGGTCAAATCATCAATATATGGATTTTCATGAATGTATATAAAAAATTCAAATTTACAAGTCCTACAAATATCATACCCTCCCCAACTTAGGGCTGCTGCCTTCGGATATGACTTTGGCATATAAACAGGTGTCCCCAAATAATTACTGGAAACTACACTATGGCCCCAGTTACTTATTTTAGGAACAATCTATATTTAATAAATAGAGCATGGCTTGGAGTTGAATATTCGTGGGTATATTTCCCAATCGGGTGGGTATACTTCACCCATGCACAAAGTCCACGGCAAGACATGCTGTATTTAGTATACTTTACTGAGAACTGAATACTTCAGGAGATGTTAATATAACTCAACTTTAATTAAGTACAACACGTTTTGCTGAAAACAAATATGATTTTCCACTTATACCACTTATACCGCCAAACAGTTTAAGATAATTATATTTGTCGCAAGAATTTCTTTCACTTGAATAGTTGAGTTTAATTTTGAATGCGAAACCCGATACTGAATGTATCGCAAGGTGAATGTTCACAGTAATTTCATTTTTATACGCCTCAGTATATTGTGGATAAACATATACATGTATTTTCTTGAGATGGGGGTCGCTGTTCATTGCTTTTTGCAATAGTATTACCATATACATGTATAGTGGCACACTGCAGCAATATAAGACACCAGTCTGTTCTCCCGAAACCCCGCACATTATCTGCTTATAAAGAACTTTATACATGTGTTGCAGCACACCATTTGCATATATAGTAGCGCACTGCGCCAATATGATACCAGCCTGTTCTCCCGAAAACCAGCACATTATCTGCTTATAAATAACTTGCTTTAGGTAGAAAATCTGATTAGAAATGCCTCAATTTGAGTCGATATTGTGCTGAAAATGCGAGCACTTTAGAAACGTTATCGACCCATAATGAGGCAAAGCAGATGATGCGCGGCAGGTGATGGCAGATGATGGCAGACTCGGCAAGGATCGCGGTATCGGGAAACGCACATGCCGGGACGCGAGCGTAGTAGATTATGCAATCAGTACCAGACACATTTTCTCTATTGTTCGCGGGTTTGAAATACTAGATATTTCTAATCTCTATTCTGATTTACATTGCGGAATACGTATTAAACTAGGTCTAATGGTTGACACACTAGCTTATCGCCCTCAAATGGAATATGGTGGCATTCCGATGAGCAAGAAAATTCAAAAATGGGACAAAAATAAAGAAAGGGACTATATGGAAGCGGTACAAAGCAGGCTAAGTACACTTGTAACAACTTTTGATATTACAAATAAAATGGGTTCTACAGATCATATTGAAGCAATGACTCAAGCTATCGCAGATATTTTGAATACCGCCGCTGAAAAAACGTTTGGAGTAACCTCAAACAAACCTCATTTGAATTTATATCATGATAAAAAGTGATTCGATGGCGATTGTAAACACAAGCGAAAATCATTCAACAAGGCCAAGCGGAAATATAATAAGAACCGATCAATAGGCAATAAAGCTAATTTGAAAAATATTAGTAAATACTACGAGAGAACTATGGACGCAAAAAGAAACAGTATGTTAGACCAATGCGCATCAGATTTGCGAACGTTATAAAAAAATAACCCATCCGAATTTTGAAAATCTCTTAGAAAGTATACGCAAAATCGAACAGACCATGATATACCCGTGAAACTTGAAACATTTTATGAACATTTTAAAGGATTGAACTACTCAGAATGTGATGACATTACCGATCTTTTAAACCAAATGGATGAATTAAATATGTGTGATGAAATTAACACCCCAATAACCATCGAAGAAATATCTTGTATTATTTACTCTCTTAAGAATAACAAGTCTGCTGGTATCGACAGGGTATGCAATGAGTATATCAAATGCACATCGGACATTCTTTTACCGTTTTATCTTCGCCTGTTCAACCTAATTTTAGTTACGGGGTACTTCCCAAGAGACTGGGCAACTGGAATGATAGTACCCTTGTACAAAAATAAAGGCGACAAAACTAACCCGGGCTCATATAGGGGTATTACGTTGGTCAGTTGTGTTGGAAAACTATTCACAAGTGTCATTAATAAACGACTTACTGAGTTCATCGACCAAACAGGTAAATTGAACGATAATCAATCAGGGTTCCGAAAAGGTCGATCAACTATTGATAATATATTTACATTGTTTTGTATCATACACATTTATTTGAAAGCTAAAAGAAAGCTATTTTGCTGTTTTGTCGACTTTCGAAAAAGCTTTTGACACTGTATGGCGACTAGGACTTTGGATGAAATTACTAAGAACTGACATAAATGGCAAGGTCCTCAATATCATCCGTAGCATGTACGATGCTTCAAAGTCCTGCATCTTGACTAATAGTAAACGCTCAGAATATTTTGCTTGTAAGACTGGAGTGAGACAGGGAGAAACTTATCACTATTGTTATTTTCCATGTATCTCAATGATCTAGAAGATTTTCTTGAAAATTATGCTGTAAATGGCTTAAGTTATCTGGATAGATGTATGCAAGATGAATTGAGCGATTTTCTTAAAGTCTTGTGCATAATATATGCAGATGACACGGTTATATTTGCCGACAACCCCGAGAATATGCAACGCGCGCTTAATGCTTTCAGTGATTATTCAAGTGCATGGGGTCTATAATAAGTTAACACAGAGAAAACGAAGGTGATGATTTTCGCTGGGAAACATCTCAATACTAACTATACGTTTACTATGGGTGATGATGAATTGGAAATCGTGAAAGAGTTTCGGTATCAGGGCATTGACTTCTTCTTTAATGGTAGATTATGTCAAGCGATTAAAAACACACGAACCAAGGCAACCAAAGCTATGTGCGGCCTACTGTCGAAGGCCAAAACTTTACACTTACCTGTCGATCTGTCACTCAAGTTATTTGATTATCTTATTCAACCTATTTTGTTATATGGTTGTGATGTATGGGGATTTGAAAATACGAAAGACATAGAAGTTGTTCATCTGAAATTTTGTAAATTGCTAACAGGTATGAAATCTAGTACACAAAACTACATGGTTTATGGTGAATTGGGGCGATGGCCCATGGGACTTCAAATTAAAAAGCGAATGATCTCTTTCTGGTCCAAATTGGTTGCAAGTGACAGTAGAGACAGACACCCCTCGAAGATTTACTTTTTACTATTAGCAATGGACGCACGTGGAGAAACACCACCAATAATAGAACGATACAAATCAATTTTATCGGTGACTGGATTCAGTCGAACCTGGGAGACACGAATCCCATTGACTAACTCGATAACAACTAGCCTATAACAGGCGCAAATTAAACAGTTCCATTTGAACTGGAAAAAAGATGTTGAGAAATCTACACGTGGTGAGCTGTACATTATACTGAAACAGTTACCTTCCCTATCAGTATATTATAATTTGCCCTTTAGTATTTGTATTAGCATACAAAAATTAAGAACTGCTAACCACAGATTGGCAATTGAGGTGAGCAAATGGAAAAATAAGAAAAAGAAAAGCACAACACAAGCCGATAGTGGACTATGCCTTGCCTGTAAACATGAACACGGAGACGAATTTCATTTTATAATGACCTGCACTAAACTGCACGAGATAAGAACCCGATACATACCTGAAATTATATGAAAAACTGGCTCCCATGAAGCGTTTTATGACCTTCTCAATGACACCAACGAGAATACAATGAAGAAACTGTCAATGTACATCACGAAGGGGCTTAAGATCAATTAAATTAAATAACACCGCTTTACTAATATTTATACTTGAAGTTGATTGACATTTCCTTGCAGGTTTACACTGGCATTTATGTACTTGCTTTCGGGTAGTGACTTCGGTAAAATTTAATTAATTTGTATTACTGTATAATTATGTGCACACAACCTTGTATATATGTTATATATCTCATGTTACACATATGTGTCTGAGAATAAACTATTACAACAATGACACATATAAGCAAATCCACGACTGTTCAGGTGCACGCTTCTTAACATGTGTTTTGACTGTGGCCCGCGCCATAAAACGACATAACGGCTATCACTCCATTATCTGCTTATATCAGAATCAAATAATCACATTATGTACATATTTCATACTATAGGTCGATTATGTGCGTATTTGCGCGAGGATATGTTGAAGTCACAGCTCTCGACCAATCAGAAGGCGCAATATCTGTGTGAGGTGAATATATAGAATACACCCATAGTAGCCGAGAATACCAAATTTTCGCCACGAGTGGAATTGTGGTTTTAATCACGAGCCTTTTGGTGAGTGGTTAAAACCACAATACCACGAGTGGTGAAAAATTTGTATTCTTGGGTGCTATGCGTGTATTTTATTTATGCCATAATTATTATTTTTGTAATTTTGTTTGCGAATTCAATTACCCCGCTGTTTACTTTGAATGTGTATCCTCACCCAGTACAGAGGCACACACATGACGCAATAAGGAATGTGCGTCACGCGTAGTGATGCTTACATTAACGTCGTGACGTCATCCTATTTATGAGCGATCAGTCACTTGGAATTATCATTCATATGTTTCCTAGTTAATATAGCACTAGCAAGCTACATTTGATTGAAATTCATGCAATTTTCCTCATATCTAATTGATATCATGACAACTTCAAATTTCAAATGAATGTTACATAGGAACTATTTTGCTAACTACGATGTAGTTCTACTATGGGTATACACGTTTAACACATGAAATTACGTTTGAAAATTTACACCCACAGTGGAAATTTATACCCACAGTAGGAAGCTGTATACCCACAGTAGGGTGTAAAGATGAAATTTACAAAATAGGTGTTATACACACAATAGAACGGGCAATTATGGTATAAATACAGTTAACCCTTTACCCAACAAAGCGGCCAAAAACGCCCAAAATAAAGCTTCAACAGCCTAAAATATCTTCGGTCTGTCTCAATAACACCATACAAATATGGATATCATTGGAACCGGTTCATTGACCACATTGTGATGGTTACAGTTATTCTCTGTGCCAATGCATTCTCTTATATATGCAAGTCGACCATAGGTCGCCTCGCATATGAGAGAATGCATTGGCCTAAAAAAAATCTTTTTTAACACTTTTTACCATTTTTTCTTACATTCTTTAACAATTTTATAATTTTTTCTTAAATATTTTTAACATTTTTAATAATATTTTTCTACATTCTTTGACAATTTTATCATTTTTAATATGTGTTAAGCCAATGCCTTTTCTTATATATGCGAGGCGACCTATGGTCGACTCGCATATATAAGAGAATGCATTGGCACAGGGCCGTTCTGTTGGGTAAAGGGTTAAACCCATTCAATGTGTTGTACGATATGCAAAAGAAATATTCCAACAGCATTTGAAACATCTCTGATCTAAGAATGTCCAAGTGATAGACTTCACCCTTGTGCAAATCCTCTGGTGGTTGTTAAGTGCCAAGAAATATTTAATAACTTGCACCTATATGATATATTACAACTGCATGTTACTAACTTTTGCACTTGTAGGATATATTGTAGTTGCATGTTACTATCTTACAGTTGCAATTATATCTCGGTTGCTCAGTTGGAACGATCGACGACAATTTATCAGGCATCAGCCGACCAGCACGATTCACAACTTACAGTTTGCTAATTCATTTATATTACCTGCGTTATTATTTCAGTATTATAATGTTCCCCATCGGAACATAAAACAATCCGTGGAGCTCAGTTATTTTATTGAGCCTAATGACACCTTTCCTTTAGGTTACAGTGAAGTAATTCGATTGGTAGCGCCCTCCAACGGATTTTGGACCAAGATGCAGGAGAGAATTAAAAAAATTCTGGGCTCTGGTTGGTTAATAGTAGTTTCGATATTTAAACATATAAAATACATGCAATCACTCCTATTGAAATTTCAGACTCCAAACAAAACATTGGCACATTGTAAAGCACGTGGTTCCTAGATTGAATTTTTTTGGTGTGAGGTAAAAAATGTCAATATTTTTTTCATGCAATTCTGACTCTAGATTATAAATCCCAAATTTAAAGGTACATTCCATGCTTGGCGATATGATTTTTTCATGCAGAAACTTTGCGCAGATGCCAATCCTGGTGATTATGTACTCATTTATCACAATTCGTGGATAGTCAGGGCTGCAGGCCATTATATGTTAACACTGAGGCCTATGGGAAATAATTACTTCACTGTAACCTAAAGCGCGTCAGTTAACTTCCGCCATTGAATAGTACCCAAAAATTTCAACATGTTACACAACGGCTTATTACCCCTTTCTTTACTACATACTCACTGACTCACTCACTACCTTGAAATGTACAGATAATGTGTCAACCATTCGTCGTTTTATTAACTGAACGTTTCCCATACATGTATAAGAATCATGCTGCATGCACTTGTATACTCTTTTTGTTTGTCCGTCGCTGCTCATATTCCCTGAAGACCCAACTGAATAATTGACTATTTCTATATATACGTTCACACCTGTGTGGAAGAATCCATTTAGTAAAGAAAGGATTAATGTGATTGGTCTGTATATATAAAGGTGTGGTCTGGTCTGTTTGGTATTGGGATAGGAAGTATAGTTGCTTCCTCCCACTGCATTATAATTTCGTCAAACACCCAGACATAATTTCAAGGCTGTAACGGTGTAAGTAGTCAGGTAGGTGGCAATCATATCATACTTTTATCGTGTGTACGGATTGTCTTGTGGCTGCCGTTGATAATCGTCTAGTGCTTAAAGATACGGGCGGCGTTGGCGGGGGTATGCTGTTAAAATATTCACCTCCGTCAAAAACCGCCATAAACAGAAAGAATAGTAAAATATAGACAGAATTTGTTCTTATACCAATCAGAAATATGGCATAAACAGTATGCTATTGTTAATTTTGTCCACTTTGTTATGTAAACAAAAGCAAAACAAGTTACGTAAGCTGGCATTTGTTTAGATCCGGATATGGTAAACATAAAGAACGTTATTTGTTACTGTTTCCTTATATGGAAATAATAAAGCGCGTTTATATCATTTGTGTGTGATTAAACAATATAATTGCGCTGTGTTATGTAAACAGAAGCACAACTTCTGTAAAATGAGCAGGCTCTTGTTTACGTACAGCATCGTACGTCTTGACGACAATATACTATTTACCCGCTGATTATATTTGGCATATGAACAAAACTATATATATTTTAATATTCCTTCTGTTGATGGCGATTTGAACAAATATTAATATTTCTGCAACGAACGACGCCCGTGCCTTTAGCGAGGGAATATAGTTTATTATAATCTCCGGAATCATTTTAATTGATCTCCAGCTTGTTTTTTCGCGAATAGCACGTTATCGACAAAAAACGATGTGGTGTAATTGTTAACAAGACGAGTAGATGCAATATATTTGGGCAATGTTGTTAACAATGTCTTCAGCATCAGTCCACACTATAGTTCCGTCTTTCGGACGCTGAACGCTTGTGTGAATACCTTTGCCTCGGATCCTATTTACCATCTGCGATACTTTGTTTGAAGTTGTTCACGTATGTTTGTCATGAGACACATTTTTTTCTCTTTGGTGATGCGGTATATATGAGCTTGACATTACCCCTGGATACTAGCTAGATATGGAAATTATCCGAATTGGCCATTCCAATCAGGCCCAATGCAGCATTCACAGTATTTTTGTCTTTCGCTACAGTTTTGAACATTGTCCATATTTTTAACGCATCTTACTATGTGTACATTTGAGACGAACAGTGACATAATCATTTTCATTTAGTTGACTGTGTTGGCTTTCGTTATAGGCTGGTGGAATGTGTGTAGATATATTCTACGCTTAATAATAATTCTGTCGTATCATATTTTCCTGCAACAAAAGCTGTAGTGAACATTCAAGTGCATATATGGTTCACTCTCGTGGTTTCCAACACCTCTCCATACTTGTACATAACGGACCACCACACTGACCAGGGGAACCCACTTTAATCCAACTGTAATTATATGTCATGAGTAGTATTAAATAGAGGGAATAATTATATATATATAACTGAGCATTAGGGTGTGGTCGTCTGATAATCCCCACCCCACGGGATTTCATAAATACTACTTATCGAATGTTAAACGTTACATTATCGACTAATTTTATTAGGTGTAGTCGTCGTATGATAATCCCCACCCCACGGGATTTCGTAAATAGTATTTAACGAATGTAAACGTTACAATAACGACTAATTTATATAGGTGTATCACAAATGAGCTGTTTTACAAGGCAGATCTTATAGTCATACTAAATAGTAACTACTTTAAGGCACAGCCAAGCTACAATACGACCTATTTTATGTTAGGTAATGATGTATGTTTATTTCACATGGTATAGTCAGGCAAAATATTTCTAGGCAGATGTTATAGTCAGACTAACCAGTAACTAATTGAAGGCATAGCCAATATTTTAGTACGCCCGATTAAATACATGTAGTGATATGAAACTATTTCTAGATACATAGTTAGTAGGTTAGTTATGATAGGTTAGTGAAATAATACTGTTATCCTGAGATGATGTTAAATGATATGAATTATTCACTAGTGAATAACCTCGTGCATGTAAAAACCACAAGGCTAAACACATGGAAAATTTGTTAGCGGCGGAACTTTTCTTCTCATTTCATGTAGATTTGTAGGAAACACGATTCAATCTCATAAAACTCGATATTACAGAGTCTCGTAGAAATCGAAATGTGAAACCCCGACACTTAGTTCCTTTAATGAATATAAATAATACAAGCATAAATCATAGTACAAACAAATATAAAAAAAAACATAATCAAATCAATCTTTTTTAAGAAATGGACAATCTGGTCTTAAATGATCCCCGTTACATTCGTAACATCTAACACGTTTCTGTTTAAATTTATCAGCTGAATTTAGTTTAGATAATCTGTACAAAATGTTAGCATTTTTATCAGCTAATATTGAATTTTTTTTCCCTGTGTCCTCTATATCAGCCAAATTATCTAAAAGTTTTCTTTTTAAACTTCCTCTGTTCTTTCCTTTCTGAGAAATCTCGATGTCGCTGTCAGAAGACATTTTGAATTTGAAAAAAATATAATAAAAGCATTTCATTTATAGAACAAAAAAAAAAACACAATCTAAATATCAAACAACACGGGTAAATGTTGTTTACACCAATTATAAACGTAAGTATCATTATGAAAACCGGGTTTATTTAAAACGTATAGACAATCCAATCCTCTACAAGTATGATACAAATAATATAATACAAAATAACCACACAAGAAAGAAGATACATGTTTTATATAATTTGTACTATAATACAATCTACCATATCTACCTAACATAATTTTCATCTGCTCAGATGCAAAATATATTATAAAAATATCATCGCGTTTCCATATACATATCCAATGTTCACCATCTAACCATGATGGATCAGTATTACAAATTAAACCTCTATTCGGCTTAATATTATCAGGTAATTCGTCTAAAGCATAAACGCCTAATACCATACATTTCAAAACTGAGTAAGAGTTTAATGCATCAGAGATATCCAAGTTGCTCTACATAATGTTAAAATATTCCACCCGTGTAAACGCTACGTTCTCCGCTAATTTCTATAGAACTATCATATTCGGCATATACTATTACATTTACTGTATATGGTAAAGCTGTTGAAAATTTTGCGCTTAACCGTGCACTCCCACGCTGTTTAGGATGTCAAACTAAACTATCTGCATTATGATCGGCAGTTAAATCAAAACCGAAAGTTGTAAAACCATTGGCAAAGATTGCTCGCAATATAATTTATTTATAGAATTCAAAAATGTGTAATATGAACCTACATATAAATCATCATCGAAAGTTTGTTCGTATTTATGCCCATTCACGGTTTTACCATTAACAGACAATTCCATTTCATAACAATCAAAATGTTTAAAATTAAAAGGAGAA
The DNA here is from genome assembly GCA_032622095.1 of Siphonodentalium dalli. Lineage (NCBI taxonomy): Eukaryota > Metazoa > Mollusca > Scaphopoda > Gadilida > Siphonodentaliidae > Siphonodentalium > Siphonodentalium dalli. The sequence goes on from CP136061.1 coordinate 98,236,636, forward strand.
GATGTTATAGTACCATTAAATGCTGTATTATCTACTAAAAATATTAACACTCTCTTTGGAAGAAATGGATCACCCAAAAACAAATCGTCTTTAATCAAGCTTAAAGTCCTAGTGCTACGCTAAATGTTTTTAACGAAACTCTATCCAAAGGATATTGAGCATTGGTTCCACTTAATAACTTTTTGCTTATTTCATTTGAAGTGACATCACTTAACTCTACGGTTCGTACAAACAATTTAGTATCTGAAATGAACATCATCCCCCATCTCGCCAAGTAATATAATGGTTAGTTTCAGTTCCATGCGCTCTCGACAACATATATAACTATTTATAATTACCCCACCAAACATAAGTCTGCATGTGAATATTATTTGGTGGGAATCTGTAAAGTGATTTTGACAAGAATTGTTTTAAACGCTACATGCAGAACCCCCGGCTTATGTTGATTAGCTTTGGTTCGTTAATTACGCTTGCGTATGCTCATATTATAATAGGATCTCTCTGCAACATGGACCAGTGAATATGTCTTTGCATGGATTATATATGCTACCGTAAGTCGCCGTAGACTTAGATTAAATGAACATTTTGCAGCGAAATTTGAGATTGTTTCGTTAATTCTATTTTTACTGTTTTAGCACTGTTTAACAGTAACACTCATTACAATGTTAAAAACAATGGCAGCAAAATTATCGAAATTAGGCCTATGTCAGTCGATCCAAATTGATGGCGTTTTATGAATACGATCTCAAACAATGCCATAGAAGAAATAGTGGTGTTGGAGCAATGTTGAGGTGGTGGTTGAGGTCACCATGAGGATGGGGGGGGGGGGGTGATAAAACTGATAAACACTAAAACAGATAAATTCAAAATAATAAATAGACTTAGTTATACCCCAGTCCACAGAGAACACATCCTGGAACATTGAATTGCCAATCGTGGTGTTTAAGTGAATGGGCACAATAATTGAAATCAGAAATGCTAAAGATCAAAATGCTAAGATAAAATAAAAAATTGTTTACCGTAACCCATCAGCCCCTATTCGAATATTCAGATATCCACCCCTACTAATTGTATTGCCCCCCCCCCAATCTCATATATATTTTGAAGACCTCTGTTTGTCTGTCTGTCTGTCTGTCGTCTGTCATTTATACAAATCTACGATTCTCGACCGATCGGGACGAAACTTGGTACGTGTATATAGTTTGACCAGGCAGTCGTCGTTGTCGTATTGGCGAGCCAGTGCGACGCCCGTGCAGCGCATGCGCAGACGAGATCTCGGAAAAGGGTTGAGCTATCGAATTGAAATTTGCTATGTGAATGTATCTTACCCCGGATACGAATTTTATCGGGTCGCCGAGTCCGTGCGACGCCAGCTTCGCGCATGCGCAGACGAGATCTCGGAAACGGGTGGAGCTATCGACTTGAAATTTGCTATGTGAATGTATCTTGCCCCGGATACGAATTTTATCCGGTCGCCGAGCCCGTGCGACGCCAGTTTCGCGCATGCGCAGACGAAATCTCGGAAACGGGTGGAGCTATCGACTTGAAATTTGCTATGTGAATGTATCTTGCCCCGGATACGAATTTTTTTAATAGCCCGGACAACGTCGGGCTCATCGGCTAGTCTCATATATATTTTGAAGACCTCTGTATGTCTGTCATTTATACAAATCTACGATTCTCGACCGATCGGGACGAAACTTGGTATGTGTGTGTAGTTTGATCAGGCGGTCGTCGTTGTCGTATTGGCGAGCCCGTGCGACGCCCGTGCAGCGCATGCGCAGACGAGATCTCGGAAACGGGTGGAGCTATCGACTTGAAATTTGCTATGTGAATGTATCTTGCCCCGGATACGAATTGTATCGGGTCGCCGAGCCCGTGCGACGCCAGCTTCGCGCATGCACAGACCAGATCTCGGAAACGGGTGGAGCTATCGACTTGAAATTTGGTTTTTGATTAGCCCGGACAACGTCGGGCTCATCGGCTAGTATATATATATACAATTGTACTCTGCTCAGCATTAGTTTATCTCTGTTAAATTAGGTGCCAAATCATTTCAATATTAACAGATTTCTTTCTCTTGACTTACACATGTATACACCCTGATAGTTTAAGAACCCTTTTTATTTTTTATTTAATATTTAATGAATAATGTGCAATTGGTACTGATATTAAAAAAGCACCTTGGCTATTGGGTAGCTTGTTTGCAAAACAAGTAAAGGGGATGCATGTAGTAGTTTTCAAGTTTTGGGGGTTATAATGCAGTATGTAAAAACTTAAAGGTTCACACACTATGTGAGTATGTATGGGAGACCATTTTCACATTTATTATTTATTTACACTTAAACTCAATTATTTGCACTTAAGCTCAAATAACCTCTATCATTTGCGCTTAAGCACTAATATGTCCGATAGTACATACGATAGTTATGTGTTGTTATATGTGTTCCTGGAATCTAGGATAAACTTCCTTTCCTCAGTGATTGTAACTGCTAGGGTTAATTGTATAGATAAGCACAATACATATAAGACAAATTATATAGTGTAGGAACACACCCGCATAATTAACAAGATCATATTCTTAAGTGGTTATGACTGGTAGCAACCATTGTATAAGTTAGGGTGGATAAAGCCAGTATTATCATTATATAAGACAGTATAGTGATACACGTCATATCCAAGGGTATCATGGTATCTCGGACCTTATTTAGAGGCATGATACACCAGAGGTTGGAATAACTACCCGTGCTCTGAAGCGGGAGTTTCACTTATCCGACAACCTTGCTACTATACCAATACCTCTGTTATTCCGCCTATGTACTGTGCTTATCGAGAAAGACTTATACATATATAAAGTTACTAGCCGATGATCCCGCCGTTGTCCGGGCTATTCAAAAACCAAATTTCAAGTCGATTGCTCCACCCGTTTCCGAGATCTCGTCTGCGCATGCGCGAAGCTGGTGTCGCACGGGCTCGGCGACCCGATAAAATTCGTATCCGGGGCAAGATACATTCACATAGCAAATTTCAATTCGATAGCTCCACCCGTTTCCGATATCTCGTCTGCGCATGCGCGAAGCTGGCGTCGCACGGGCTCGCCAATACGACAACGACGACCGCCTGGTCAAACTACACTCACGTACCAAGTTTCGTCCCGATCGGTCGAGAATCGTAGATTTGTATAAATGACAGACATACAGACAGACATACAGAGGTCTTCAAAATATATATATACTAGCAGGTTAGCCCGCCACCGGCGGCTTGTCCGAAACATGACATTTTTATATAAATTTTTTTAATTTTTAGCTGTACCCGGCGCAAGATACATTCACATGCCAAATTTCAAGTCGATAGCTCCACCCGTTTCCGAGATCTCGTCTGCGCATGCGCTGCACGGGCGTCGCACGGGCTCGGCGACCCGATAAAATTTGTACCCGGCGCAAGATACATTCACATAGCAAATTTCAAGTCGATAGCTCCACCCGTTTCCGAGATCTTGTCTGCGCATGCGCTGCACGGGCGTCGCACGGGCTCGGCGACCCGATAAAATATGTACCCGGCGCAAGATACATTCACATAGCAAATTTCAAGTCGATAGCTCCACCCGTTTCCGAGATCTCGTCTGCGCATGCGCTGCACGGGCGTCGCACGGGCTCGCCAATACAACAACGACCACCGCCTGGTCAAACTACACACACGTACCAAGTTTCGTCCCGATCGGTCGAGAATCGTAGATTTGTATGAAGTACAACACACACACAAACATAAATATATGAGAGATATGTAAATTAGATAGATTGTATCAAAATATATAGGAGAGATATGTAAATGATCTACACACCATTACTGGTGTTTGTCAAAGTTTAGTGGGGTATATCAATACTCATTCACGATCATATCATTGAGGTCCGGAGGGTGTGGGCTATCTCTCGAATACAAGGAGTTCTCAAAATATATAGAAGAGACTAGCAGATTAGCCCGCCACTGGCGAGATTGGTCCCATGGCTTTGGTCGATCCATTAAGCTTTGGTCGATCTATTTATTTGTGTTTTTCAAGGTAACCCCGTACAGGCATGACAAAATAACATTTGGTTTTTCAACGAGTTAATTATGGTACCCGTCCCTAAAAGATTTAAGGTACATCGGGCGGAAAGAACTGACCCGATGAAAAATTGTTGAGCCCGACGTTGTCCGGGCTATTCAAAAACCAAATTTCAAGTCGATAGCTCTACCCGTTTCCGAGATCTGGTCTGCGCATGCGCGAAGTTGGCGTCGCACGGGCTCGGCGAACCGATAAAATTGGCGTGGTTCGTCTCATGGCTTTGTCAGAAACATGACTTTTTGTTTTTCAATGATTTAATTCTGCCCTTTTAATCAAGAGAAATAATGGTCTCACCATGGACCAACAACAATTCAAGTACAACATTTGGGAATTTTTCCCCACACCATTTCAATTTTCTGAGTAACTGGATTTGCATTTTTCTGTCTATACATTCACTCATCTAAGAGTTTCTTAATACATTAATTATCGTTGTTCATTGATTCGTTAATTAAACTGAGTGGTCAGAATACAGAACTGAAAAAGTGAGGAGATAATGAGTTAATTCTGCCTATTTAATCAAGAGAAACGATAGTCTCACCATGGACCAATAACAATTCAAGTACAACATTTGGGAATTTTTCACAAACCAATTCAATTTCCTGTGCAGCTGGATTTGCATTTTTCTGTCTATACATTCACTCATCTAAGAGTTTCTTAATACATTAATTATAGTTGTTGATTGATTCGTTAATTGAACTGAATGGTCAGAATACAGAACTGAAAACGTGAGGAGACACATGAGATTATCAATGAGTTAATTCTGCCTTTTTATCAAGAGAAACGATAGTCTCATCATGGACCAATAACAATTCAAGTACAACATTTGGGAATTTTTCCCCACATCAATTCAATTTCCTGTGTAACTGGATTTGCATGTTTCTGTCTATACATTCACTCATCTAAGAGTTTCTTAATACATTAATTATAGTTGTTGATTGATTCGTTAATTGAACTGAATGGTCAGAATACAGAACTGAAAACGTGAGGAGACACATGAGATAATCAATGAGTTAATTCTGCATTTTTAATCAAGAGAAATGATAGTCTCACCGCGGACCAATAACAATTCAAGTACAACATTTGGAAATTTTTCCCCACACCAATTCAATTTCCTGTGTAACTGGATTTGTTTTTTTCTGTTTATACATTAATTCATCTAAGAGTTTCTTAATTCAGTAATTATCGTTGTTCAGTGATTCGTTAATTAAACTGAGTTGTCAGAATACAGAAGTGAAAACGTGAGGAGACACATGAGATAATCAATAAGTTAATTCTGCCTTTTAAATCAAGAGAAATAATGGTCTCACGATGGTCCTATAACAATTCAAGTACAACATTTGGGAATTTTTCCCCACACCAATTCAATTTCCTGAGTAACTGGGTTTGTAATTTTCTGTCTATACATTCATCTAATAGTTTCTTAATCCATTAATTATCGTTGTTGATTAATTCGTTAATTGAACTGAGTGGTCAGAATACAGAACTGAAAACGTGAGGCGACACATGAGATAAATAATCAAGTGAATGAACCAGATTGTGTGCAGAGCGATAATGTGGAATGTACAACGAATGAAAATGTTGGAAGAGATATCAATATAACCACTAAGCGCACCCACATCGAATGAAAGGGGAGGTCTCAAAAATCGAAGACAGTGTTTTGGTTTTTCAATGAGTTAATTCTGCCGTTTTAATCAAGAGAAATTGGCCGTCGACAGTTCGTAAGGAGTTAAACGATGTTGGATCTTCCACTTCATGCAGCAGCATTCTCAAGAAAAACAAACATTGCTGTTGTGTAGGATGAACAGTGTAGACCCTACCGAGAGCACAGTCTTTGAACACGCCCATTACTCATTCGACGGGTTCACCATTTCGCTTTTGAAAATTTACCTCAGTGCTTCTGGGTAGACAACGTTCCTAGTTTTCCCTTCTGGTGCATAAACGAACATACTGGAGGGGGAGCCGACCCGTGAGCATGCAACGTATAGCTGTCCATGTGAGAAACAGGGACTCTGAAGTTGGAGGCCAACAACTTTAAGTGTCTGTCCTTGTGATTTGTTGATTGACATTGCAAAGCTCAATCGAACTGGGAACTGAAGCCGGCGGAACTGTATTGGCGACTCAGTGGGAATCAATGGAATCCTAGGGAGAAAAACATGCTCCCCTTTCGCACATCCAGTGAGAATAGTTGCCTCAATGATATGAGGTGATATTTTCTTGATAGAAAGTCGTGTACCATTACACAACTTAGGTGGTTCAAGATTTCGGAGCAACATGATTGGTGCACCTACCTTCAACTGCAACTGATGAGGTGGCATGCCTGGGGGTTTGAGTGAATTGAGAAACTCGGTCGGGTAATTTCCAATTTCTGATTGGTCTGGAATGGTATCAATGGAGTGCATAGAATGAAGCTGTCCAGGGACTTGTTCCAACAACTTCAAGTTAACCTCGTCAACAATATCATTTGTAGGAGCTAGGATGGCTCTCTCACAGAGCCAATTGTGATCCGAGAGCTTGCTAGGAAGATCTCTGAAAACATTCACAATAAGCTCATCAAGAGAGGAAACAATCGAGCTCAAAGCAGATAGATCTATTCGTCCTTCGGCATCAGAATTGCACTTGCCATCGCCAATTCTGAGTAACTGGTCGGAAAAATATGCAGCCACGTCATTACCAAACAGATGCGCCCTCATGTTAATTGTCAGCTTGAGTATTCGAACACTCTTCCAAAGGTAAGATGATTTGATGCAAGCTTTTAATTCATCAGCTTTGTGCCTTTTGGTACAATAGGCAGAGTTTGTCGGAAGTCTCCAGACAATAGTAAGGTTATGCCACCCATAATATTGTTACAGCCCCTTATATCTTGCAGTGTTCGATCCAGTGCCTCGAATGCCCTCTTATGTGGCATAGTACACTCATCCCAGACAATCAACACAGCCTCTCTCAACAGGTGAGCAAGACCAGTACCCTTGCTTATATTACATGTTGGAGTATCGCTCGCATTCAAATTGAGTGGCAGTTTGAATGTTGAATGTGCAGTTCTACCTCCAGGAAGAAGTGTTGCAGCTATGCCAGAGGATGCAACTGCAACAGCGATTTTCCTTTCTTCCCTGACTGTCGCCAATATAAGGTTGGTTACAAACGTTTTCCCAGTGCCCCCGGGAGCGTCGAGAAAATAAATACCACAAAGGTGATTGGCAACACTCTGCAGTATGGTCACATAACAGTGTCGCTGCTCTGGGAGAAGATTTGGTTCGCCCGATGACAGAGTTTGTTCGATGGTATCTAAATCATACGACAGTTCACGTAGCACCTCTCTGGGCAGTGCAGACATGCGAGAATGTTGAGTGCGAGGGAGACCGAAAGTGTGGAGCTCTGGTCCCCCAAGAGCCAGGAATTTGTTTTCGATCTCGATGAGAGAAGCATTGAAAATATCATCGTTGAATGAAACGTCAATGCCAGGATTTGCAACCTGCAACCTGTACTTAAGATCCTCCGAGAGGTTTTCTCTGAATTGGAGCCACAATTCAAGAGGATTGGCAATACCACATATGTGCAAGAGAGTCGCAAACAAACTACGCAAACTCCTAGGAGACTTTGATATGGCTGCCTCTGTCATCGTTGCCTCCCATTGATGGTCGTCTTCCAATAGTCCCCTTTTGAAGCACGCTTCTCTGTAGCTAAGACATAATTGGCCGTCGACAGTTCGCAAGGAGTTAAAAGATGTTGGACCTTCCACTTCATGCAGCAGTATTCTCAAGAAAAAACATTCCTGTTGTGTGGGATGAACAGTGTAGACCCTACCGAGAGCATAGTCTTTGAACACGCCCATGACTCCTTCGACGGGTTCACCACGCTTGCGGCGGACCCATCGATTATTGACAAAGGTGAAATAAGATGGGAGGTCACAGTACAAAATTGTGTTGGCAAAATCATCTTCTTGGCAAAGTTTGAAAAAGGCAGTGAGTGTCGTCTCTTTTGGTGCCGATACAACTTGTGCCGCTGTTTGTTCGGTGAAGTACACTCTCTGTCCATTTTCTAAATGCACAGCAAGTCGAAAAACGGCTGGGTGTCTATCGTGGATGGGGAAGTCAAAAATGCGCCAAAACGCTTCATTGGTACTGATGTACCTACCCATTTGAAACTGACTCAACTCGTCCTTTGTTCTCATGTCTCGTAGGGCGAACATAGCCGCATCTGATCCCTTATTGATGTATTTGCATACATACTTTATAGCTTTTACAGAGTTGCAAAACTCAACGTTTATGTGTGCGTTGAAGATTTTTGATAACATGGGACAATATGGAACAATCCACCTATTGTCTGCAACAAAATCCTGTCCATTTTTAAGTTTTATATTGGCGACATTTCCACCATCATCTGGCGATCTCCTCCTGTAAAGTGGATAGCCATCATGGCCAGTTTGCGTTTCTAAGAGGAACGCCCGAGGGTACCGCTTCGTACATTTTCGATCTTTCATGCAGGGCGAATTGAAATTGAATGGACCACATGGACCGTGTATCATCTGAGCCTTCACAGTCTCGAACAATTCTGGATCATCATCAGGATCAGGAAATTCGGCAGAAATGAAGCTGTCGATCTGCTCAGGGCGTATTTTCTGTTTAAGCCAAGTTAAAATGTGTGCATGTGGTAGTCCTCTCTTTTGCCATTCAACCGTATACATATCGCACACAGGTTGGCCGAAAATGTGCGATTTCTTCAAAAGGTTCATGAGCTTCGTTAATTTCAGACGGAACACTCTAGATGTCAAGTCATGCCTGTCTTTAGAAACCTGGCCCTCGAACAATTCAACATTCAACTCCTGCTATGCAGGGTTGCACGTGAATGTGATGAAAAGGTCCGGACGACCGAAGTGCCTGACAAATGTCATAGCATCCTGCGTCTTCTCCTGCATATATCGCGGGCTACCTGTGAATGTCGACGGGAGGATTACCAGTTGGCCGACTCCGGCTCTTTCCTGATCATTATTTATGCTATCACAGAGGTGTATATATGAATCTGCACGGAGTTTCCGTTGGTTGTTCCGAATATAGAGGAGTCTGTCACCCTCCACTTTGGCGTACATATCCACAGCAAACTGACTGAACAGGTTCCGGCTTCTCTGCAATTGGTTGAAGGACCCATCACGAACCATGAAATGATAGGAATAAAAGTCCTTGCATGACACATTCTTGTTGCCGATTGAGTGTGGTATAGCGAACTTATATCCGTCTTCACCGAAGACACATAGGAGGGGATATTGGAGAGGGTCGTACGATCTATGTGTCTCGCAAATGCGAAGTATAGTGTCGTCACGACGCTTTAAAACAATATCACGCCTACCATGCTCTGCGCCTGCTAAAACGACCGCTATCTCATTGGACGCAGGTTCATTAAATCGACCACTGTGTTGATTGAGTGGTCTTCTGTCCGCGTCTATGACCACCTGCAAATTTGGTGTGTTGTGGGTTTCTAGAGCATATTTAAAACTGGACACATAAGAGTTGTGTTGATGGATCATTTGCTGGAGAGTGTATATAACTTCAGGTCTGGTGCCATCAGACAAAGCGGAACGGAGTTCTACCTCTCTATTAAAATCACCAACAAAGTATATCTGCATGTATTGAGGTTGTGCATCATCATTGGGTTGTAGAGGGCCGATGCGATGGTAAACCTGACCTTGAACTTTGAACGTTGGCATATACACACCTTCAGTTATGATATTTGCCCCAAAAGATGTCATTTGGAATGCGGCATTATATTTCTGGATGTTCTTGAGAAAATGTTTAGATTCTGGGGTTGAACCACGAAGCAGGTCTTGAAGAGGTTCAGGTGGGTCAGCATGTTGTTGAAGCATAACTTTGGCATTCAAGCAGCACATCCCTGGTGGTTCACCTTGCCATTTAAAAGCGCGACAATGTTGACACAATTCGGTCATTCGGGCAATCTGCAAAATTCTGTGCGACTTGTAGTCGATGTGAGGGTCATAAACGAAAGCAGAGTTTTGCCACTCCCCGATCGCGTGTGCATGTGGCCGGCGACGATCAGCCTCATGATGCCGCTGCTCATCGGTTTCAACGGCTCGAACATGAACAGCCCTCTCCCGGAGATCTAATAGGCGTTGTTCACGCTGCTGCCCAGTTTCCACTTCTCGAGCCTGAACAGCTGTCTCCCGGAGATCTAATAGGCGCTGTTCACGCTGCTGCCCAGTTTCCACTTCTCGAGCCTGAACAGCCGTCTCGCGTTTATCTAATAGGCGCTGTTCACGCTGCTGTCCAGTTTCCACTTCTCGAGCCTGAACAGCCCTCTCCCGTTTATCTAATAGGCGCTGTTCACGCTGCTGTCCAGTTTCCACTTCTCGAGCCTGAACAGCCCTCTCCCGTTTATCTAATAGGCGCTGTTCACGCTGCTGCTCAGTTTCCACTTCTCGAGCCTGAACAGCCGTCTCCCGTTTATCTGATAGGCGCTGTTCACGCTGCTGTCCAGTTTCCACTTCTCGAGCCTGAACAGCCCTCTCCCGTTTATCTAATAGGCGCTGTTCACGCTGCTGCTCAGTTTCCACTTCTCGAGCCTGAACAGCCGTCTCCCGTTTATCTGATAGGCGTTGTTCACGCTGCTGTCCAGTTTCAGTAGCCGTTTCTATTTTCTTACGTTTGGCACCTGAACTTGTCCGGCCAATGATTGGTCTCTTCTTGGGCGGCATGCCAAAATGCAGGACTCAACAATGGCAGTCTGATCAGAATGCAGAAAATACAATATAATTAATTTGGCAGTCTGTTTTCACAATACACAAAGCAAGAATGAACAATGATCGAAGGCAGTCTGACTTTCAATAATGTAGACAGTCTGATTCGTATTGGTCACAATACAAAATGATTGAAAGTATTATGAATGCACAATCATGTTTGCAGTGTCAGAATGCAGAATTATCGAGTCCCTTGCGCTAATAGTGGCCCTCAGAAGGGCCGTTCAAATTATATGAACTTCGAGGGAACCGAGATAATACTAACAACTTCTGAAAAGATCGAAAATTTATGAAGATAAATTTGCGTGGTACATTGCCCGACATCACTTACAATGGTGGGCATTTAAAGTGAAGTTTCGATTCTCTCATGGTGGAATCTCGTCAGGGGCGACCAATCTCGTCAGGGGCGACCAGCAGTTCACACCCAAACAGGGGAAGATATGCTTCTGATTAATACATTTTGCCATTTTGGCAGCGAAAAAAGTAAAATGACACAAACTGGATGAATGTTGAGGAAATGTCTGATAACAATGGTCAGAATGCAAAAATACAATATAATTATTTTGGCAGTCTGTTTTCACAATACACAAAGCAGGAAATGCACAATAATGTAGGCAGTCTGATTTGTATGGTCAGAATGCGAAAAAAATGTAGGCAGTCTGATTCGTATGGTCATAATGCAATGCAACGGCGCTCGGTAAACAAAACCTGGCCGTAGGAAAAGAATGCTATCGAGCGTCGGCAAACAAAACCAAGCAAACTGATAACAATGGTCAGATGAATGCAATGCTATCGAATGAATGATAACAATGCCGTCTGATAAGATGAATGACAGTAAAGCACTGATCGAATTAACGCACTGAACTAATGCATGACCGTCGGTGCTCGGTAAACAAACTGCCGATTGCAATAAAGAGCGTTCGTCGTTAAAAACTCCGTATATGGTATAGATAAAGAGCGTTAATGCCTTAACGCCCCAAAGTGCCTTTGCGGTGATTTGGGAGTGTCACAATACAAAATGATTCAAAGTATTATGAATGCAGAATTTTCACAATACACAAAGCAAGAAATGCACAATAATGTAGGCAGTCTGATTTGTATGGTCAGAATGCCAACAAAATCTAGGCAGTCTGATTCGTATGGTCAGAATGCAATGCAACGGCGCTCGGTAAACAAAACCTGGCCGTAGGAAAAGAATGCTATCGAGCGTCGGCAAACAAAACCAAGCAAACTGATAACAATGGTCAGATGAATGCAATGCTATCGAATGAATGATAACAATGCCGTCTGATAAGATGAATGACAGTAAAGCACTGATCGAATTAATGGTCTGCTATCGAATGAATGCGACAAACGCACTGACCGTCGGTGCTCGGTAAACAAACTGCCGATTGCAATAAAGAGCGTTCGTCGTTAACAACTCCGTATATTGTATAGATAAAGAGCGTTGATGCCTTAACCCCCCGCCGTGCCTTTGCTGTGATTTGGGAGTGGATAAAGGGTGATCAGAGCTTCTCGAAAACACGACTACGGCGGTGTCGGTGGAATTTGACACTTACATACGAAATTTGATCTCAATCTGTACACGCGTTTTGGATTCTATGAAGTACACACACACACACACACACACACACACATATATACGAAGTCTCAAAATATATAGTATAGATGAGACTAGCCGATGAGCCCGACGTTGTCCGGGCTATTCAAAAACCAAATTTCAAGTCGATAGCTCTACCCGTTTCCGAGATCTGGTCTGCGCATGCGCGAAACTGGCATCGCATGGGCTCGGCGACCCGATAAAATTCGTATCCGGGGCAAGATACATTTACATACCAAATTTCAAGTCGATAGCTCTACCCGTTTCCGAGATCTCGTCTGCGCATGCCCTGCACGGGCGTCGCACGGACTCGCCAATACGACAACGACGACCACCTGGTCAAACTACACACACGTACCAAGTTTCGTCCCGATCGGTCGATAATCGTAGATTTGTATAAATGACATACATACATACAGACAGACATACAGGCAAACAGAGGTCTTCAATACATATATATAGACTAGCCGATCAGCCCGACGTTGTCCGGGCTATTCAAAAACCAAATTTCAAGTCGATAGCTCCACCAGATCTACCCAGCCCGACGTTGTCCGGGCTATTCAAAAACCAAATTTCAAGTCGATAGCTCCACCCGTTTTCGAGATCTGGTCTGCGCATGGCGAAGTTGGCGTCGCACGGGCTCGGCGACCCGATAAAATTCGTATCCGGGGCAAGATACATTCACATAGCAAATTTCAAGTCGATAGCTCCACCCGTTTCCGAGATCTCGTCTGCGCATGCGCGAAACTGGTGTCGCACGGGCTTGGCGACCCGATAAAAATCGTATCCGGTGCAAGATTCATTCACATACCAAATTTCAAGTCGATAGCTCCACCCGTTTCCGATATCTCGCCTGCGCATGCGCGAAGCTGGCGTCGCACGGGATCGGCGACCCGATAAAATTCGTATCCGGGGCAAGATACATTCACATAGCAAATTTCAAGTCGATAGCTCCACCCGTTTCCGAGATCTCGTCTGCGCATGCGCGAAGCTGGCGTCGCACGGGCTCGGCGACCCGATACAATTCGTATCCGGGGCAAGATACATTCACATCGCAAATTTCAAGTCGATAGCTCCACCCGTTTCCGAGATCTCGTCTGCGCATGCGCGAAGCGGGCGCCGCACGGACTCGCCAATACGACAACGTCCACCGCCTGGTCAAACTACACACACGTACCAAGTTTCGTCCCGATCGGTCGAGAATCGTAGATTTGTATTAATGACAGACAAACAAACAGACAGACAAACAGACAGGCAGACAGAGGTCTTCAAAATATATATGAGACTAGCCGATGAGCCCGACGTTGTCCGGGCTATTCAAAAACCAAATTTCAAGTCGATAGCTCTACCCAGCCCGACGTTCAAGTAGATAGCTCCACCCGTTTCCGAGATCTAGTCTGCGCATGCGCGAAGCTGGCGTCGCACGGGCTCGGCGACCCGATAAAATTCGTATCCGGGGCAAGATACATGTACATTCACATACCAAAATTCAAGTCGATAGCTCCACCCGTTTCCGAGATCTCGTCTGCGCATGCGCGAAGTTGGCGTCGCACGGGCTCGGCCACCCGATAAAATTCGCATTCGGGGCAAGATACATTCACATAGCAAATTTCAAGTCGATAGCTCCACCCGTTTCCGAGATCTCTTATGCGCATACGCTGCACGGGCTCGCCAATACGACAGCGACGACCGCCTGGTCAAACTACACACACGTACCAAGTTTCGTCCCGATCGGTCGAGAATCGTAGATTTGTATAAATGGCAGACAGACAGACAGACATACAGACAAACATACAGAGGTCTTCAAAATATATATGAGACTAGCCGATGAGCCCGACGTTGTCCGGGCTATTCAAAATATATATAAGAAACATTTGTACCCGGCGCAAGATACATTCACATGCCAAATTTCAAGTCGATAGTTTTAATCCATTTGCTTCTTTCTTTATGTCCCTGTATGGCATGGACACTGCTGAGAATGTCTGGGTAGGTTCCTCAATAGATGGAATATTCGCTCATGGTTAAATGGTCCTGCTAATTTGCTATGCTGCTGGTGGCTCCTGCTGAATTTATATGATACTGGTAAGGCAAACTGATGCTGTTAATAACAAATACTGTTGTCCATACTAATACCACCGGTCCACCAAATTATGTTTGTTTGTTTGTGAATTAAATCAGAAAGTTGCCATTGACATCATAATCACAGAATGATCAGATGTCTTAAAAGGGCACTAATTATTCATGATCAAATAAAATAAAATAATTAATTACATACCGGTACCCACAATGGTCGTACCCATATAACTAAAATTGATACACAGGTCTAAATTAACCAGAGGAATGTCATGTGCCTTTAACCTCAGACAAATTAACTTCGGGAATCATGCGGTATGTGCATATGACACCATATGATTTAAAGGGGTATTGGGGCCTGTTTCATGAAGCAAGGTCATAAGATTATCTTAAGATGGACTTAATCTAAGAATTAAGGTGGATCTTATGATGTAACTTTTCCGTTTCAAGAACGCGTTTCACAAAACAAGATTAAGTCATACTTAAGTAGTAATTTAAGTTCGCGCGCTTTTAGACTGGTTATCGACAACTTTCTACAGCCCGGAACAAAAAAATGTGGGTTTGTACAATCTTTATGTACGGCATTGAGATGTTATCGCGAAAGTGCCGAGTCCGAGTTGGACATTATTGTGTGACAGGGATGCTGGATAGCGACAGGGGTGGGGTGGGCGAATCAGCGCATGTATCGTAGAGTCTATAGTCAGTGGCCTTATATTCGCATATATGGATCTTAGACTTGTATGAGTTCCACGATGTGAAGGAGTACATCGCAGGCTCTTAAAATGACGAGCTTTGCGTTTACTGGCGAGTGGCGGAGTCAGAAATAAGACAATACAATTATATGGATCGATGCATGACTGCGACCATGCATTCACGCCGAGTTAATTCACTGAGAACAATGTTCAGACGGCGATTTTTTGTGTGTGAGCCGACATAACTCGTGTATTATCGACCACCGCTCTCTACGTGTAGCAATAATCTAAATAAATCGGCGATGTCATCAGGGCACACATAGGTCATTTTTCGATTCAAAGGGAAATGAAAAATATTTGTTGGAGTAACTTTTTATTATTTGTATGCAGATGTTTTATGCGATTGTCATACCATGTATATATAGAGGATATCCACACTTTTTCAGTGGATATGAGTTATATCTCATGAGTGATGACAAAACATTGAATTTCCACGAGTGGGATATCACTTATGTCTCATGCACTGCTAAACTCTTATAATTCACGGGAAAGTATATAATAAATATATATAACTACGTTTTCATTAGCACACTCGTATTAAGGGGTGTCGTCGCTACGGGTGTGTATATCATATACACAGTATGCTGTACAACGGTCATCCCACCCCTGCAAAAAACAAAAACATGACAACAATGTGGACAGCCTTGAAAATCACGACATATGGGCGTGGGCATAAACTCAATAAATAATATTCTCTATAGAAAATTGTCACTATTTCGAAAACATATTTTGATAAAGAGCGTTTGTGTTACCTTTCCGATATGACATATCTGCTTTGTAAACAGCCGACGGAAATTTGGAAAAAGGAAATAATCAATACATTCATTGATCTCATTTTACCCCATCTCCCCGCACCCATATGGAATAACATAGAGGAGATTGTGAGCTTTGAGCTAGGCCATAATTCTTCTCAAAAGTTTAATTCGTGGGTAATACAATTTTATAATATATATTATCTATATGTCACATATACAGCTGATAATTGACTATATCCTACATTCGACGAGGCTGGGGGTGGCTAGTTGGTCTCTGTGGGGCGGGGGGTACATCGTGAAATTTCCAACTGCACCTGCCCCTTGGTTGAACCGGGCCAAACTTCTATGTTCGTGAAATGCCATGTCCACCCCACCCGTTGGATTTAAACTTTCCAATTGGTAGCTCAAATATTCCAACAGTTCGAAATTTCTAACCTGACGCCCCTAAAGTTGGTGATTTTCGGTTGCTGCTGTTTGTCTAAAACAACACATTCCTTTACTAGTTAGAAATTCAAACAATTGAAACCTACATGTATATATAGTGTACGATTAATGTTGTTGTCAAACACGACATTGTCAATCGCTAAATTGCTAAACACACATGTGCACAAATAATTAATTATTAATCGTATTCAAAGTGACTTATAGGCCCTATTGGCCGGATGTTATATTTATATGCATAATGTCACTATAATAAATAAATAAATTCTAAATTCTAAAAAAAAAAATTTTGACCAAAGTGTGTGTTTGTGGGGGGGGGGGGTAGACAGCACACAAACCCCATTCGCCACGTCCCTGATGATAAGCATGTGCTCTGAATTGTTTTTACCAAACTAACCCTATGGTTATACGGTGAGGGGGGTTTGCACTCTCCAAACTTTCGTTTTGGAAAGTTTGAGGTACCAGTTGGAATATTTAAACCCAAAGATAATTTTGTGTTGTTTAAGGGGGTGTAGTTGGACATTTCGAGGCGAACACCCCCTCTCACTATGTAGCCACGACCCTGTATACCAGGCGACGAATTGTCCATCCAGACAATGTACATAATCTCCGTAATTGCAAAAAACATAGGTCGCCATACTTGTGATCGATATGCCACTTATCACGTGGGTCTTAACTTTAAGATTATCTTATGACACCTCACAGCAGTCTTAAAGTTAAAACCAAAGTTAAGACCATCTTGAGTTAAGACATTGTTCGTGAAACGCACTTATGACTGAAGTTTGAACTTATGACCATCTTAAGTCCCAACTATGTCATAAGTTGCTTTCATGAAACAGGGCCCTGATGTTCAATAAAGATTATTTATTATTAGCTTAGACGATATGTGGAAAATTGGTACACATGGGTAACTTGACCAAGAGATTGTCAGGAACATGTGACATGGATCACAAAGACTTCAAGTGGCATTTAAACAATAGAGTGTTTTTCATCAGCTTAATATAACATATGTTCAAGGAGGTCAATTGAAGCTAAAGGTTGTCGTGGTATAGGTGTCGTTGGCATCAGATGTCTTAAAAGGGCACTAATAATTAATTAAACTAGATAGTTAATTATATACCCCAAAATCTTTGGAATCTGGTCGTTGAAAATTGACCCGAGTACTATCATGGGATAGGTGCTGCTGGTCTCAGACGACTTACAGGGGAACTAATACAACATTTTAATTAAATATTTAATCATATCCCCATATTGATTGGACCATGGTCACTGGAAATTGGTATGCAGAGGTATTTTGACACATGGAGTATCATTGGATACTTGTCGATGGTGCTGTTGACCGTAAAGGGAAACTTTAAAGTTTTACTAATTATCATATAATTATGAGCAATACAGGGTGTATTTTATAGTCTTAGACGATATGTAGGAAAATTGGTACAAATGGGTCACCTGACTAGGGGAATATCATTAGATGGGCACCTTTGACCTCTGATGATATACACAGGGACTAATCAATTATATTAACATAGATGATCAACGAAGAGTGTTTATTATCAGCTCAAACTCCAGCTTGTGTTTTCTAAAGTTGTAAATTCCAAAGTGTTGAGCTAGAGCGATTTGAAAAAAGCTAGAGTTTGTATGAAACACACAAGAACATGACAATTTTTAAATATTTTAATAATGGCTGTGCTGGTGCTTACAAAATGAGAGGAATAGATATATCAGATATGGTCGGTTTGTCATAAATAACACAGCCTTTAATAGCATATATTGCAAATAACAGTACCGGTACATGTTTTTGAATGTTTTATACATATAATGACTTTTCCTCGATTTGTTCAGATAACCCAAAGATCATGAACATAACAACAAGAAAAGTTTAACGTATTAAACATTACTTATTCAAATCTTGACATGATAAGTTTGCCATACAAGCATCATTCAACAGGACCCACCGGCATGATAGCAAATTAGTCCACTAACCAGAGGTGAGATTGTAGTTTTTCATATGATTGGTCTCAAGTTACCATACATGCTTGGTACTTTTTTGTGTATCAATTTACACCCAATTAGCCAAAGCTTGGTAATTAAGCAAATATATAAAACGGTCCACACAAAAAAACCCAAATACAAAGCAGTCCCAGTTCAACAAAAATAGCCAATATCAGAATGTATAAAGATGTAACTAAGTGAAAGAAATTTTATAATGTTGAACGAGCTGCTACTTAATTTAATCGAGAGATAAAATACTGTGACAAGAAATTTCTGCTTGGTGATTGGTACATGGGGGGGGGGATTAAATTAGATGGGGCAGGGGTCTAAATTAGTAGCGGTGGGTTACCAGAATCATTACTATTTTTTTTATAAATGCTACTGCTGAAGTATTACACCAATGCTAACACGTCTGAATTACTGATTGCTATTTCATCGTAACCCCTCCAGGCTCCACCCCATGTCACCATTCATTTTCAAATGGTTTACATTCAATCACTCCAGTATAGGGATTTTTCTGTAGATACAGAGTCTTCATTTGCACCCCACCCCCTGCACACTTTGGGAGAAATTTTACAATTGGTACCTAAACATTTTCATACCTTTAGTCTTAATCTTAAAGGTACTCAATCCTATCAGACGGTGCCCCTATCAACAAGTTACAACAACATTTCTTCAAAATACGCTTTTATCAGAATCAATTATTTACAACAAAATGATACTGTCAACTATGGTATAACATTTCTCAAAATGTGTTGTTCAACAAAGAAATTTGGAAAAATTACCACTTGATTATAGAGTTATCCATCTTCATCTGCAATGTTCTCAAAACCATCGGTTTGATGGCTCTATCTGGGCCACAAATAATTACACATTTCGATAAATAAAACATTTCAAAAATCAATATCTGATCACTCGGACTCGAGTCTGAGCTTTGATGGGTGGGTTTCTCGACTCGAATCAAATATTTTTCATCCCCAAAGCCAAAGAAATAGTCATTTGGGAAGCGTTAATTCGAATTATGCATCTTTAAAACAACAAATTTCACACTAAATACTGTTTGGAAATTCAGGCTATCAGTTTCAGATTGAGAACAATTTCAACTATACTTTCAATCTGTTTTTGGTCTGAAATTTCTAAAGCCAAGGTGTACTTGTGTCAGGTACAAATTTCCTATTGTTGACTATTTTTACCAAAGTTGGGGATTAGACAGTCAGCTAACAGTGTCACACCCACCCCACTTTTCAAAGACCGTGAAGTGAAGAGAAATCTTAAATTAAAAATCGACTGAAATTCGCAATAAATTATTCTAACAATTAATGCCAAATTAATACAAGTATCTAATTGTCCCCCGATAATTTTTCAGGGGACTATAAAAATAGCCGTTGTCCGTCCGTGCGTACGTGCATCCGTGCGTCCGTGCCCGCGCGTCCGTCCGTGTGTCCGGAAATGGTTTCCAGATGATAACTTTAGTTAGGTGAGTTTATCAGGCCAAGATACAGGTCAAGTTCGAATATGGGTTTGCTCCCGCCCATTTTTGCGAGAGTTATGGCCCTTTGTCGACTAAGAATCTTGTAATATTCTGGTTTCCGGATGATAACTTCAGTTTGTGTGATCATATCTTAACCAAATATTGTATGTGGGTTTATCAGACCAACATACAGGTCAAGTTCGAATATGGGTCTGGTCCGCCCATTTTTGCGAGAGTTATGACCCTTTTTCGACTTAGAATCCTGTCAATTTCAGGTTTTCGGATGACAACTTTAGTTTGTGTGATCATATCTGAATCAAATTTAGTATGATAGTTTATCCACCATTCCAGGGGACACTGGTTGGATTGTTCTGAAATTTAATATCGGATTTAGGGTCCTTGTTATTTTTTTCAGAAAAGCTGATGCCCCCAATGAAGCCACTTTTTCGGGGGACAATGTGGCCGGATGGCCTTTTATTTTAATTTTATTTATTGCCGGTTGTTCGCACACATTGATCACCTCTAAATAGATCGTGATTTATAACGGATTGTTAATGATTTCGAACATTCAGTTATTAATTCTGGATAGCCTGTGACGAAAGACCATCCTGTTAGATTTGTGCGCATGCGTAAATCGGACCTTCTCGTTTGGGGTTCCTTCTCACGCTTACCGATAAAAGAAGTCTGTTTGAAGCATGACGTCGACGTCTTAGTCATGAGCGCAATGACGTCATATTTCGCGCCATATAGACTATGAAATTAGAAACCCTGGCTACGAATGTGACCGCCGGAGAAAAGCTGGCTACATTTGTGATCGATTTAAAAAGCTGGCTACGAATGTGACCTGAGCCTTGTGATAATGACCCCATCGGCATTAGTGGCTGATTTGTTCTTTATTACAATATAATTACAATATAATGGGATATGATATAATATTAGGCAATTAAAATTTAACTCAGAATTATGATACAAATGAACCCTCCACTCATAGGGCCAAGATAATAAGCTATTTGGTGATTGAAGTTTTGTGTGAAATTATCAATTATTCTAACAGTTATTGGTAGCGAAAGGGACAAAAAAGAAATTAATATGTTCAACCTCTCAAATGTATTTCACAACAGCTATTATCGATTCCATAAAATATAAACGATGATATAGTATGTGAATATAAAATATTACGTTTTGCAGCAAGTAATTTCGAGTTGCCTATTTTCACAGTAAACATGTGATTCTGGTCAGGTCAAGTGAGGTCCCCCGATCCTTAACCCTTTACCCAACAAAACGGCCAAAACCGGCAAAATAAAGCTTCAACAGCCTAAAATATCTTCGGTCTGTCTCAATAGAACCATACAAATATGGATATCATTGGAACCGGCTCATTGACCACATTGTGATGGTTACAGTTATGCCCTGTGCCAATGCATTCTCTTATATATGCGAGTCGACCATAGGTCGCCTCGCATATATAAGAGAATGCATTGGCCTAAAAACAATCTTTTTTAACACTTTTTACCATTTTTTCTTACATTCTTTAACAATTTTATAATTTTTAATGTGTTAAGCCAATGCATTCTCTTATATATGCGAGGCGACCTATGGTCGACTCGCATATATAAGAGAATGCATTGGCACAGGGCCCTCTGTTGGGTAAAGGGTTAAAGACACAGCGCGTAACTATAGTATATTGTCGTCAAGACGTACGGTGTGTGCGTAAACAAGAGTCTGCTCGTGTTACAGAAGGTGTACTTCTGTTTACATAACATAGCGCAATTCTATTGGATTATAATCACACAAAAATACAAACGTTCTTTATCATTTCCATATCAGGAAAACACTAACAAATAACGCTCATTATGTTTACCATACCCGGATCTAAACAAAGCTAAGAAACGTAACGTTTTTCGCTGTTTGTTCACATAACAAAGGGGAAATGACAATAACATACTATTTATGCCATATTTCTGATTGGCATAAGAACAAAGCCTGTTTATATCTTACTCTTCCTTCTGGTTATGGCGGTTTTTGACTGAGTTGAATATTTTGACAGCATACCCACCACCAACACCGCCCGTATCTTTAAAGTCAGAGTTTGGCACTTTCGTGTGGTACCCTTTATTTTTCGTTTTAGGTCAGAATGCAGCCTGGATAGACGGCAGTGATGAAGCTAATGAGGGGAGCTGGGTCATCTGGGACGGGAGTAGTCTCCCCTGGACTGGTTGGGCATCGGGGGAGCCAAAGGGAGGTAGCGCACAGAATTGCATGGGATTCGGCGTAAGGGTGGACTATTTCCTAAACGACCGACTGTGCACGAAAACTGGTTCATACATCTGTGAGCTATAGAGAATACGACATGACGTTGATATATATGGCAAAGAATAAAATAATTTTTTTAAGAAAGTACATCGTTCTAGTCCTTGGGGTCAATCAAGATAAATTGATCTGACCAGGACCTCAATCCTATAGACACAACAACGCACAGAACTGCCACGTGTTATAAGATCATTTTGAGTCGTATATATATAAATGCCTCACGAAATCAACATGTTGGTCGAGTAAAATTGTTTAGATCTTTGTTGAAA
Organism: Siphonodentalium dalli; assembly: GCA_032622095.1. NCBI lineage: Eukaryota > Metazoa > Mollusca > Scaphopoda > Gadilida > Siphonodentaliidae > Siphonodentalium > Siphonodentalium dalli. The sequence goes on from CP136061.1 coordinate 98,259,143, forward strand.
AGCAAACCAGTTTCGATTGCGTTGCCATTTTCTCAATTGACAGCCATTTTCAGACATAAAGACTACGTTTTGAGAAAGCGATGTTTGATGTAGAGAACTGGAGCATACACGCCGCCAATACTGCCCATAGCTATGCCATAAACATGATAACAAATACTATAATTCATCACCATTTGAAACATGTGCGTATCAGAATATACCCATAGTGGCTCCCAGTATGCAACATAATTCAAACGAAAGATGTATTTTCAATGGAAGAGATATAATTCTATTTTGACTACAATCTGGCTGAAAAAAGCACGTCGGTAAACCAACAAAAAAAAACATGTTCACAGTTTATTACACCAGATAAGTTGATAATACACTGTTTTGGAGATTCCTCCTTCAAATGGTATACAATATCCGGAGTTTCGAAAATTAAGTGGGTCTTTAATGTCGAAATAATTTAATTGCCAACCGATATGTAATTTGTTCATGTTACTTTTACTCCATTTGTTCCATATAATTATACACATACAAATACTCAGACATACTCGAAATGCTAGATGCAACAATCTGATATAAAAACGTTAGGGTCGGTCACCGTCGGTGTAAATATTATTTCCTGAAGTTGAGGTGGTAATTGTAATTTCGAAGTTAACCCTTTCTTTTATTAACTACTCATTTGGCGAGTAGCTCCATTTATTAATGTTCAAATAATAAGTTCAGCAAACGACCGCAAACCATTTGTTGATCTTATAATCTGAACATGTCCTACCATTGATTAGGAACCTTTCAGCATTTGTATTATATAATTTCGCATGTTTTTCGTCTGATCACATGCATATCGCCTTAACACCCCTCCAATGATAGACCAAATGCCGCTTCGGTTATCAGAATCGATTAATTATTGTCAAACAATAATCCTAACCACTGTCAACTATAGTACTCAATTGTCAAAAAAGTGTTTAGTCGGGCAGCTAGGTACACCCCTTATGGACCCCACCCAAGGACTCATCCGGACCAATTTTGTAATGTACCTGGACACCTCTAGAGTAGAATTCCGGATGTTAACAAGAAATCAACCTTGTCGCATATGACGTAATCCAAGATGGCGCCCATGAGGGTCGGGGAATTTCGTGATTTTACCTTATGTCTATTTATATGACGATTGCGGGAAACTAATTGAGGCATGATATTGCAATGAACTGCATTTTGTTCCTTATATATTTCTACGTTAACTGATATCAAATTTGAAAATCAAAATCCAAGATGGCCGCCAGAATATTGCACAGAATTTGAAAAATTCGATTTGTTTCCAAAATAATTTTCAGAAAAAACACAAAACCAATCATAATATGTCACAAATTTTTGAACATTATGACTTGTATATGACCGCAAGTAATCCTTCAATATCATCTGACAAAAAAATCTGTAATCGACAACTCAGGGAGAAAGAAAAATGGCCGCCAGTGCGATCATCCGCAGCAGTCGGTACATTTCGCGATATTACCCTATGTCTATATATTTATATGATGATTGTGGAAACAATTGAGTTATGACATTGCAATGAATTGCATTTGGTTCCTTATATATATCTACGTTAACTGATGTCAAATTTGTAAATCAAAATTCAAGATGGCCGCCAGAATATTGCTCAGAATTTTAGAAATTCGAATTGTTTTCAACAATTTTTTTTTTAGAAAAAAAAACACAAAACCAATCATAATATGTCACAACTATTTTAACATTATGACGTTTATATGACTGCAACTAATCCTTCAATATCAATTGACAAAACAATCTGCAATCGACAACTTAGGGAGAAAACAAAATGACCGCCATTGCGACCACCCGCAACAGTCAGTACATTTCGCGATATTACCCTATGTCCAGTTATATGAGGGTAAGTCATTCGCTGTATTACATGTGGTGTATTCCTCGTACTTTTCTGGTGTCAATGATGCCAGTAAAGACCGAAACCGACCGCTATGAAATGCCTTAATTTAGAGAACATGCCTGTTTTCTTTACAGAGATCCTTTTATAAATAATATTTAAGTATTGTTTTTAAGTAGGTTTTAAATGCATGGCCAGTAAGTCTGTGCACTGGTGATCTTAGAGCGCCTGCTATTTGGGGAAGGAATTTGTCCCGCATTCACCAGGGGTCCGGTTTTGACGTTCCACCTGGCCATTTGCCGAAGGTCGATAAGGAGTCGTTCGGGTTTTATGTATCTGGAGTAACTCGCAGATCGCACATAAAAGTTTACTTTCAAAACATGGGCCCTGGTCCGTCAAAATTTGCAAGGGGCATCCGAACCATGCAAATAATTCATTTACCGCTGCACATGCCATCGTTTCTGTGGTCTGATCAGGAACGGGAATACACTCCACCCACTTATTAAACTGATCCGTGATCACCAGAATGTATTTGTCATCCTGTTCACTAAGTGGTAATGGTCCCAGGAATTCCAGGTGCACTCTTTCCATTGGATTACCCACATGGAAGGTTTGAATTTCCCATTTGGCATGCCTCGATGGTTTCTTCCCTTGATTGTATTGTTGGCAGACCCCTATGAATGATTCAATGTCTTGAGTAATTCCATGCATAGTAGTACTTTTTGGCGCTAGCTTTGGTAAACACCGCTCCCTGATTACCAGAAGCGGGTATATCATGAGCCATAGCTAAGATATCAGTCGCAAATTGGCTGGGAGTGGCTAAAACCTGCTCCCAATTTATATTTTATCTTATACAGTAATTCATTTACTATCACAAATCTCTGACGATTAATCCAGATATATTTAGTGGCCTTAATGGAGATGACAAATTCACCCTCTGTTGGTTTTTGATCGGATACTGTCCACGCAAATACAGGGGATAGATCCGGATCCTTACGTTGTTTTCCCAAGTTCAACTAGGTTGCATATACCGACCAAGCTTAGGTCGGGATCTGAACTTGTAACTTGTCTCTTATTAACTTTTGTCTTATATATATAGTGGTAATGCAAGTCCAATTTTGAGTGCATCCATCCAGTGCCTGGGCAGACACATACAGTAAATGGCTCGCAATCCGACAAGTCGCCTCCTGAGTCCCAAGGCAGCCCTTGGAATCCGTCTTGCCAGCATTCCTCACCTGAGTAATTAGCGGAGGATACCATTGAGTTAGATGGAGTCGCTTGGTCATTCTAAGTTACAAACTCCCATATCCCCTGGGCTAAAGCCACAATGTTATCAACTTCCTCTTCAAATCTAGCCCAGTTTCGCTGGAGACGCTGACAAGTGACCTCAGTTGGTAGTCGGGAGAGGGCGTCAGCGTATACATGCCTATTACCCGGTCGGTGCTCAATCACTATGTCATATTGGCTGAGTTCCAACCATCTGGCTATTTGATCATGGGGGCTCTTGAAACCCATCAACCATTTGAGGCTGCTATGATCCGTCCTTAGAAGGAAGAGATTGCCCAAAAGGTAGTGACGGAATTGCCGGTTAAACCCTAACAGCCAGGAGTTCTTTCCGGGTTGTGCAATACTGGCTTTGCTCGGGGGTAAGGATAAAGCTACCATGTGCAATCACTCGTTCTTCGTCCCCAATGATCTGCAAGAGCCCCACCTCGACGGCCCACCCACTAGCATCGCAACCCAGGCAACGGAGTCTTCACTGTTGGGTAGTGCCAATACTGGAGGAAACACCATATATGCATTGAGTGTATCAAAGGCCTCCTGCTGTTCTTCCCCATTTGAATGGCTGTTTTCCAGTGAGGGTTTGTAATGTCCTAGCCAGCTCGGCATAACTTTTGACAAAAGCCCGATGGTAGATCACGAGGCAGCAAAAGCTTTCTACTTCATTGGTACTTGATGGGCTTGGCCAGTTTTTAACTGTTTCTAGGGACTCGTCATTCAGTTTTAACCCCATCCTGACTGACTATTCTTCCTAGAAACTCTATTTTGTGCTGGAATAACTCACATTTTTGGGGTTATAATTTCAGGTTATATTTACGGAATCTCTGTAGTACTTCCTGGAGATTCTGGAGGTGATTAGACACTGAAAAACCTCCAATAACTACGACGTCGCGATTTTGGGTCTCTCTCCTTTTCGCTCCTATAAGGACGATAGTTCTTCCCATTATTGAATATAATGCACGGGTACGATTTATGCGGAAAGATATTATCAACGAACTACAATCTAGAAAGACATAAGAATAGTAGACACGGAGTTATGTCAAGAACGAAGAGCGATGTATTCGAGCGATACGAAGACCCTGCTTATGACCGAGAAACGGTTCTAAATTCGGACGAAGATGAACTGGAAACGTTATCAGATAAAGTCGCGGGTAGTAGAGCGGTAATCGACATTAAGAAAGCTGTGCGATGTTCAGGCGAGATGAACACATTCAAAAGTATGTTGAAAGGCACCATCGATGATGCGGAAGCGGTGAAAGCGGTGTCTGATAAGTTTGATCAACTGATGGAAAAAGAGGGCATGTCGGAAGAAGAGGCTGCGGAAAAAGCTCAACGAGAATGCATCGACGCAGAGTTTGATCTCTTTCTCAAAAGTTACAGACGGTTGATAGAATACCAGCATCGATTGAAAACATCCCGCATACATAACAATATCATGAAGAAATGGTCAAGCTGACCAAACACGGATATAATAATGAATGGGCTGCGGATGAAGCAATGAGAAAATATCAAGAAACTCCTAGAAATAAATCTGACGGTTGAAGATTCAGACAATGATTAAATTTCAATAAACTTCATCAAAATGTTATTCTCGTCTTCGTCATATATTCATATTTGAGTGGGAGAGAAGATGGATGAGAAATATATAAATATTAATATTAAATATTGTTCTGTGTCCTTTTAACCTTCACCCGCTGCGCGTGTCTCGTGTTTCTGTAACATTCATTCATAATGAGTACATTGTCTCTCTTTAGAGTGCATTCTGTTCCTTTAATATTCACACACCAATATTGTATCCTTTTAACTTCCACATGTCGAGATTGTCCAAAAGAGCACCTTATTATCAATGTCATTCTTTGAATGGTTTATGTACAATGAGGGCATTAGGTCCATAGAAATACGTATACAAAAGCCCCCAAGTAAGACTATATAGGGCCATAGAAAATAGATATACAAAGGGTTCCGAAGTTAAGACTATAGGGCCATTGAAAATACGCGGACAAAGAGGGCTATGTAAGACAATGGGGGGGGGGGGGCTTTATCTAGAACATTCCATAAACAGGCACCTGTTAGTGTGGGCAGAATTGATTATATTTCTCTTGATAAATTAGTAGGAGACCAATAAGGTGGAGCTTCATTAATTAATTATAGTGTAGGTAGTTAGGGACACAAAATGCTCGGATCGATAGAAGTCGGATAAAAGCGCCATTCATTAGTATCTTGTAGGACAGCATCTCTAGTCTAGGAATTTTCTCAAGAACCAACTTTTTGACTGACGTAGAACTGAAAATTCAAGATGGTGTCCAAGATGGCCGTCGGTTTCTACGATGGCACACCTAATAGATTTGCTTCTCGATTTGATATGGTAAACATAACGAATTCCACCACATTATCTAATAATGGTGTTATAGAATAACAACCGCGACTTTTAATTGAAAAAATGGCTACAATTATTCAAGATGGATGCCAAACTGGCGACCGAAACATAAGAAATTGGGTTTTTGCTTATTTTTTATTAAATACTTTACAATTTTCGAGATAATATAAGATAATTTATCAACTATATGTTCATTATTCGATGGGATAACTTCCGTGGAAGGGTTGTGCACATTAAAGGTGAAGTAGTATTGTTCGTTCTGGTAGAAATGTGAGGTAGAATATGTGCTATATAAAAAGAATGAAATTATTCTCAGACTGTGTTTCATTCTTTTGATGCTTAACAACCAACCGTGAATAACACCGATGTTATCAATTCTATTTGCGACACTACATTATGGTTGGATAAATTGAATACAACTGTGTATGTCGAGATGTTTACAAATTAAAAATTTAGTTGTGGATTTACCACGAATTTAGGAATCACTAAACGACAGACCCCATATTCATCAAACTCAATTTGGTTCTAAAAAAACAAGAACATATGGAACGTATTCTGCAACATATCTTCATCATGAGGCCTCGTATTCAAATTACCAATACTTTAATTTAGTGATTTTATGTCCAATTATACACAAACTGATTGAAAAGTATACTCGAAAAAATATTTAAGTTCGGATTAAGAAATAATATTATTTCCTTGTATCATATATTTTTCTCAATTATTCCAGCAACAGAACATGAAACAATCATGCGAATAACCCTGATTCAATAGTATATACATTAGTGCAATGTATTGCATATATATGCATATGTATAATTTTGTATGTTATATTGTTGCTGGGATATAATCCAGGGGGGGGGGCTATGTGGTGTGAAGATGGGATCAGTAAATATGAAAATACACTTTGTTTTAATAAATTAAACAATTCATTACTCACAACCACATCTACACAACTACGTACATGGAAGTTTGCTTTTTGAACATTTGCACCTGGAACAAACCGATTTGCAAACACATTTAATCAATTATGTTCACACTCTAGCCACTTCTGTGGTTGTCATCCATGCATGAACAAACGAATCGTTAATTAATTTCCACCAGAAAGAGATCACGTTGGGAAAACACTTTTTCACCAGAATCAATTCTATCACACTTCCGATTCCGTCTCCATCAAATTAAGTTCCGACTCTTTCGCGGTTTGTTAAAACTATTCGAAGTTTCCATAGACTGTTTGTACACTGACTGTCAATACAGAAAGTATTCTTCAATAACAATCGATAAATAAAGTCGTTGTACGTGCAAAATTGGCTGCTTGTGGTGCACATTTAGAGACGTGCATTTGTGTATATTTCTCACGAAAATTAAGCAGCAGTTTGATGCTCAGATTTTCAGTCTTATCACATTTAATTTGGGCTGGAACTTGTCAGGTTTTATAATCGAAAATGTGGTTATTATAGTAATCTGGTGTTCGATAATACAGTGATACATGTTCCAGCCCAACTAAAAGGGTAAAGGCCGATAAACTTATCAAATTGTTGCTTAATTTAAATAGGAAATGCAGAAAAACGCATTATGCCTCTAAGTGTGCAAAAAAATAGCTGATTTCGCATTGTTATCATTAATAAGCACAAGCAAAAACCTAATCTACGGATATTTGTTTAGAAAATAGATATGTTTTAACCTTTAGTGTATAAATGGCGGTCAAAACTTTGAAAATATTTCTTTTAAATCGCGAAAGAGTCGGGACTTAATAAGATAGAGACAGAACCGGAAAGGCGATAGAATCGATTCTTGTGAAACAGTTTTCCCCAAGTGAGTCAGATGCTGGGAACTTTGCATCTATTAAGGGGCTTCCAGTCGGTATGCGGCTGATACGGACCCTGGCTCATACGTACCCTGGCTGATACGGACCACATGCTGATACGGACCCTGGCTCTTACGGACCCCGGTTCATACTAACTCTCAATTAAAATATGCAATTTTGATTATGTTTTACTTTTCTAAACTCATGCTTGCAATTTTTACTTTCCAGATCTAAAGTATATCTATTAATTCAAATTTAACATATACTTACGATTGTCTTATCACAAGGTATAACTGTGATCATTTCGGTGATGTTCTGACTTAGAAAACATTAATTGTATCGTGTGCATGCCTGATCGGTAATTATATCGTTGTATAAACACGCGCGTGTGATTTCTTTATATCATTGTATAAACAGACACGCGGTGATGAATGGTCAGTCATTGGTGATCAGTATCATGAATGGACAGAGATTGATTTGTTCTGAAAACATGTTTGTAAAAATACATCTGGTATATATATTGTATGCCTCCAATGTGGAGAAGAATATTTATAAAATGGTTATCATATATGCATGATTGCCACAAAAACTAATAGATATACACAAGGAACTGTATTCTTATTGTTTTTAAAACAAGCATGACACACGGTATTGTTTACATACTGTAAAATATTGTCAAATTGAATGTTGTGTCGATCAATGTGTGCTTCCCGACTGAATAAATCTGGTAGTACCTAAATGTTCGCAAGCGTATTCAATTCAAAAGAAAAGAAACGAAGACACTACATGGGGATTTGGTATAACGCTCTTATGTGTAATTCAAATATTAAACAGTTTTACTTTACACCTGATAAACATGATATTGCAAGCTGATCCATCTAATGGAAGACAAAAGACAAGACGCTGTCAGTATCGATACAAAATCTGGCTAAGTGTTCCCGATATATTTCGTCGTTGTAGCGGTCTTTGGTTTTTCCTATATATCCGAAGAAAATAAGTGTCTGCATGAAATATTCAGGAATGATTGTGTAATATTTGCCATAAAGAACGCCCAAATGGTAACACATTTAAAAATCTATATGTTATTGAGTTGTTGGTACATGACTCTCCTTCGATTTGAAGCAAAGCATTGTCCCCACATCTCTTATCTACCAGAATCGTTTCACGTGAATCTCGTCCCATCAAGAACCCATGAGAAGTTAGCGACACTTGGGAAGCTTGACTGTCTGTTAAAGCAAACCCAACAAACGCTCTTCAGCGGAATTACAACATCCAAAAGTGGGTTGTAGGAGAGGGTCGACGGCCCTTTCAAATCTTCCCGCGTATCATCCCAAACTCCAAACTTGCCTGACTGGCATAATTCATTTTTAATTCCACAATGTCTAACTGTATTTCATGTGGATATATCAGTCGGCTTTTCAGGAGGTTAGTGGCTGCATTGAACCTGAATGTTCCAGTATTATTTCTATGTGATTATAAATTGACATTTTGGTAATTTCATTTATAATTCCTGTGGTGATCTGAATGAGGTTTCTGAAGGGAAGATGCGTCGGCGATATATATGAGAGGAAAACGAGGGAGGCGACCGGGAAGTTGACATTCTTGTGGACAGACTACTCGTCAATGTGGATTACTGCCAACAGGTTGTTGAACGAAGTCCCCAAGCTGTACGCACCAGTATAAATAATAAATCGTCTGGTGGAACGTTGTTACACTTTTGTTGTGCCTCATTATATTCAATTTTTTTAATTTTAGTATGTATGTTGCCAGTATTTTAATTTATTTAAATAAAGTAAAATATAAATAAAACTGTGGTCCGTATAAGCCAGGGTCCGTATAAGCCGGGAGTCCGTAAGAGCCGGGGTCCATATCAGCCGGTGGTCCGTATGAGTCAGTGTCCGTAAGAGCCAGGGTCCGTGTCTGCCGACATTCATTACAGTCCATATACCGACCTAATATATACTAGTAGCACGATTTCTTTGGCGGTAACTGTTCGTGTGCACGATATTTGCTGAATATTTCATTTCTAGCTTCATTAAATGAGGCCAAGTTCGCAGATTTGACATACACAATCACGACGAAATGCTAAATACACTCAAATGGTGATGATGGAACATCAAGTACCACAAAAGGATTCCTCGTAATTGACATCAAGCATTCTGTTAGCTCTCCATGATATCAGGAGTGTTATTGTGTGGTTTAAGGATATCACAAGTGGGGCCATTCGAGTCAGTGGTGTATAGAGATGATAGGGACACAACAAATGTATATGTTTAGTGTCATTTTCCACCAGATTGATACATATTCTTCTCCTTGATATTAGGAATCTTATCGTGTGATTTAGATACACCAAATTAGTGCCCTATGGGGACCTTAAATTTTATACAAATTTGTATACTCGCCAATTTCACCAATTTCATATATATGCATCTCTATAACTCTAATGAGCCTTAGTGTGTGCAGCTTGAGTCCGAAATAGGGACGGGAGGGTCACCAAAACTGATACAAAATATTTTTAGTACCAATTACCATCAAATTCAGACACGTTCTTCTCAAATGATACAAGAAATCAAATCGTGCTGTCTGTCTGTCTTTCTGTCTGTCTGTGTGCGTTCTATATATAACTTCACGCGGTACAATCGAGATGGCACCAAGGCGTTCTAAGGGATGTAAGTTCATGTAACTTTTTACAAGGAAGTTAATGGTGCGGGTTTAATTTTCTAAAATGACGCTGTTGGTGTCAGGGGGAGAAAAGGGGGAGGTCGGCAACATAAAAAAAATATGGTGAAATAGTTTTGTCGCCTATGTCAATGCAATTATGAGTGATTTCAATATGCACACTCTATTGTATAGGTAACAAAATTGGCGGCGCTCTCACCCCCTCCCCCTCCGCGCGCGCGCCAATTTTACCAAAGAACAATGTCGGCACATTTAACATCTAAAATTAGAAATGAAACGTGTCGGAACACGTTAATATCATGCATTTTGATTGGTTAGCTGGGTCAACATAATAAAGGGACTGCTGATATTTTATGTCTGACGTAGAAGGGAAAAAAATAATAATGGATACACAGCTCAAGAAATTGAACAGTATGGAAGTTGGCGCAGTTACGAAATATTTGATGAAAAGTTATGTCATTCTGAGAAACGGCTTTCATTACCCAGACACTAATAACTTTTATTTATCAGAGTTAGATGAAATACGTGACTGCACCAGAAGAATACTTCAACAGCTGGAAAATTATAACATGTGGCTGTTAAATGAGCTGACAGGGAAATTGGACAGTTACGATAGGGATCATTTTCCCTATATATTTAGTGACTTGTTGGACAATATATTTCGGGAAGATGGCCCCTACACATGGGAGAGAATAATGGCTGCATTCCTGTTCACAGGAAAAATGTGTTTAAAAGCATACAAAGACAACGACTTCTCATTGGTCAGCGAAATTGTGCAATGGGCACACACTATCGTGACATTATACACTGACCAATGGGTCGAACGGGAAGGCAGTTGGGATAATTTTTTCCAGGAATGTCTAAATATTGACAATTACTCGTCAAAAATGTTGACAATGAACCATAATGTTTTCAGATCGATTCATGGATGTGTAAATTATTGGCAAACATATTAATATCAATTGTGTGTGTGTATATATATATATATATATATATCCGCAAACGCCGCCGCCGCCGGCAAACGCCGTAGGATTATGTAGCCGCCGCCGGCGGCGTTGACATGCGCATTACTAGGACTTACCCGCAGTTTATAAGGGTATACGTCTTGGATGGTAATTTGGCGCCTATAAAAACTACTACTTCAGAGTACACTTTGAACTTTAGCCGGAATGGGGACTCCGTACTATTATGACTTTGATCTTAATAAATATGTACCCTACGATGACTCGAAAGACCTACCCAAGACTGAAGCGAAACCTGGAAAACTTATAAGGAAACCCGGAGCTAAGAAGATAAAAGTTATAGAGATAAAAGGAGGAAGAGCGAAGAAGACAAACATTGGAAAAGTTAAAAAGGAAACTCCAAACGACATATTCACTGAACTAAAATGAGTACTTTACCTAAATTTTCGAAGGCTATTGAAAGGCCGGTGGATAAAGTGGACAAATATATGAAGAATGGTTTTGAAGATCGTGATGCAGTGAAAATGTCAATATTAAAGTACAGACCATTTCTAGAAAAGTTCATGGACGAAAAAATGACACATCTGACGAAAGTGATGACAATTCGGACGAAAGTGACAGTGAATAGTTAATATAATAAATTGTAGTATGTACCACATGTCATGTTATTTTTCTCTTTTTTCCCTCGCTCACTTGCTTTTTTCGGTGGCCCTCACCACCGTACCCCATAGCTTTCCGATGAATGGCAACAAGCCATATTTTTGAATAAATCCTGAATTTTGTTTAATTTTTGAAGTTTTTTGAAATTTGTGAAATTTGTGAAATTTTTGAAGTTTTTTGAAGTTTTTGAAGTTTTTGAAATTTTTGAAATTTTTGAAGATTTTGAAATTTTTGAAATTTTTGAAATTTTTGAAATTTTTGAAATTTTTGAAATTTTTGAAGTTTTTGAAATGTTTGAAGTTTTTGAATTTTTTCGGACATGCCCAACCGGTATACACATATACCATGATGCAATGCGTGAACGGAGAATATAGGTCAAACTGTCTAGACTAACACCAACAGGAGTACTGCAGAGAATATAGGTCGTGTACTTCGGATAGAGTTATCGTTCCCGATTTGAGGCCAACTGGGGGCCTTATCATCAATTCTAGAATAACTCCGAAACTACAACTGCCTCGCCTGTTAGTGACGCCGTGATCAGGATAGACAGTCGGTGACTGTTAAATATTATGCTATACCCAACTAGTCCGATAATAATACTATCTAGTATGTGTACAATATGTTCAAAGGAGAAATCCATCGTTGGTGTGAAAATATGTTTATTATCTTATTTTGTTTACATCAAGCTCATATATGATTCAACATTCAAAAAACAAATGATGATCGGGTTATCTTACAGTTGAGGAATATTTCTTCGCTTGCACATTCGATGTATCTCAGTTATCATTATATAAAAAGAGCATCAATCATGTCCTTTCCAACTTTCAATGTTGACGTCAAAATAAACTGCATAAAAACACGTAATATTAGCGACCAATTCACATATAATTATACAGGGAAATGCACTCACAGTGAGTTTTGTTTTCGCAAATATTTGTTTCCGTGGTGCTATATGCGGTTGGGCTCAAACAATGGCCAGCAATTATAGTTAAATTATACGGTAAAATCATGGGGCAAGGAGTTGCGGGTCTCAAAAATAAAAATGGATTAGTGAAATAGAATCATACGTGCCTGAATGTATCTTCCTACCGCACCCCTCGTCATATCCTGAAAACGTGTTCATGGTTATCAATCTGATATTTCTGAAGGTTATCGCGTTCGAACTCTTCTTCAAAATGTCCCACAAAGAAGCACTGCTCAATGTCTCAGAATGTTTTGATTTATCAGCTAACGGATTGTGTTTATGATAAAAGGACAGTCAACGCAACTTCACCTTCAATTATATAAAATATGGCAAACCATGTGAATAGATTACAATATGAATAAAACATAACATTTAAGCCCACCTACCGACACTAATTGCTAAATGTTAAACGTGTTTGTGGCTAAACCTGTCTACTTGCAAACAATTATCAGGATTACAGTGACTTGCAATACGCCCTGTCACTAACTCGCGGCAATATTGGACCAACCAGGTCCGGTTCCATGGTTTTAGTGCTACAGGTCAAAGTTGTTGGAGTAGCATTCCATACATGGAAGTCATGAATATATAATTCAAAAGCTCCATATATGGAAATGCTACTCCAAAACGTTGACCAGTAGCACTAAAACCACGGAAGAGGGGCTGGAAAAATCTATGAAACAACGGAACGGAGCTGGATGAATCCTATACGGTCGCGACCCAGTTACCTCGCTTATATTGGTGGTTTAAATTGCCCCAAGTAACCCATAGTTCTTGTCACGTTCTTGTGTTTGAAATATATGGACTGCTTATAAACACAATATAAATGTATGCCTCCTGCAAACTATTCGCATCATATAAATTATCGCGTAAGAAATTCGCAATGATGAATGATCCTCCTTTTTCTTCAACACAAAACATAATACAGAGCGATAACTATATGTTTGGCTTTTGTGTGCACGGTAAATATAAATCGCTTTTGTCTCACTCGAGTGGGAAGTTGGAAAAAGCTAATATTCGCAAAGGTATACTATGTCCAGAATCTACATTGTATAATGTCTACTGTGGTGGGAGAAATATTGAAAAACGTCTCGATTTAGCTTGAACCCAGCCGACAAGTCGAAGACGCTGTAGTAAAATTCTTAAAACATTCATAGAATTCCGTGATATATTTCAATTTCTACGCCACCAATTGTTTTCTGAATTATCATACAGATATTAGTAAAGTGTCAGAGGCTTTCGGTGGACTCTCAAGAAATCGTCAACAGCGAGCCGCAGCACTCTTTTGTTACAGAGTATAACAACTGAATTCCGATATCAAACCAACCTCTCATAAAAGACGTTTGTGTGCACGATGTAAGATAAATTATTTCGCGTCCGGAGCAACCAGCAAATATTTTGTTGATCACTAAGACGAATCGTGAAGAAATATGTCCTGTCGTTACTCGACTGGCCAATCAGCTTTTCAGCCAATCAATTACTTTTGACGACGTTCCGGGGAACCAAGGATTCCGCCTTCCATGCACAACAGGCGCATACTATGCACTACCTGGATCAAGATTCAGTACATTGTGTTGATAGGGATAATTCGTCAGATTATGGTTTTCTCATCGTTGGAACTTGCACCACAGACACTTACATTGAAAATTAAAAAATTGTGAAACATAACAGGGATAATTCATCGTCTGATTAAGTATTTTTTTCAACATAGGAACTTGTGCCACAGACACAACTGCATTGTGAAACAATTCAGGGATAACTCTTCATCAGATTTAAGTTTTGATTAATATATGAAGGTATGTCAATATTATCTTATCTTAAAATAAGAGATCATTAGGTTAATTAAAGTGTTCACAATACATGAAGGTGTGCCTTACACCTAACTGTGGAAGACTGAACTGTGTTATAAGTGAGGACATATTGGATGTTATTATCTCCCTTGTGAACAATTGCATGCATATGCCAGCTGCTAAAAAGCCAAAACATAACGGTGATGTTAATTTAAAGCAACAATGCAAATATATTATGTACTAGCAGGGTTACCCGGCGTGGCTCAGGTTAAAGTGACGTGAAACCCTCTGCATGCTGTAGATATCTGGTCGGAATAGAGAACACTCTTGCTCTATACATGTATTCTCATAAATTGTATGTCCAAATAGAGTCACAAAACATGATTCTTACACATGGAATATAAGCAGTGGCTCACCTTGTCGGATCGGAGCGATTGTCATTTTGTTTATCGCGATTAACCCGTCCCACCAATAAAGAAGTATTTATTTATTTACATTTGTATATTTACTTCAGACGTTATATATATATTCATTTGTTTTCAAATCCGTGCATCCCTGACTCGAACGGTGCCACATTGACATATTTTAACAACCCCATTAAATTGCTCATACCCTGGGGATGATTATATATCAGTTTGGTGACAATCGGCGACAAACAAATGTCTGCCCCTCCCCTATTCTGCCCCTGACAACAACAGCGTCACTTTAGAGAATTCTAACCCGCACCATTATCTTTCTCGTAAAAAGTTACCACCACCTGGGAACAGGTCCTGCTAGAAACGCTTACATCTGTTTTGATCCATGTTTACAACTGGTGATTTTCTTTAAAAATATAAACAAAAACAACCTAACCTCAGAAGAAAATGGCGTGCTCGACAACAAATGTGTGTTGTTTTCCGCCTGATGTGGTAGCAGGAGGTTTAATACATGACATATATTTGTTCGATTGATATTCGTTAAATAACCACTCAATAAATTAATGTTTTAGTGAATATTTGCTTGTATTTGACACATTAATGACAAGTTTAGCTATACCGATTCGTGTAATATAATTATGTAAGCATAACATTGGAGTGGAGACCATGATACTGCTATTGTGTTGCTGTTTTATTATATATCGAAGCATTAACGAAGTTATCATCGAAAACATTTTTGGAGATGGTAACTTTTGTCTTGTTCGAAGATCGATGCAGGCTACATGCACCTGTTTGAAAAATACAAGCGCTAACGCTTACAGTGGACCTTTCTTATGGACTTATATAATGCCGCACATGATATTGGATCATATTGCCCTTAAATTACCTCACCCTCTCTCTGTATTTTCAGAGTATGATGTGCAACATGTATCTCTTTAACTGCTACTATTGTGTCTTGAAATATGAGACATTTGACGGCATTATCAATCATTTATGCTCTAACCACTCGCACGAAGAAATTAAGTTTCGGCGTAGAATATCGGTTCACTAGAATAAATTTTAAGGACGTGTACCAGTCCAAAACTATATGTGGAATCATTCCAGCAAAATTTCAAGAAACTGGACGGAGGATAGTACCAAACAATGAGCGAGAAACAATATATATTACATCTGTAAGTAGTGAGGGTAGCAATAAGAGAGTACAAGCTGTTTGCTGTTCTGGTGAATGCCGCTTGACAAGAGCACGCAATTGCATAAATCCCCCAATGTGTTAGTTGCAACAATTGTAAATAAATCTGCTTCAACGAACACTGATGTCTCCTATACACAGAGCAAGGAAACCAAAGCACAGATATGCAAACTTTTGCAAGATAATCAGTGACTGGAAATTCTGTCTGCACCATATTAGCCACCTCATGTTATGTGATGTCATCGAATTTCTCTCATGTGGGGACAGTCGCAAAATGAGCTATCAGGCTATGTTATTCCACGGTCGCTTTTTACGATTTATGGGTGGAACCAAACATGCTGGTCACCTCCTGCATCGACTACACTTAACCCATGTAATGCTGAAATTAACTTTGTCGTACCGGATCGACACATCATATGCAAAGACCAGCCCATGGCGATAGGAGATGCGAAACCGGGAATAATTGGACCAATGCTTGACACAGTTGTACGGAACCCGAAATTCCGAACCTGTTTGAAGTTAACTGTAGATGCCAAAACAATTAAGAGCGGATTTCGAAAACGGAGGGCCGACGTTGATGTGGACGGGTATGAGGACACACCGACTCTTTCGGACCGGTTGCGTAGGCTGAAAGATGAACAAGCTGTCGTCGATACTGAGTGAAGTTGAAATATACTCAGATGATATGACATCCCTGTTCAGATATAAATCGACATGACGGAAATTATGAAGGTCATTATTTCCAACATAGGTGGTCGTCTGGAAGTACTGCGAAACAAGCAACTGATGCCCGACATGTCAATAAAACGAGTGAGTGCGATAGCTGGCAATGACTGCACACCTGGCACCGATTAACGATTGGTTGTTTGTGTTCCCAGTCATATACGGAGACACACTGGTAGGCCTATGGGATACGGATGCATGCTGTTACCAAATTTGGCCATGCTAATTCTGGCACCACCATACATCCGTATCCTATACTAGTGTATATCCGTATATGACTCTGAACACAAACAACTAGCCAC
This sequence comes from Siphonodentalium dalli, assembly GCA_032622095.1. Taxonomy (NCBI): domain Eukaryota; kingdom Metazoa; phylum Mollusca; class Scaphopoda; order Gadilida; family Siphonodentaliidae; genus Siphonodentalium; species Siphonodentalium dalli. Next base: position 98,276,166 of record CP136061.1, read on the forward strand.
GAATACGTACCAGTGTACACACGGATCGCCCCCCCAACCCCCTTGCGTGATAATTCACAAAATTTATTATTAAACACTGGCTTCTTAATGTCACTACCACGAACGCGTTTTGATTGACCATTGCAACGCCGAATTTCCGCGACGTTGGTTGGCTTACGTATTTCTATTTACGTCGTCGCGAGAAAAAATTTATACAAATATATTTCTTTAACAATATACTTTTGGATGGCTCTTTTACATACATAAGTTTGATAATTATGTGTCGTAATGTTGCACTGTTATAGAATATTTATAACGAAACGCATTTATTTCTTACATTATTCCGATAAAGTAGCCCTAACAGAAATCATCTGGAAAAACCCTGGTGACTGTTAAATTATAGTTTATTAAGTAAGATTTATTTAACATGAATTATAGTTGATCCAATTAAATTGTTTCACTGTAATATAATTATATGGGTTTGTGAATAAAGGTTTTGCTGTTGACATTCTGATATAATTTTGTTGATATATCTTTCTGAAAGTGCATTATAACGCACATCAAGTATTGACAAAACCTGTATAATCCCATAAAGAGGCCGTATACACAAGATTAATGCTTTAATTTATCTAAAACCTATAGACATTCACTTTGTAAACTGTACCCAAAACGGGTGTAGACTGGACCATCGTGTCGAGACGGTCAGATGTAAGTTGTACACTAGACAATTCTCCGCACACATACAACATAAAATACGTGCAGCACTAGATCAGATTCGATAGTTTTGTTGTTCTATTCATTGGACAGTTTGTCGCCGACGATAACTAATGTCTTTGCAGTCACAATATAGGCAAAATAACGCTGTTTGAAGGAATTTTTGGTATGAGGCGTATTTTTGTACTATATATATAGTGAATTTCTGAAGATATTTTAAGATAAGGGTGCATAGACATACCTCTGGTAATGATTGTTTCTTCAGTCTTGTCAAATGCGACTGCATTCAATGAAATGTAAATCTGTCGCGAATCGGACGGTCAGATGTAATCGATTTGACAGGATCAAAACAGATGTAAGCGTTTCTAGCAGGACCGGTTCCAAGTGGGTGGTTACCTCTGTTATAACTCTGTTGTGCCATCTAGATGGTCCCCCGTGAATTTATATAGAACACAGACAGACAGACATTCGCAAATATAGATATATATATTATATTAATATGAATGTGATACTGATTTACTTTTATCCAACTCGACTTTGGTGAGCGCTCAAATGTAAACAAAACAAACGCACATTTTCGTCGTCATTTCGTGTTTCTGAGAAATGTAGCAAACGGCACCTGTCACTGGTGTTGTTCATTGGAAATGTTCGGGCAAGTGATTCCAATCATTCCACGGACCTAGCTCCAGTTCACGAGGAATCTCCTTTTGTTGTGCGTGCAACAGATATAACATTTGTTGTTAAATATTGTTTCAAGCCCATATTAGTATGCTAAACTATCACTTCAATATTTTGTTCAGGTACTCATTATGGGCTAGTATAACGTGAGAACTAACCGCCTAATACATGGATGGAATATATGTCCGACCCTATGTATCTTATGGCTGGGGATTATCAAGCAAAACTTGTCAAAGTTTATGGGGACACATATGTGATAATATTAAACTACTTGGTCAAATATCGCCATGTCAACAACTTGTTGGGGATTAATGTTTACGAATGCACATAGGTATGGATATACATGTATCAACAAGAAAACATATTTGATATGGTCCAGTAAATGCACATCTTATAAATTAAACTATTGTTATAGCACACAAGGATTAAATGTTAGCATTTCTTTAAGAAACTCAATTTTTTTTTACTAATAATAAGCTAATCCAATATTTAGCCCACAAACACGGTATGTTGGTGGTACTGAACACTCACTCAAAAAAAACTTGGGTTGAATATAACGAAATTCTAGTCAGACTCTAACCCAGAGTTTTGTCAACCAAATCCGTACTAGAGGTTGGGTTACGGCTGCTAACTAAACTAGTTTGGCTTTGAAAAAAGTAACCAAAGATTGGGTTATGGTAACACAACTTTGTAACACAACTTTGGTTTAATTAACCAAACATTGGGTTTGAAGTAACTAAATATAGGGTTAGAGAAAACCTGTGTAAATATATATATTTGCAAATGTTTGTCTGTGTTCTATATTACAAAATTCATGGGGGACCATCCATATGGCACTAAAGGGGTATAATAGAGGTAACTTTTCACGAGGAATATAGTGGTACAGGTTAGATTTTTCTAAAGGGACGCTGTTGTATCAGGACCAGAAACGGGAGGGCAGCTTTCTTTTGTTTCCGATTTTCACCAAACGTATACAGAATCATCTCCATGATATGATGCATATATTGGTGTGGTTTAAAGACGTCCATATTGGCGCAGTTCAAGTCAGGGATGCACATAGGTGGAGTGTACGCCAAATTGACGTCGTTTGGATGAGATTGTATTTCCACCAAATTGATATTCTGCGTGATACGAGGAATCTAATTTAATTGCGTCAAATTTGTACCGCTTGGGTGAGAGCCGGGACAGTATATTGTATAATAATTTGTTTAGCCGCCGATTGCCACCAATTATACATATATATAATGAGTCTAATTATATGGTTTAACTAAACCTTTGGCGAGTAGAACATGTCGACATACGGTTCGCGAGTGGAACGACATATGTTGTTTCAGGAAATGTAATTTTTATGTAGACATAACATCAATTAATCATCTGATTTATAAATGAAGGAGGTAGTTTTTATATAACGTCCCAAAGTATAAGTGCAATAGATTATGATAGCACACGTAAACAGAAAACACGCATCAATTAAACGAATTATTGGACCATTTTGACCCGAATGTATTAATTATTATTGCTATGACGTTGACGTTAAACTAACGCATGCCGTCCTGTATATGACATTATGAACGTAAAGTGTGGCCACGTTTGAGTCAGGGATGGGGAGGCGAGGGTCACCAAACTTGATACAAATATGTTTGGCGCCAATTTCCACCAAATTGATACACGTTCTTCGCAAATGATATGAGGAATCAAAACTTGCAGACTGGTCGAAAATATGGGATAAACAGCCAATTGAAAACAATCGAGGCATTTTTTAGGAAAAGTTGACACGGCGACTTTTTAACCTACTTCGAGTGTCCTGAATACATTCCAGATGCCTGTCAAGCTATGTGACCTATATTTTACCCACAAATTTGGGGCCAAATATTGGAAAATTTGGTTAAATCATCAATTTATGGATTTTCAGGAATGTATTCAATTCAAATTCAGGATTATCAGGCTCCATATGGAAACAATTCAAATTCACAAGCCCTTAAAATGTCATGTCTATTTTGTCGGCCTCATGTTATGGATTCCAGAACAGAAAACCATTCCCAGTTTCAACAAGTATTTTGTTTTAGTTATGTGCCTTCACAAACGGGAGTTTACCTGATTTTGGAGCCTCAATTTCTCAGAATGAGCCGAATTCCGTATTTTATGGGTGAATTATTAAAAAACAAAACTAGAGCAAAATGAAGGTCCTTTTCACTGTTTTAGTAATTTCCGCACTAGATTATACACAAACAAAGGATATATTTATGCATCTATGATTAAGAAGAAAAACATATTCTCAAACAAAATGTGTGTTCCATTGTGTAGACTTACCGCATTTGCCTCTGACAAAGAACTCATGTGATGAAATTCAATCGATATCCATAACACTGTAGAACCAGTAGACAGTTGGTTCTGTGGAGTACCAAATCGTTCGCTCCAAGCTGATTGGATGAGACGATCACGTGTGCGGTGTGTCGATTGTGTAATATGATTAAAATGGCCGCGCATCGACTCGCCGTCAACTGTCGTTTTAGAGTACCTTATAACAACGGAGAAACACGACATAACACCCGCTTGCATATTTTATTTGAAGCCGAATTCGGCCTCGACTTACAGGTACACTTTTGAACAGCCGTGAAATGATAAATAGTTTTTATTTTGGCCAAATTTGGCGGAATTGGAACAAAGAGTTACTTCTTGTACTGTAGAAGTTCTGGAATAATGTATATTGTTATGTGCTATAATAGATCGATTGGTAGTTCACACAGACCTGTTGCAGATGTCTGATTTATGGTTAAAGCCCATTACTGATAACGCATAAAATATATATCTGCAAAAATCACAAGCCATTGCGATTAATCGCAAACCTTTGTGATAAATCGAAATCCTTTACACTAAATCGCATATATTTATCGTAAAGTGGTTTGCGATTCGCAAAGGTTTGCGACGTATCTCAATGTAGTTTTTTATTTGTCGGGCTATTACAGATCGATTGGTGTTTCACACAGACCTGTTTAAGATGTGTGATTTATAATGTTTACTTTAATATTCTTACATATGTAGATCCCATTAATAATTCATGTTTTAAATGTCATTGCGGTCTGTCTATCGGATCCCCAGTACTATACATAGAGTATAGATAAATTGTTTATATATATACATATTATTTGTTTAAAACCATACGTGCATTTCTCTGGCGTATATTGCCACAGTGGTCCTCATGTTCTTAATTAAAATCAGATACAATATGTTAAGAACAATATCACTAATTCCACTGGTGGGTGGCCCGTCACAAATATCCATTAGAAGCACACTCACCCCGCACCATGAGTACCACCCCGAGGGAGTGAAACTGGGTATGTACCATTATCGAGAACGGTGCGGATTTCGGTCAATTTGACGGCATGGGTGGGTGGCCCGCTCCAAATTAGAATCACACCACGTATCCGGGGGGTACCACCCCGATGTGGTGAAATTGAGTATGGACCATTTCCGAGAATGGTAAGGATTTCGACCAATTTGACGGTATGGGTGAGTGGCACGTAGAAAAGAACAACAGAAAGACCCATATCCTGACCCGTATACCCGTGGGTACCATGCACCCGAGGGGGTGAACATGTGGTATGAACCATTTTCGAGAACGGTAAAGATTTCGGCAAATTTGTCTGCATAGGTGGTTGGTCCACCCCATATACACCATAGAAACATCCCCACCGACCCCGACCCAATTGCCTCCAAGTTTTCGGAAATCAACATATCATTACTTGTTGTATCTTTCCTGCTGGAATAGCCATTTGGCCCCAGTTTCGGTTAATATTCAGAGTACATTGCTTCAGTTCTCCGTGATCCACGACATCAATTAGGCTAGCCCCCCCTCAAACCAAATCAGGGCACGTTAACCGTTCTTATTTGCCAGCAGCATTTCGTAAAGTGTACGAGGCTTTTGTGAACAGAACGATTCAACAAAGTGTGTAGTGTGTTAATATGTGCATACCCTTTGTCAACATTAGAACATATATGTTCAGTTCGTGGTGCGTTCAAGACTTCTAATCTGATAGGAGAACATCAAAGCATACACAATGTTTGAACTAACACTTGTCACCTTGATCAGGCTTGTTTGGTGGTATAATATACAATATCGACTTTTTGTCGATTCGGAGAGACTCTAACAAAAACTTTGACACCAACAATTATTTTGCATTTGTCATAGAAACATCCCCACCCGACTCCCGCCCCAATTGCCACAAATAATTATTTCACAAGTCGCCTTCACACTCATAAGGTATGCGATGTTCAGATATACATGCATGTCAAACAACGCGGACGCTATTTCTGAGATCATAAGGAGTGAAAAAAGAGTATCTGGAAATAAAAAGGATTTTCTGTCTCTGTATACATATCTCAGCCATGTCATGGAATATGGGATTTGTAGATTCGCTGTCTATCATTCAAAAGATGGCACAATACCCGTGGTTCAATTAACCTTATGTTGACAAAACATCACAAACATGGCGAGCTTGTGATGTGCGCAAGTAGCCTAAATAGGCATCTCGCATGAGCGCATTGTAGTTTTGTCCTGTTTGCTGATCTGTCGGAATATTAGCCATGATTTGTCGACAATTAGTGTTAATAAAACCCTCAAAATAACGTTCCTTTGGGTATTGAAATAAGCGTCCATGTTACAACTTGAGCATGGCTATGCGCTTAACGTTATATTTATGACACGAATGAATACAACGTCATATCATGGAATACTATTGGTGTAAACAGTATTTAATCCATATAATTCATAAAGTAATTACAATATAATAATAAGTTATATGGTATGGAGGGGATTCGACAGCAAGCTGATAGCTTATATGTGCCGTCTCCGGTTATGGTCTGACCGAGCCCACGACGTGAGTGTGCTTGGATTAAGTGCGATGTATTTCAAACAATTTGAAGTTCACAGTTGGTGTTTATTTGTTTTTTTGCCTCGCATTAACTCACGCAGTGGGCTCGTTCGATATGTGTGTCGATATTAAGTTTTATGGAATAAACGGTTTAAGTGAGACTAAGAGCTGGTATTAATAATACAGTTGGTATTAGTACAATTGTTATCAGATCAGTGGGAGAACGGGGGAGAATTAGATAGTAATGTTTCAAATAGAGGAGAATTTAAAGATATATGGATAATCTGATGTAGACATAATGATTTTGAAGAGATGGCCTATACCCTCTGAGCCGACATCGCACCATGGTAACAGTTCACAGTGAATTCGAACGCGGAGTGTGTTCGTATGTGGTCAGGTTATAATCTAGCTCATTGTTGCATATCTTCCGATTTGATTTGGTTATTATGCGCGTTATTATGCGCGTATGTGGTTTAACGGACGAGTCCTCGGGGCCATTACTAATTGAATCGTTTGGTGCTTGGGATATATTTTTGTACTTCTCTGAAAATGGTTATATTATCGTCATGTGAGAGTTCGGTGGAACCGCGGAGTAGCACATCGGTTGCAATGTTATAAAGGCCAGACACTGTGGTTAGTAATAAGGCTCTTTGTAAGTCGTATCTTTCGCATTCGAGTAAATAATGTTCGGTATCCTCTAGCTTACCGTAAGCACACATGCGTTGATTAGAAAAAAAATTTGAATATGTGTGGTAATTTAAGTGGCTACAGTGCAGTCTAAGTCGAGAGTGCTAGACCTGCGCGTCGCGTGTGTAGGCATAATAAAACCATTTAGGGATATTGTTCAGGTTAGAGTTCAATGACTTTGAGAATGTCACTATCGAAACCATGGAATTCCTGCTTGTGTCAAGGTTATTCCACAACGTGGTTGTCGAGGGAAAGAAGGATCTTCTGTGATATTCATTATCGAAAACTGTGACCATAAAACGATTGCCTTGTCTGGTGACACGCCCGATATCTGACTGTGAGTTGGAGGTACTAAAGTTCTTAGATATATTGGTGCCTGGCCATGCACCATTTTGTAGAATAGCTATATGGAATACGATTAGGCCACTTCCTAATGGCGCCGAAACATGTGTCATTATTATCGCGCCGAAAGCGCAATTATGAAGTGTTCCTAATAGTAGTCCATATCTTTCGGTGGTGTACGTTAAGCGTGACCATCGATTCTTTGTTTTAATCACATCACTTGCGCACATCATTTTAGTTTGATGCGCACCAAATTCAAGTATTCCTTTATTTCCATTATGGCCGCGGAGAGTTGAATATTTATATGCACGATGCACTAAACGTTTACGGTTACCTCTGTTTTCTTGCGACTCGATGTTGCCTAATTTATAGCGACATTGCTAATAGGTGGGAAATCATTTTGTAGCGCAGTGTCCATGTTTAGGCGGGGTAAGGAGTCGGCTGTTTCTGGTGGGTATTTGTGGTGGGCCACCCACTCATGCCGACAAATTGACCGAAATCATTACCGTTCTCGAAATTGTTTACCTCTCGAGTGGTTTCCCTTTCCCCGGGGGTGAGGGGAGGGAATGTTTCTAGAAAGTATGTGGGCATGTTCAGTCAAATTGACCGAAATCCTCACCGTTCTCGAAAATGTTCAATACTCATATTTCACCCCCGCTGGACGGTACCCCTGGGTGAGGGGTGGTGTATTTCTATTGATATAAGCGGGCCACCCACCCATGCCGTCAATTTGATCCAAATCATTACCGTCCTCGAAAATGGCCGATATCCAATATTCACCACTCGGATGGTACCGCCGGGGCGAGGCCATCCCATGCTGTCAAATTGCCAGAAATTCTTACCGTTCTTGAAACCGGTCCATACCCATGTTACACCCACTCGTGGGGTACCCAAACAGGGTGCGGCGTGACGATGGTGCGTTTCTATTAAGTATTTGGGACGGACACGTTGACCGAAAAGTACATTTTTGCAAACAAAGATTACGGAATAAGTTCCAAAAGTTATGTTCGCAGAACAATGTGGATTTAAAATTATGGCACAGCGCCTAAATGCTTGCTTATGAGCAGGCTCCTGTGGGTAAATGAAAAATATAAATATAGACTATACAGGTGTTACTGGTATAGTCTATATTGGTATTTTAGTTACCACCCACAGGAGATTGTGTTTAATCACCATTTTTATTCGAATGGTATTTACAAACGTTTAACACAGCAAGTGTTGTTTGCAAAATATTGATCTATATTTGTTGCATATACACATAAATATAGCATAATACATTCAAAATAGCCTAAACATACTATAAGTTGCCCCAATATTTTCACACGTTGTCCAACAAGTGCCAGAAATATTAAACCTGCAAAACCATTTGGGCTATTCAACCATATGATACTTTTCAATATACACTGAAAACAAATCGGGTCATTATCAGTAATCTAAGTTAGTAACAAGCATTAGGAGTCACTTCGACTAACCCACACCTTTCAGCGGCTCACTGTGACTAACTCTGGTCTCAGTAATAGTGACTAAGTTACTCGAAGAATAAATTTAATTTCAACACGGCGTCAAATTAAGCTTAAAGGTACGGTTGGCCTTGGCGGTGGGTATCCTGTGAAAATATTTCCACCCATCAAAAACCGCCACAAACTGAAAGATCATCAAAATGTAGACAGACTTTGTCCGTAAACAAATAAGAAATATCGCATAAGCAGTATGTTATTGTCATTTGTTTGACCATGGTTATGTAAACAAAAGCATAAAAAGTAACTTTTCTGGTGTTTGTTTATATTATGATGGTAAACATAAAGAGCGTTCTTTGTTGCTGAATTCCTGATATGGAACTAATAAAGAGCGTTTATATCATTTGTGTGTGATTAACCAGTGACACTGTGCTGTCTTCTGTATCACAATCAGGCTATTGTTTATGTAAAATATAGTAGGTATTTATGATAGCATGCTGTTTACGCGATGGTCATGGTATATATGAACGAAACTGCATGCGTTTTAATGTTTGTCTGTTTACGGTGTTTGGAACAAATATGAATATTTTCGACAACTAAGGCCAACCGTGCCTTTAATCATTATTCATTGCTAAATGTTCAATATCCAAGGCATCGCAATTATCTATCATTGAAAGAATGCGATGAGAGGATATAAAACAAAATGGCATATACCAGAATAAGGCTCCATTATTTGGATAAAAGGTTCTTATGTCATAGACACCACAGATATCTCGGAATACATGAACCAGTTAAACAGACCTATATACATACCACAAAATATTGTTATACCTCTCAATAGACCAGTATTGGAATATATGATTGAAAGCCTGTCCTCATTTTAACTCTGGATAATATGTCTTGTTATATTTTCATCAACTTCTTATGTCAAAATATAAATCTTATCCCCGCTCTCAAGATATCATACACTCATCAGTACGCCATGAGGTTACAATACACCAAATGATTTGCATCGGCCTCGGTGTTAACAAATCCCGCTGACCTGTATTCGCAGGAGAGGGTTGACCCTGCACGAGTATTACAAATTAAAGAACGTCCTTTTAGACACACGATGTGCCCAAAAGTACTTGTCAACGTATTGTGTCACACTGCAGCTTGCCAAACGTCACACTACACTTAAAATAGAGAAAACAATTACAAACCCCTCCCATAAATTATTCGCCAATTGGACAGCCATAACCGTTCACCGTGTGGCTATATTTGATGTTTCTCGCCGGGAAACACTTTTGTGCATTTTTTCGTGCACTTTTCATACATGTATCATTGACCATTCAGCTGCCAGGAGTTTTGTTATGCTGATCCTAGCTTGGGGGTCCCAGGGTAAATCACTCTACTAATTTGTATTTGGTGTATTATAACCATGAAGTCATATAATAGATTGGAGTAATTATGTACCGTCGTGCGTTATTATAAAAGAAGTGGCTGGTGATTTTGTAAACTTAAGAACGAATTTACGCCTGACCGTGTGTTTCATTGTGGTATGGGCCGTAACAAACTGTTATAAAAAAATATAATAAACAGAAGAGTTAACTGTTCTGAGTAGCGTACGTGTTGTCTCATCTTGTGAGATGCGAGGATTGTTTTCACTTGGCTAGTACATCGTAAAAATAATCCCCCACTAATACTCGAGGGGAAAATCGTACGCTTCTCAGAACAGTTAACTATTGTCTCTATCTGGTTTTCTGTCTCAGTCATTTTGCCTAGCTAAGTTAGTCATCCTGGCGACAAACTGTTCACAGTATGTGCATGTATATTTGTACTCATCCACTGACATTCACCACGGATACTGACCAAAATTTTATAAAATATTTTTTGCGGCCGATTTCCATCAAATTTATAAATAATTATCTTCAACTTATACAATGAATTTAATATTGTGGCTTAAATAGACGCCAAATTTGTGCCGCTCAAGTCAGGGATGGGTATATATGTTGATAACAATACTTGCAATTGATTACCGCCTGTCATTTATTAACCTGGAGTCTAAACATGGCATACTCTTACTTGCAGACTTTCATTCCGATATATATCACAAACAAAGTGCAATATATAGGCACCTGGGACGAATTCTTGAACGTATTGTCTGTATGTGTATAGCCTTAACGATAAGACTAGAGGCAGCTTTAGCATCGTCGGCACATATTCATTATCATTTATATCGATTGGCAAGTGTCGCTTTTCACCGATCCAGCAGGAAGGGGACTGTTCATGTTTAATTTCAAAACGTTGAATGAAGTACCCAACAAGAAAAGCACAAAGGGCGTTTATTATCCTGTTGTTCTGGGGTATTGTGTATCACTCTTGTGAGACTGATGACCTTTTGTTGCCGCTGCATTGTTGTCAGAGATGAGAATTGGAAAGGGGTCCAAAATTAGCCTTTGGTTTATCAAACAACGTTCTATTGAAATTAACTTTCTATACGAAAGAGCAAAATGTTCATCGAAGCTCCCCATGCATAACAGATTTGTCGTGAGTAGACTGGAGCATCAAACCTTGAAATTTACGAAACACAATGGCAATTCAAATTTCGAGAAACATGTAGCTTTTACGTCTTTTGCAATGAAACTTGTTAATATTGACCAATTTTACACATACTAATTGGTTCATCGTGCTAATGTCGGAACGAGGACTCACGAACTCCAACATCTTTGACGAATATTGAACTGCATGAGCATTCATGTACAGTAATGCTCTAAGTAATCGACTTCTTAACCACAGCAGAATTATAGGTAACTTTTCTCGGCGAGAGTTTTCCGATGAATGGCAACAAGCCATATTTCCGATTAAATCCTGAAAAGTTACCCATAATTATGCTGTGGTTAAGAAGTCGATTACTTAGAGCATTACTGTATGTACGTTACAATGTCATAGCGTCCAATTAATACATTAATGTAAAACATATCTGGCGGTAAGCTAATGTCTATATATATATATAACATAGTCGTATAAGAGCGACGTATTTTATCCCAAAGGGTTAAACAGATGCGGAGATTTAAACCAGAAACTTTTAGAAACGCAAACATGTTCGGTAGCGAAATATTTCACCGATAGATCACTACGCTACCAATACGCCATACCGCATGGAATTCCAAAGAAGTAAGCAAAATAAAATAAAGCGACAAAGTATTTGGACAAATTGACAACATAATCATGAATCGCGAGAGTTTGGGAAAAATGTTAATTAGGCCACGAAGCGATTGGGATAACTCTTGAGCAGGAATGGGGAGAACTATATTTTTACACGTAGGGGTGAGCGGCGCGGTCGGTGTCAACTTTCTTTCCAACTTATCGATCGAAGAAGACGGTCACCAATTTTTGAAAACCCTCCCTCCCTCCCATTTTTCGTGGTTGTTGGAGAGCACACAGGGTTGATGTCTTTGCCCCCCCCCCCACCTTTCGGGGTTTGTTTTTGATGGCGGCGGTTATTGCGCCTCAAAAATTGTTAATTGTTTTTATTATTATTCATGTATCGGCTTCCTGTAATTATGTTTTGCTAAACAGGTAGCTAAAACCGCATTCCATTGTTTGTCTTTATTTTAACCCTGTGGGATAAATATATATATATATATATATATTTAGTCCAATATTGATATAAGACATGTCTATAGAAAATAATTCATTTAATTAAAATGTCTATAGGCCTTTCGTGGCATTGCCACTTTTCAATAGACGACAATAATGATTATGACGTCATAGCGTCAAGGGAGATAACTCAATTTAGAGAGAACGTCATTTCCTGAGTGCATTAAGTTTACACTTGAAATGTTTCATATAAAAGTCTTCTCTTTGCTGTCTGAGTATTTTGCTGTCGGACTGTAGTTTTTGAAACGGGAAAATCGAAAAGTTCCTACCCCCGCATTCATCCAAGTGTGCACTGAGCGGAATTTTTCGATATTCTGGTTGTTTAATTTGCTGCTTGTGAATTCTCGTTCTTTCTCGCAGTGTATTGCCCGTTTCTCCGACGTAACTTTCTGAACATCCATGGCAGACGATACAATAGATTAAATTCCTTGTCCCACAGTCCATAGAAACATTCGGATACATTTTCATACCATTTTTGTATTTTAGGTTTTCGCCTGTATGGATATAATTGCATGTCCCACATCGTTGTGAGCAAGGTGACCATTATAGGAATCAGAACCGACCCTTTGTTTCAAGTAGCTGTGATATTCATAAACACATTCATTTGGAGATAACCTGCACTATGAACAATCATTGTTCAACGAACTTTACCTGTGTCCGGAATTACGTATCAATTTCAGTGTTTTCTTACCATAAGAAATGGATTTGACGCCATGCTTGTTTGCATATTGTGTTACTCTGTCTGCATGTTTACACATTGATCGATTTAATATGATATACAAGTCATATATAGTAATCATAAAACTCTCTACATTGATCATACAAAAAAAAAAAAAAGCATCCAGATATGGAACATTTAGTTATTGTTGGCAAGGTCAAAGTAAACTTTTTCTGAATTTGTACATAAAAATTAAAGGCTGCCAGTTAGAACACCTCAAAGTTACAATTGTTTTGACCTGGAATTGTTCATCTGTATAATTGGCTCCCTAGATTTGTGGAATTTTGTCGCCAATTATATATGTTGTTTAAAGATACACATAATTAGCATTGCTCGAGTGAGGGTGTGGGTATCATAACTATGGAAGCACGGACTCGGTATGAGTGTTCATTGCTTCAATTGTATTATATTCAATGAACGTGAACAAATCTAATTTATTATTGAAATGGCCTTATACAAACAGGATAGCACATTGAGATGTCCTTCAACTCAGATCAAGTTTGAAAATCGGTTCAGATTTTCGCGCATGTCGGGGTTCGAACCCGTTCCAACCTTGTCTAGCCCAAATATGATGATCTTATTCACGACCTACATATAACTACCTCGGCTACGGAGACATCCTTTAAATGGAAGCCCTTTCATCGAAAATTGGGAAGCTTATCATTCTGTACATGTGTTCGAATTTTGACACAGAACGGATCGACGATTACAACGCACTTCCTCCCAAAATTGTATATGTGATATTGGGAATATAATGGTGTGGTATAAAGATACATATGTGGCTCCAACCGAGTCAGCCATGGGGATCGGAAAGGGCACAACATTGACATTTGTGTCGTCGATTTCCAGCAATCGTATATATTTCCATCTCCTTTGCACAATGAATCTATGGTATGATACAAATTGCCAAGCTGATACATCGGAGTCAGGGATGGAGGTTGGGTAGGAGCACCACAATGATAAACACGTTTTTATCGTGGATTTCTTGCGAACTTATATAACAACGTGTCGATGATATTAGAAACATAATGGTGTATTTTAAATTTAAAGAGGCACCATTCGGGTTATGACTGGGAGTAGGGGAAGAAGCACCAAAAATTAGTGACATGATTGTTGGTTTAAAGTTCACAAATTTGTGGTGTCTAAGTCAGGAATGCGATGATTATCGCCTGCTGAGAACAATATGCGGGTCATATGACAAATAAATCGCATATACTTGCAATATTGTTGGATAATATTTTGACAAGATTTTCAATTAGTGTCATGCTTTCGACGTCTTGGAAATGTGTCTGCATATGGACGATGAGCCTAAGACGTGGTGCGTGGTAAGCGCTGCATTATAAAGAAAATTTATTTACGTCTTCTATATCGTCATCGGAACAGCATATATAGTCTATGTTCCGATACCGTCGGTGGTTTAGTGTGGCGTCCTTTTTAATAGCCAATGTATGATTACTTATTCGCAGTCTGGTAATATTATCCTATTTGCTATTGGTGTTGTGTCAGGGCGCCATAAAAGCTAGAGATATGGCCAAATATTTGACATTGACGAATAAGGTAAAATTATTCAACCAAATTCTTACGTGCATCAAAATTTTATTATCTGATAAAAAGGTTCATTTTTAATACTGGAAAGTCCGGGCAACCCTGCAAGTAGATTGTGTGTCGGTAGCTTATAGTAGGGGCGCAAATGTAAGGGGTGTCCAGAATAAGGTGATTTATGCGAATAGTATTTTGTTATTGGAAATTTATTCTAGTTTTTTGCGTGTGGCCAAGTTCACTTTGCTATGGCATTTCCAAATGTACCTACTCGATTTTTCAGGAATTTTTTGGACCGCATGTATTTATTTATTATCGACGTACTCGAAGATTGTATTCACAATGGCACGTCCACGTCCACTTCTTAGTGGCCGGAATTGATAGCTGACTTCAAACTAGATAGTAACCGTTAAAAAGTAATGAAACGTCATGTCAGCGTACGTCCAACGATGACGAGTAATAAACATTCTCATCGATTCACCAAAATAAAGGTCTTTTGATTGCGCCCTACCGTTGAGATCTCGGATGTAATGTCACCCAAAAAACGATACCGGGTGTCTACGAACAATCGTGTTTCGTATAGCCACTTTGCGGATGGTTATTAAACTACGTATCTGAGCAAATATCATTGATATAGCTCACAACTGACCATGCACCATACAAGAGAGTAGACTTGGCCAAATCATTGTCCAATATGGCCGCTAAAATAGCGTCCATATTTGAAATAATAATTATTTTCCCCTGAATTTTGGCTAGATTGTATCCATGACAACTCAGCCACCCACTGTACGCATACTCACACAATCCGCCCATGATCAAACAGTTACTCATTGTATACATATACAACAACCAATGACAACACAGCCATCGTAGATATGCTATCAACCAAACGACCGCTTATGACCATCCAGCGTTACTCCTGGTATGAATATGTGACTTAACAATCATGACCATACAATCTTCCCATGTGCGCCTATATGCATTACACATAAGCATACATTCACTTCATAGTTATCCATAAATCCCACCCGTGACCATACAACCAACACGCGTATACATATACACCCACCCATGACAATAAGGTCACCAAAGGTACACGTGTACACCCACACATGCCCATACAATCACTCCATATGTACAAAAACAACACACATGTGGCCATGTAGGTATATGATGTAGCTACCCTGGATATTATTCGCATATACCACTTCAATGACCATAAAGCTACTCCCTGTATACATATTCATCTCACAATGGACACACCGATTATGGCCATATAGCTACTAATTGTTTAACTATTCACATCATTCATGACCATACAATAAATCCCTGTATATACATATTCACCTCACCTATGACCACACAATTACTCCTTGGCTGCCATTGTGAAATGTACCATGTATAGTGTTGATGAATTTTTATGCTAATGAGAGAGTAGCCACATAATATGGTCCATTCCAATTCCGTTTTGAAATTCTGCCCATTCCGTTCAAACACATATGTATATGTCACTCATACCACCAAGCATTCTTATGAAAGAAATCTAAGGAAGCCAACATTGACACCCGATGTCCACAACGTCACGGGTGGTACAATAAGTTGACACAAAGTGGATCACCACACCTTTTCCCGACGAGATATCGGCGTTAGGTGTGGGCTGTGATGATTTTACCTTCTATGCTGATTGCAGTGACACGTAGTGTGTAGCCTATGAAGATATCAACCAGGGTGACGATTTATCAGACGATGATCAGCAGCAGTTCTCAATTTCATGTGTTTCAACAATTAGAAACTAATGTACCAAATATTATGGCAAAGTTGTATTTTAATTTCAAATATGGAAGCCATTTTGGCGGACATCATGGATAATAAATGGCAAATTATCCTTTCATATGCTGTGCAAGGTCTTTGATGAGCGACATACTTTATATTTTCCCAAGTATATAGCTTAAAGATACGGGCGGTGTTGGCGGTGGGTATGCTGTTAATATATCCAGCTCCGTCAAAAACCGCCATCAACAGAAATAGTAGTAAAATATAGACACACTTTCTTCTTATACCAATTAGAAATATGGCATAAACAGTATGTTGTTGTCAAATGTTTTTCCTTTGTTATGTAAACAAAAGCAAAAAACGTTACGGAACCTGGCTTTTGTTTAGATCCGGATATGGTAAACATAAAGAGCGTTTTTGCTACTGTTTTCCTGATATGGAAATAAAAACAAGCGTTTATATCATGTGTGTGTGATTAACCAATAGCATTCCGCTGTGTTATGTAAACAGAAACTAAACTTATGTAACACGTGCAGGTTCGTGTTTACGTACACCATCGTACGTCTTGACGACACTATACTATCTACGCGCTGATTATGTTTGACATATGAACAAAACTATATATATATTTTAATGTTCCTTCTATTGATGGCGATTTGAACAAATATGAATATTTCTTCAACTTTAATAACCATAATGCAATGTGTCTATACGAAATGCGCTTCTTTGTGGACACGCGGGTCGTTTTGAGGGAGGGTTAAGATTTTTTTATCAAACAATCGATAATTTTGATCTAAAATAGTCGGAGAAATTTCTTATTTTGTGTGCAATAATACTAAGGTAAACATGATAAATCAAACATCTTAAACAGGTCTGGGTGAAGCAACAATATATCTATAATAGTCCGATAAATAAAAAATCTACTTTGTGATAAATCGCAAACCTTTGCGAATCGCAAACTACTTTGCGAGAAATATATGCGATCTAGTGCAAAGGTTTTCGATTTGTCACAAAGGTTTGTGATTAATCGCAATGGTTTGTGATTTATCGCAGATATATATTTATGGGTTGGCACTAATAGGCTTGAACCAAATGAACATAAATCAGACATATTCAGCAGGTCCGTGTGAACCACCAATCGATCTACAATAGCAAGGTCGGGCTAACATAGACAGATCGGTCTTTCACAGCCAGCATGCATATTGAATAAGGAGTAAACATTTGCGATAAATCTCAGACATCTTTAAGAACTCTCAATTAGCTACTTGGTGATTATATTTTGCGATTCATCGCAAATGTGTTTGCGATTTATCACAAAGGTTTGTGACTTATTGCAGACATATGTTTATGTGGCGGCACTAAAGGCTTGAAACGTATAATCATTATAAATCAGACATCTTACACAGGTCTTGGCGAACCACTTACTAGTATCTATCTATAATAGTCTTCTCGGTCGACAATAGCCCGATCAGGTTAAAATAGATCTACCATTCTTTCACAGCCAGCATGTGTCTGGGATATGGGGAGTTAGTTACTCAAAACGGTTCTACTATTATCTATCAACCAATACTTAACACAAATTTAACTCTGATTTCTTTTGCAAGACACCGTATAATTATTCAGAAAATTAAAAATTAAAACAACTTTGCAATAAATCAAAAAAATATTTATTGGCAATATATCACAAATGTTTGCGATTAATCGTAATGATTTGTTATCACAGATATATTGTTATACGTGGACGCTAATGGGCTTGGACCGTATAAACAGTATCAATTAGATATCTTAAACAGTCTGGGTGAACGACTTATCGATCTATAATAGACTAAAATAGACCGATCGGTATTTCACAACCAGCATGCATCTGGGATAAGGGGAGTCACTCTAGACTGTTCTATTGCTATCTTTCAACCAATACTTAAACAAATTTAATTCTGATTTCTTTTGCAAGATACCAAATAATTATTCACTGTGCATATTCAAAATAAACTTACAAATATTCAAAGAAACAAATTCAAATTGTCAAGAAATTTAGAATCCCCTCTCTTACAACAGTTAGCACTGTGCCAGGAAAACCGATAGGTCTATTTTAGCCCGACCAGGCTGTTATATTAATCTATGGTTCACTCAGACCTTTCTTATGATGCATAACAAATATCACGTAAATATTATGTAATTGTCGTAGTTCGTAGTTCGCACGCTGCATTATGTGAATAAAGCCAAATTATGTTTCATAACCTGTTGTACAGTACGTAAATAGTATGCGATAAGCAAAATATTCAACAATGGGAATACCCCACTAATGAACTTTGGTTAATTAAAACTGACAGCATGTTGTTTGCAAAATACCGTCATAGCACCGCAAGCTTTTGGTGTTGAATGGGTCACTGGCATCACTCGCCCAAAAAATATCTCCACGGTGTTGAATGTTTTGCTTATCGTACACCTCCTAAATGTTGTATTGGTATATGAACTAACGCTCAGCTCATACTAAGAGAGTTTAATGTACAAAATGTATGATCAAGTTTGCCGTTAGTATTACGTCCATATACAAAACCTAACGATTCTCAATACCCAACGATTTGGAATTGAGACAGGTATTGTTCCTCTGAAGTACCTACACGGATTGTTATATCTAACAGGGTACAATAATTATGATAGTGATAACTCGAAATTTCACCAGGGAATAGCGTATTATAAATAAATCGCCACAATATATGCCCTTTTTCGTTGTGAATGTCACGACCTATATATCATTATTATGATCATCATCATCATGTTCTACAGCACAAGTCTATGAAGACAACAATTACATATTATGCTAGATATGGCAGGGTAGCAACACATATAGCGTTATTACGTTTTCAGATGTTTGCGGCTTTTGACAATGAACCAGTCTATTCAACAAGAGACATTGAGTTCGCGCAAACAAACAGACACGAGAGTCACAAAACCAATGACAGACGACAGCTAGCATTTATATCAACGATAATTAATCATGAAAATGTAATTTTACTTCCACGAATAGTTGTCGAATTTCTCGCGATAGACTGGTACTTGTGGCATAGCACGCGATGGTGGTGACACATTTTATTGTAATTTCCAAAATCATGCAGTGAAAAAGTAAATGAACACAAAATTATGTATGCGCACGACGAACTGCTTGTGAATTGAAAATGTGATGTAGTACACTCAACACCACGTAGTACATGTATGCGTGCCCCTCGATAATTTATAATTTGAGTTTGTAGATTGCAGGTCCAAAAATGACTTTATTTTTGCAAGTGATGGTGGCTCTAATGTCTTTGGCGTGTGTCGTGAATGGCAAATCGACAGTTTTCCTTGAAACGCAGCAACGGGCTATCAGAACAACAGACGAGGGATTTATCCAATCTATCCAAGCTCACAGCTCCTTGAAATGCGGCCGGCGATGCTCGGCATTAGACGTATGTCTGTCAGCGTCGTTCAGTAGAGCGACGGGCGAGTGTCGGTTGTCGTCACACTGGTACGAAGACCCGGGCGGCCAGACAGATAATGACCCAGAAATTGACTTCATGCAGAAGTTGAGATCCACCACCGCGATGACAACCACAACAGCGACAACGGCAAGCGCCACCACCACCACGACAACAACAACAACCACAACCACAACTGCAACAACTGCAACAACAACAACAACAACTGCAACAGCAACAACAACAACAACAACTGCAACAACAACAACCACAACTGCAACAACAACAACCACAACGGCAACAACAACAACAACAACCACAACTGCAACAACAACAACAACCACCACAACGGCAACAACAACCACAACCACAACTGCAACAACGACTCCAGGTACCGTAGATATACCAAGACGTAGTATTGATTCTTACCTGATTTTGATCAAATCCATTGATTTTGAGCCAATTATTCTGGTTTTGATCAATAACATTCGTTGTGAGCCAACCATTCTGATTTTGATCAATTTCATCTTGGTTTTGAATCGGCGTTATTTGCGTTTGAACATACCCTTCTTCTCCCTTTGGGACTTCAATAGATGTTTCTTTCGTATCCATATATATTGTATAATTAATTTTATTGAGCCTATCATGGGAATTTGCGTAATATCTTATCCGTTATGTAACAACCTGTCCACACTCTCTTTCTTAATTGGGCACCCTGTTGCTTTATCGCTACGATTTATTTGCGATGGTCAAATAACCCACATGAGGCTCATTTGAAGTATTGCACAATAAGCGGACTGTTGGATGGAAGTTGTGGGACGATACATTTCGGTAAGTCGTTTCTTTGTCTTATTTTCATAATCTACCATCATACTTAAAGCGCCCTCTATAATTTGCAAACTTCAAATTTATTTTGTTAATTCCACTTATTCCACGCCATGGCCATTTCCGATTTACAAGATAAATTTCGGGAAGTTAATTGTCTTATATTCATAGTATACCATCATACTTAAAGCGCCCTCTATAATTTACACAATGTGAGTACACCATAAAGTAAGCAGACATACGCGCAATTCACTCGAAGGGCTTGAACATTCATATCCCATTAGTTTACATGTAATATATGTGCAAGGATCTACAGAAAATCTGTTATCGGAAATTTTCTTTGAAGTGAAGTTCAAAACAACAAGGCAAGTGAAAACAGTCACTTAAAAATGCATGATATATACACATATTGCGAACCTGATGTATTATATTAATTTTATTAATGCCGAATGAATTAAAATTTATCAGAACTTATAGTATCATCCTTTTCAGATGCGTGCATGGTTCATAGATGTCAACCTGACGGATGGGCGGATATTTCCTTCGTGTGTAACATAATCCGTCACATACACGGAACCGATCGGCTGGAAATGGGAACTTTCGCCGAAGAAACAAAGCGACTAAGTCCATGTTGCCCATACGTGTATAAGTGCGCTTAATATTATAATTACATGTATGTTAAAAGCAACCGAAGACAAACGAGGGTGCCAAAATACAAGGATGACGCTGATATTACACAGGAGATTTTATAAGAAGCAAAGAGATAACGCTATTAATGGCAGGTTCGATGTTTATTTAGGACACAATTGTTCCGATATGGATAATTCTACATGTACACAAGAGGAAATAGCACGATATTCACCATGCAGGGATGCCAAACGACACTTCTTGTTACTGATCTACACCGTTATATATATGCCGGCTACCAGCACAGGGAATCAATATGGACATCCATATACATCGTATAAGCACTCGAATTTCATGTATTGATATTTATACTATTAGCACACATCTATTTTTTTCCATTACTTGTTTGCATTTTTATTACAAACACAATTAAATATATACGTGCTTTATTCACTTGGTAATGTTCATTTCGATAGAAGTAAATTTGATACGAATATACTGGACTGAACAATGCACGGGAAAGTGCGCTCATTTTGTCACAGATATGGAACCCACTTGGTTTTGTTCAAAACCAAATCATCAAAATAAATTTTGGTTTTGTGTATTTTGTCACAGATATGGAACCCAATTGGTTTTGATTAAAACCAAATCATTAAAACAAATTTTTGTTTTGAGAATTTTGTCACAGATATGGAACCCATTTGGTTTTGATCAAACCAACTTACGTTGGTCATGCTTCTTACCCAACGGAGAGGAGATCCGCAGTGGATATGGGACAACAATACTGCCTATACAGGAGAACGTAACATATGTGTGCGTCCTTTTGTATGTTGAACATCTCCTACCTATTCTCGGCTGTTCAGAATATGTTTGTTAGTCCACGTGTCCAGCGAATTTCACTGGACCCAACATATCAATGTTCTGTGTTTAAAATACATTCATACCGACGACTATTCCGAATTAATGGAATCATTGTAGCCACGAACTACATGGGACATACACACATATATACATTTTTACAAAAACGCCAAAGCATTACGATGGGCAGTGGGTAATATCAGCATTATATATGATATGCATTCTTAATACACAGAAGGGCGACTAAGTCGTTCAGGGGAGTTGAACTCCTATATGGTCAAATCCGAGTCCAAGGTTGAAATATGATAGCCACGTCTCGGTAAATGCAAGTATATCATAACTTATTACATTCGGCTCTGGCAATAAACGTTGATAATCGATAGTATATCATAATTTATTACATTCGGCTCTGGCAATAAACGTTGATAATCGATAGTGTGAGCGCGCTTGGTCAAGTGCTGGGCGAACGCTGTTAGATTGCATTAATAGACTTTTCATTATTTCATAAATTGCACGACATTGTAACATAGTAACGGCATAACAAAGTTACTCTGCCTCTGCTAACTATTTTCACCAGTTCAAAAGAGCGTTCTAAAAACCAAAAACAAACAGTTGAATAGTACAGTGAACAAAGACGCTTGGATGCAGCGGATGAGTTATTTTATCCCACACCAATAAATGAGCTTTCCATAATAAGGCTCTATTACATGAAATCCATAGTATATAATTAAAAAAACAATAACATATAGAGGATCTCACATGAGTTTCTATTTTATACGGAATTTATCAACCGAGTTCACTAAATTCGATTTGAGCCGAGGTTTACCGAGGCTCAAATAGAATTTAGTGGACGAGGTTGATAAATTACGTATAAAATAGGACGAGTGTGAGATACTTTTTATCACATGATCAAATAAACGCGAAGCAATGAGAAATATCCATCGAAAACAACGATAAAAACCGCAGCGATCGCAAGTCATTTGAAGAACGATGTGACGTCATCGCACGCGCTGATATTAAACGTGTCTCTTATCGATAATTATGAAACTGCTTTTATGGGCAAATTATGTGATAAAATTATTTCCGTATCTCTCACTAGTTACGCATCAATTGGCATCGCGCCAACAAAACCAGCTCGCGTGTTTAAATTAATTGAGACATATTAATACTATTTCGAAAAGACACGCGTGACACCAACACCAGACAATCTAAAATTATTGCTTTGTTGCACTAGCGAAAATAGACGCACATAGAAAGAGGCAAATCGAGGGACTATATTTCCATCGCCATGCATTCACAGAGCGCGCAATATTGTCGAAGATGACCGTGAAGCGTCTCAGCCAACGCAGTACATGAATGCATTTTGCAGCTTCTTTTAAGGTTTTGATTTGTTAAAAAGGCATAAAGCACTTGGTGTGTTCATGTGATACACAAGATCTTCAACTTGTTATATTGGGATATAAGATTTTATGACACTCGTTCGATGAATTTGATTTCGACTCATTGTGAATCAAATTTGTCAAACTCGTGATAGATGTAGCTCAGACTTACACGCAAATTTAGTAACGTAGTGGATTCTACAACATTTTATTTTGTTGCGGTGTCACAAAGTCTCTTCCATGATCCCTCTATTTATGTCCTAATTGATTTGGTAGGTGAATTATTGGATCAAATTTAACAACATATTCCATATACTGAGGGTCGTTTGTGGAGATTTATAGAAAATTGACTTTGTTGCAAATTTAAACCACCGTCTTGGTGGATATCTTTCCAATAATTGTCACCAATTGCGCCAAAAATATACACATTTGATCCTGAAAACGTTTTACCGCTCCATGTGGATATATATTTTGTCTTGTGAAACGTTTTGTCATTTTGACCAACATCTTTGCTTTATCACCGGAATCCTCAGAGAGGAAAACTTTTTATCCGAAAACAGGCAATAACCAAATATCTGGATTTGGCAGCCGGACTACATCGTGTACATGAACACATTATGTTTTATTTATACATATATTAAAACTGTATTAGCATGTAACTGTGCGAATTTCTGATCACTATCGTATATTATATCAATCAGCTTGCTCCAGCTTTCCCGGCTTCAACATGATCATGCTCGGAGGGAAGTCAGTCTGCATCAGTCATTATACATCACCAACACGCGATCGCAACACAGCAGTGAAATTTTGTGCAACAATGGGTGCCAACTTGTTCAAGGTGGAATCTGGGAGCATGCGAGATGATCTACAAACATGGCTGGCGTCTATAGCTCAAACATCAGGTTTGTTCGCCTGCTACATTATCATCATACTTATGTCCAGCACATTCGTCTTCATAGTGGTTCCAAGCCCTCTACAATATCTCAAACAAGGTACTCGTAGTACATTCAGGCTGTGGATAAGTCCCCGATAAAATGTACACGTATAGCGCATCCGGTCGTCTTTCGGTTCTCAGAAAACACAGAGTTCTGATCCACGCAAAGGAAGGGCAATCTGGATCGTAGATCGTGAGGAGTTTGTCGGTTGCTTGCCGGAAGCCGGTTGCTCGAACCTACTTGTACCCCTGTGTAGTGAAGTTATTTACAAATGTCATTAACCTTTGTGATTCCTCCACACATAAATCTGACAACATCGTAATATCATCAGGTGGTCATCAGCGGCTCAAACGACACTCACAATAAAGAAACATAACAGCACTGGCGCACCATTATTACAATCCCTTTAAGTTATTCTATTGAACGTGTTAACGTTTGTGATGCCACCTCGCACAGACCGATACGGATTGCATTGATTACTGAATACTGATTACCAGTTAATAGAGATGAGTGTACCACCCCATACCCCCATGAATCCTGATTACCAGTTAATAGAGAGGAGTGTACCACCCCATACCCCCATGAATACTGATTACCAGTTAATATAGAGTAGTGTACCACCCCATACCCACATGAATACTGATTACCAGTTAATAGAGATGAGTGTACCATCCCATACCCACATGAATCGTGATTACCAGTTAATAGAGAGGAGTGTACCACCCCATACCCCCCATGAATCGCGATTACCAGTTAATAGAGTGTCATCTCCGGATATAACACAATGAGAGAATCTGAGGTCGGCTCCCGATCAGACGGTGTGTCTAACATAGTGTCATCTCCGAATATAACACCATGAGAGGATCTGAGGTCGGCTCCCGATCAAACGGTGTGTCTAACATAGTGTCATCTCCGGACATAACACCATGAGATGATCTGAGGTCTAGGTTTCGAGACACCGTGCATGACCGAGCCCTCGAATAAAACTTGTTCCAGTGGATAGAGGGATCAATCCAACGTAAGGCTATATAGGGTGGAATCCGTTTCTTCCTGAATTGTCGCATAGTTCAAAACGATATTGTTCTTGTCACTGTCACCAAATTTCTGTATTTACACTATTATCGTCGGTTGTCACACAACATATATTCGATACGAATTTACTCGGTATCATTTGCGAGTTATTTTGCGACACATAATGAATAAGACGAAAACAAAACAAGATTGGAAGCTGCTCATGAAATTTTGACACTTTTATAGAAATTATTGACTGGTATACATTAACTATATCTATATTTCACGGAAGTGGTAATCCAGGCAAACGGAATGATCTAGAGTTACATTTAGTTGATTCTATTCCTATAAATCTCATCACAATGATCACATATATATTGAGATAAAGTTAATGTTTTCATTGGCCATATAGTTGAAGGCTGTTCTCGTGTGTTCGAATTTGTAAATTCAAACATATAGAACGAAGCTATTCACAGACGTTCTATATACATACGGACCACAGGGCACTTACAACTGTTACCGCGTTTATACTATACTCTAGGCATATGTTAGATATTTGGTACAGCTGCATGCTATATGTATGTGTCTCCGTGATATACAGAGCATTGCCCTTTGGACATGCCTGGGACCATACATAAATAACACACAAGGCTACGATTTTTAGAAGCTTTTCAAATGGTTTTTTAATGCAAATCACATTGTTTTAGATTGGGTGGGATTAGAAACCCAGCCCGTGACGACGAAAAAGCCTTGCGACTCGAAGTCCGAAGAAATACCATATGGCCAGCGAATCGACCATAGATTGTTCTGTGTCGCTGATCATTCTAACACTTATCTCGCCGTATCCATGGACTTTGTTCAGCTTGAATGATTTGATAGCTTATTCTACGTCGGATTAGGTAAAAATCAAATTTTGGCATTATTTTAATTTCTTCGGAAAGTTTGATAGGTTATGTTTGGAGTCATTGATGGTTGAGTTTGCAATAAACTCCATTATATATAAGAATTCCGTATGGAAGTTATCGGCTACCTTATTTACATCTGTTGTGTGATTCATGAGGTCATTCCAGTATACTGATTGGAGTATTCTATTTGCATGTGAAAAGTTAGCTTTCCTATAGTGCCACACCTTTCTTTCGAAGGATGGTGCCCGAGTATTATTTAACTATATTGTAGCGTACACACCTAAATGGTCTGAAACTCCGATGTCTAAAGTATTAGCTTCTAAGACAGGAACCACCAACGTGAACAGTGAAGTGATGTGGGCCGTATAGTATCACGGCGAGTTGACTAGGTCAGATCGCCGTATCAAACGCCGAATTGCCGTAGGCAGAGAGTTTGATGTGGCGATCTGACCTCGTCAAAGAGACGTGATACTATTATTATATGACTTAATATGTGACTTAAATTTATCCAAGAATTCACTTAATTACCCAAAAATACTCCATAGTAATATCACACGGCACAATCGTTTCGACGATTCTACGACCAATTCCACGATTCTGCGGCTTGACAACCACGGTGCTGCGGCAGTTCAACGATTCTGCGGCCTTATTATACGTGATATTTTATGACAAACATAGATAAAGGGGCCTTTTACTGAATTGGGACGATAAAAGTGGGCTTCTTCTTGCATGCATCGTGTAGAGTAGACTGTGCAGGTCCACCAGGTTAATTCACGGAATACATACGAAGATGAGATATATACATAAAATGAGTCACAATCGGCTCGGTCAAGTCTGGATAATCCGATCAAATCGCGAACCGATCGCAAAAAGTAATTTCTTGGGCTACACGGGGACATTAACGGTGCGAAAATTAACATCCAACGTAAGCTTTGATAAGCATAAATGTATTATTTGTCAAATTCGTACCCCCGTTGACGCAATATTCAATTAAACTATACACAGAAATGCAGTAACGGTGTCAACTATTTGACAACGCCCCGCTTCGACCATGACAACGACGATTGGGCGACTCGTTGAACGGTACTTTTCATTTGTATACGATGTATCGGTCACTGCACTGTCATCGGACAGCTTATTTATGCGTATAAGCCCGTGTATGCTGCATCAATAAATGTTTGGAACAGTGCCTTCGTTGTACAATGCACATGTCCTGGATTCAATACAGTAGTGTGTATTTACTGATCCCCACATGTGAAGCTATAGAGACCAAGTCACATAAGAGATATAGTGGATTGGACAAAGCCTGACACACATGCTCGTGTAAAAATATATGTTGATGCGGGTCGTAAACACAAGCCAACCACTGACTATTGACTATAAATGAGTATGTTGGACTAGTATGCATATAGTATGAATTTTATTTGATACATTGTTTTGAAAACTGTACAAATATTTATCGACAACACGAATTTTGTATTTTCGCATTCCGGCTAATCTTCAGCCGTAACATTACTTCGTACTCGATAGACTTTCATATAGACTATAGAAACAGCCATATGCGTGCGGCGTGACCTTGGCCTTGAAATCGGGTCAATTCAAGGTCAAATCGATAATTTTGATGGGATTTTCACGAAATTTGATACACTGGGTTACTTTTGTCCACTGAGTGTTTTGGACGGGTCAAATCGTGACCCCGACCTGACCTTCAAAATGATCAATTCAAAGTCAAGTCGGGTAAAACCGGATGGATTTCGACGGGCACGTTTGTCGGGTACTTTTGTCCGGGCAGTGTTTTGGACTGGTCAAATCGTGACCCCACTTGACCTTGACCTTCAAAATGGACAATTCAAGGTCAAAGCCCGGACGAAGTCGGGTCACCTTCTAGTATCTATATAAAAGCTGAGTGTGTGTGTCTTTCTGTAACTATGTCATGCTTTACGATGCGTTCAAAATATATGACCCTCATATCCATTGCGCCCAATTTTTTATCATTTTCTGCACCACATCTTAGAATAAGCGAGATCACCGAGTCGCGGCCATATTGGATTACACAGACCCCATTCCGCGGTTTAAGTCTACGTGTCAAAGTTCTGGAGGTGCATTCCATATCATGATTTTTTAATATTCATGAAATACATGTCCGCGTTCACGGAAAATATATAGCGGTAATTAAGGACGGATGATATAAATGATTTATATAGAGGATCCCCAACGAGAAATGTTGGGATATAACATTTTATAAAACGAGTTTGATAACTTTCTTTATACCCTTTTTTAAAATATCAAAATCTTTAAAAGAAGCTGAAAATGCATGCACAATGGATATATTTACGGTGTCGGCCGAGACGCTACACAAAGGTATACGACAGAATAGCGCACTCTGGCTGGCGACGAAAAAATATAGTCCCCCAATTTTCCTCTTTGTTTTTGTATCTATTTTCGTCAAAGCAAAGGAGTTGGGACCAAAATTTCCAATATCTAATGTTGGTGTCATGCGCGGCTTTTCGAAAGTACTATTAATCCGCGCGGTCATTGCGGGTGTGATGTCAAGTATCCCGGGAAGCACGCACATATTCATCATTAGTGGATATAAGGAAATATGCAATATTAGGATCTTTTAATGATACAATATATACAACTTTTGAAAAAAACACATTTAAAATGGAACATTATTTTGTCTTGAATGTGTCTTTACTTCCTCTTGTGTTGTGGTAAGGAAATCAATATTATTTTTGTTAATCCGTCTTTTTAGCTCGTTTTCCTTCTTAAAATATGATTATGTGATAAAGTGGATTTCAAATTCGTCCCAGTTATTTGCAAAATAATTTATTAACATTGTCCATTTTAAAGTCAGCTTGAAAAAAACACATTAGAGATTATCTATCCCTCCCCCATTTCCCTATCTCTCTCCCTATCTCTCTCCCCTCTCTCTCCACTCTCTCTCCCCTCTCTCTCTCCCCTCTCGCCACCCCCTCCTCCTCTCTCCCTCCCCTCATATCTCCCCGTCCCCTCTTTCTCCCTATATATATATTAAGTTTCATGTGTGGAGTTAATTTCTAAGGCGACCATTCTCCACCATCGATACCACAGCGCAACTGAGAATAAGACATGTTGGCGATAAGAAAATACCGAGGCATTGTGAGTCGACTGCGTACAGACGGCCGGAAGGAAAGTTGGATAGGCGGAAAGGCAATCATGTAATGTGTAGTGCACATATATGGAAATTAAACATGTACAGTATAGCAATATACGATTCGACATTACTTTATTTTCCTCAGCTCAAATAAAAGAGTCTTAATCTCGTAGGCCTGAGGTCGTGTGATTCATATGCGTATTCATGTCTATAGCGAGCGTGCCATTAATTAGAAAACGACTTCTCGTGAGCACAATTTAATGAAATTTCAATTGCTGGTCGCACAATCGTCGCTGTCATAGTCGACTCATCGGCGTTGTCAATTGAATGCGATGATACCCCCGCAAATATGGACACAGCGCCATCAATCACAAAACTGAGGTTAACATCAGTTGTGAAAAATCACCCAAAGACGTATGGCTATGTTATTATTTGGTTTCCACTCAATTTTATAGGACATTATATATATTTTCTAAACTCTGAAGACGAAATTCACTCAGTGATGTGTGTAAAACCAGAACAACCGGTCTATTTGTGTCAAAGATTATGTATTGTTGTGCTAACTGTCTAGTGCTGAACTCTCTATCGATTATCGAATCGAAGATCGCCGTACCTAATAGAAATATAATATATGGTACATATACCTGTCCGTATTTCTGGATTTATTCATTCTTTAATTTTTTTTTAGTTTTTATCGCATCGGCCTGGTCGCAGAATCGTTAAATTGCCGCAGCACCGTGGTTGTCAAGCCGCAGAATCGTGGAATTGGTCGCAGAATCGTCGAAACGATTGTGCCGTGTGAATATATCATATCCTTGGACTATATTTTCCGTCAATACACCAGCCTCGTTCTCGTTTCAAAGTATCATAATACCACACCGTGGATTCCGATGTTCCGGAAACAATCACCAGAAAATACCGTATTTTAGCGAGAAAAACCACAGTCATATAATAAAACTACTACGTTTTTGTTTCTTTTGGAAACTTACTCATTCCAGGTCCAAATGACTTGGGTGCAGGTTCAGTAACCGGGCGTGGTACATACATTAAATTGGTGTAATATTCCATTTATGTGTTATGGACATTACGCTAGCTCTATACCAAACATGTTAATTGACTTTACGAACCACCCAATTTGCTGTTTTGTTTTTATACAGTATAACATAATTTAAATAGGATAACATTATGTCATCTTACAGTCGAAATCATATATGATGGATGTAATAGTTACAACGTTCCATTGTTATTACTGAGATCAACAAAGATTTCCAAATCACAACAATTGTCTTTATCGGTTACATACCTTTATTCCGAAGACCCAAATGTTCGATATTCCGAAGTTCCGATACGTTTTCCGCAGTGGCGTTGTGGACGAGTAGCCCACTTTCATTCCGGCCTTGGTTTTGTGGTCGATGACTTGGGTATCGTATATGTGACCCGCCATATCAAATCCAGTCGTAAGTCGGGAATTTTTTTCCCTGTGCCAATGCATTCTCTTATATATGCGATTCGACCATAGGTCGCCTCGCATATATAAGACAATGCATTGGCCTAACAATTTTTTACAATTTTAATAATTTGTTCTTGTATTCTTTAACAATTTTATAATTTCACCCATACAGAGCCCCAGACAAACATGAGCAGACGACACTCTTCTATATGCTTATATATATGTTTGGGGCTCCCTGCAGGGTAATGGATGTTTTTTATTCTTTGTCCTAAAAATTGTAAGAAACATTTATTTTAAAAAAATGATGAAAAATTGTTAGGCCAATGCATTCTCTTATATATGCGAGGCGACCTATGGTCGACTCGCATATATAAGATATTGCATTGGCACAGGGTAAACAAATCCCGACTTACGACTGGTTTTGATATGGTGGGTCACATATGTGCTTACCAAAGCATGGGAGAAAAAACAGGCATTTCCACAAGTGATTTAGTGGCTGAAATCGACATTCCATTCTAGGTTATTCCCTCTCCATTTGCTTTCGATTATACAATTTTACACGAACTGAGGAGGTTTTCTGCGATCAGAAACTGTGCGCTTATAGTATGGTATATAGCATAGTAACACATATCGAAACATGTGACTACGTTTCACGACACTCTGAGTTCGAGATACGCAACAGGATACAATGTTCATATGCGGCAATCCGTCAACCGAAAATTGCTACAATACTCGAATTTATTGTGTTAGAGTGTTAAACCTTCCCATCACTAGCATCAAGCTATCAGTTTCAGCTGGCAAGTGCTTCTATACATGTACATGTATATAATAAATATTCTTCAAACTTGCACTCTAAAACTTTGAACCGACAATAATTATGATTTTATAGTATTATAATACATGAAATCTCAACTGAATTTCAGCTATTGCTGTTTTCTTGAGGGACCCTGTTTAACTATGGTTTATTAATTTTTTTGATTACTATAGTATTACCACCCAAAAAGGCCATTGTAATTCACGTTGGCCACCAGCAAGGTTATAAGCCGTTTATTTCACTTTGATTACCATGGTTTTACCACCCAATTTACAACAGTCTTTTGAGTGGTAAAACTATGGTAATAATGGAAATTACAATATTGAAAAAACAATAGTTAATTTACAATGGTTGTTTGTGTGGTGAAGCAATAGTAATAAAACAAAAATAATAAATTTTCAACGGTTCTTTGGATGGTAAAACTATGGTAATCAATCATCACGGTGATTACCATAGCGAAATATACAACAGTTAATTTACAACGGTCTTTTGAGTGTTAAAACTATGGTAATCATCATAATACCATGGAGGCATAGTAATTATCATGGAGGCATGGTGCAACAATGGTAAATTAACTACTGTTTTTTTACTATATATTTACCGCTCAAATAACCGTTGTAAAACTATGGTTTTACCACAACCGTTTTAAATTTACCACCCAAATCACGATTGTAAATTAACCACTCAAATCACCGTTGTAAATTTATCACTCAAATAACCGTTATAAATTAACTATAGTTTCAGATAACCATTGTAAATTAACTGTTGTTTTTTATTATGGTAAACCATAGTTCTACTATAGTAAAACAATAGTAAATGTTTATAAGGGTTACTTCCCAGCGGTTGAAACAATTCTAGTTAACCACCTCATCGGATCGTATCGCATAGGCAATTATCAAATTCACACATGATGGACCCGCACTCCCGCCCCCCCCCCCGTTGCCTCGTTTGACACTAGGGAAAATATACTGGTAATGTTACTGGAAAGACTGCTGTATGGTATGATGTTGGTCACTAATCTATATGATGTCACGGAGACAACTCCAATAATACACATTTTAACAAAGAACGGACACTACCACGAATACTACGATCCTGTTTTACATCGGGGGAAACATGCTACGGATTTGTTCCCATAAATGGTCTTTCAGCACAACATTAACCAATAAATGATTGTTCAGTCGTACATTTCAATTATGGGACGTGTGAGCATTGTACATGTATATATACATTTATTAGTATTATAGTATTTACCTCATGGCCAGGTGGATGTGGATTATGACTCCTTCGATTCCCTGTCGCGACGTCACCGAATGCTTCCATGGTCCACATATTGGTGGAGGCTTTAAAATAATTTAATTTGCATATCAATTGACCGCCCTTACAATACTCTGACCTTCGGAGTATCGGATCTTCGGAGTATCGGACTTTCGAATTATCGGACATTCGGACTACTCGGCCTTCGGAGTATCGGACTTACGAGTATCGGATATTCGGAGTATCAGACCTTCCGTGTCCATATGGAACCCTCGTAGTATTGGGTCTTCGGAATATAGCATCTTCTGAGTAGCGAACCTTCTTAATATGGGACCTTCGTAATATAGGGTCTTCTGAGCATAGGACTTTCGATCGAACCTTCGGAATAAAGGGTCGACGCCCTTTTACCGATGTCCGTAGAATATTTACCCCCCCCCCCAATGTTCAACGGCGACCAAAATAATGAGAAGAGATTCAGCTAAAAACCAGACGCGTGAGCAGTACGTGTCAGTCCTGTGTTTTATCGTACATTATTTTGTACACAAACTGATTTGCATGTTCGATGTACATTTTCTCAGATCTCTACGTCGACGGAGAAAACACAGATGGCACTCAGACAGTCTACAGCTGGGACGGCACCGTGATGTCGTGGATCGACTGGAATCCTGGTCAACCGGAGTCACCGGCGGATCTGTACATGATGCTGAGAAAGGATGGGGGCGGCGTCTACAGGTCACACGATGATGACGGAGGAGGCAAAAAACCGACACTTTGTCAACGGCCTTAGGGTTTCTGCGATGACAAATTCACACACACGTTGTTATGTAGTCCTGCTATAATATTGTATGGAGTATTCAGCCATTTATATATGCGTGTTGTTCAGTGTTCGCGCTGTCGGTAGCCAAATTAGCCAATGGCTAATCTTTTTCGAATTTGGCTAATAAAAATTTCATTTGGCTAAACTTTTGGCTAAACTTTTTTTGAACCCAAATGGAGACTGAAAGCGTGGAGCCAGAAAGCTAATTAATAAAAGCGCTCAATAGATCGACATTCAAGACGAAGTTAGGTGACGAATGTATTTCATTATTTTCGTACTTATGAAATATCGTACAAAGGGAACCCCGATCGACAACTCTATCAACCAACCAAGCGATCACAAAGTGATATGCAATCATCTTTAGTTTTCACAAGACGGACATTCAAAGGTTGAATTATGACAATGTGAAGAAAGCAATGTTTTGTAAAGTGCATTGACGCCGGTATATAAGCAATTTGTTCGTAACAGGCTGTTTTAATCTGGAGAAAGATTATGTCACCCTGCACGAAGCAGCAAAAGGTCATTATTAATTTTTACATTTAATCCCCTAATCCCCCATTCAGCCCATTGTCTGTCTGATCACTCACGGTGCGCCTGCGCAATGCATGTATATGATGACATTGTATTTATGACGGTAGAGGTTTATGAGCACCAAGTGTAAGACAATAGCTTAATCAGCCAAATGTGAATCACGACAGATATTTTGTGGCTATTTGTCGTCAATACCGATACAGTCAAAATAATATGCATGCTTTTATGACAGATTGTAATTTGATAATGGCGTAACAATATTAAGTTATTAGTTTCCAGATGTCACTTAAATATTTACCCTTGGATAAATATTTAATGATTTTAAAAAAGATATTGATATAAAACAAAAAAATAATTACATTAAGAAGGACAATCCCGGGTTACCCCCCCCCCCCCCCAAATCACTCTTTCACATAAAGATTAATAAATTTGTAATAAATGATATATATAAAAATACTTCTAGTTCATCAAAATTGTTTAAATTATTGTGTATTTTACCTGTGTCTGTTAGATTTTACGTTTTAGTCATTAATTGTGAACCGACCAGAAAACGATGATTTAATTTGGCCAAAGTTTTTTTTTATTTGGCCAAAAAACATTTGGCTAAAGTTTTTTTCATTTGGCTAATAAAATTTTCATTTGGCTAAACTTTTGGCTAAAGTTTTTTTCGGTCCAGCGCGAACACTGGTGTTGTTAGAACGAACCGATGCTGATAAATCTTTACTGGCTTAAGATACCGGTCATATACATGACGCCTTCTACGTTTACACGTGTACCTGTTCAACCACGACATAACTAACTGACATTCGATTGGATGTTTCCCTTTAATCAAATTAACGCTATCGCAATATTATAACCTATTGTGGTTGGTTGACGGTAACACAGTGTAAAATTAGCCATTTGGAGCCTATGCTCAACATCGGCGCGGAGCCATAATAACGTATATGTTTTTTTTCCGCCGACAGTCATGGTCATTCGCAGGAATTTGCATTTATTCCGGAAGAATAACAACACAAACTGTTGAAATCTCATGCGAAAGGAGGTCCATGCACGAAGAGCCGATGCACTGTTACATTTGTTTCAAGGATGTGGTCGGCTCTAGATGTACCATGTTATATTTTGCGCGGCTCTCTGATCAATTAAACAATTAAAGACGCCTTTTCGTAATAGTGCCGGAACATAACTTAGAATAGTTATGCTA
This sequence comes from Siphonodentalium dalli, assembly GCA_032622095.1. Lineage (NCBI taxonomy): Eukaryota > Metazoa > Mollusca > Scaphopoda > Gadilida > Siphonodentaliidae > Siphonodentalium > Siphonodentalium dalli. The sequence continues at coordinate 98,311,767 of CP136061.1, forward strand.
TATCGCACTCACTGTTGTAAGAAGACCCCCAATCAAAACGGCTCTTGGTAGTTTTGATCCTTTTTCAGCAACGATATGACAATATATCACATGAAACCCATAGTATATCATTAAAAAAGGCACAAAAACAAAGAGGCAAATTTGGGGACTATATTTTCCGTCCCCAGCCCGAGCGCGCAATATGGTTGTGAAGCGTTTCAGTCAACGCTGTAAATGTATGGATCTTTATTTTTTTTTTAAACATAAAGCTCTAGTTTATTTCATGTGATATACAAGATCTTCGAACCGTTATGCTAGGATATAAGATTGTATAAAACTCATTTGATAAATTTGATTCACAACTCATCTACGACTCGTTGTGATTCAAATTTATCAAAGGTGTTTCATAAACTCTTATATCCCATCATAATGAGTTGGAGATCCTCTAAAACTTAAATTGTAGATGATTTAAAATTCAGTGTATCTAACCAGCACCGGCTCGTTCTATTAACAAGGGCGATATATCAGCAGAATACAGAAGGTGGCAGAAGAATAGCAGACGAAAATGATAAAAAATGAGTCATGTTTGTTCTGGAAACAAATTTGTTACAAATGATTCATAGTGTGCGTAGTATGGACTGCATAATCATATTGAAAGATTTCTGTTTATGTTAGGCCAATTAATTCTCTTATATATGCGAGGCGACCTATGGTCGACTCGCATAAATAAGAGAATGCAATGGCACAGTGTTTTCGCAAAATTTCAGGAAGCTCCAGTCATGAAAGTGTTAAGAAGATTTTGGCGTTCAAATTTCAAAACCTCGAAAAATTAGTGACCGAAGTCAATTGAATTCTTGTATCATCTCAACCGTCATATTTAGTTGGGATCGACTTGGGGACGGGATCCATAGTGAGCTAGCACAGATTTATACAAAGTGGATTCCCTTTTTTGGAAGGTGGTTTGGGGTGGCTATCCCCGGGATTGTCGGTTGGTCCTCCCCTTAACCCCTCATGTTTTTGGCCTTTATTCAGAACACATAATAAAAAAAATAAAAAAAGAAGCAATTTTTTATCTATCTTTTGTGTAGTCTTTTTCTTGTTGGGCCTCTTCGCTGGTGGTGGTGCAGACGAAGAGGCATCCGAGGGAGAGGTGTAAATCGTGCTGCTGGTGTCGGTCTTCTTGACTGGCACCCCCCTCCGGATCTGGATGATCCCATCCACTATCCGGTATTCGAGGTTAACCGGGTCACCAGAGTCTGCTGCTGTATATATTGTATCATTTTCCAACAGTTGGCAGTCAGCCTTGGTCATGATGTATCTTTGTTGTTTAGCTGCCGCAGCGTGTACTCGGCTTTCCAAGGCTTCGTTCAACAGAATGAGCTGTTCTTCATTGTCTTCTTCGCTCTCCCTGGGTGGAGACTCCGGGTGGTACTTCGGCATCTCCGGAACTGTGAACGAATCTTCAATCTGGGGTGGTGGTGTTGAATCCAACCCCAGCTCGAAGTTCGCCTGCTCCATCGCAGGAACCGCCGGGGTGACATCATCAGTCGGTTCCTGCTGTGGTGGTGTTATCACATTCGATGACGATGCTGCATCCACTGCAGAGGCTGTCTGGATGTTCTCAGTCGGCCTCTGAGATGGTAAATCAGTAGATGCAGCATCCGGGAGTGGGTCCTGTCCAGAAAGGACCAAGTGGGAGGTAGCTGGGCGTCTCTCAGCCTTCCTCTTACTCCACCTGGCCCTTCTTTCGGTGTCCATGCGACGGTGTCCCGGACTCTTCTTCTTTTTATTCTTTTTCTGTTTCTGTGTTTCTTTATCTTTGTCTTTCTCTTTGGCCCCTCCAACTGTTGTCTTGGTCTGCTCCGAACCGCTGCTGGTTGAGGGTTCCACGCTAAATTCCAAAGCCACATCCAATCGACCCTTGTGTGCATGGATAGACCAACGCACACAATAGGCCGATTGGAAGCCCTCCAAAGCGTTGCAGACTTGGTTTGGTATACGGTCCATTGGACTAAGCCTAATCCAAAACCAAGTGTGACAAAAAAAGTCACGAACCGCTCAAGGGATTAAGCGCGGAGCGCTCGGCAAACGATCCTACCCCTGAGTGGCCGGAAGCAAGAATGGATTCCCTATCTTTTTGAGTTCTTTATAAGGGCGAAGTAAACAATGATCACTCACTTCGTTGTGAGTTATATTCAAAGCTATAATGACGGTGAGACGTTCCCGGCCATGGAATTTGTGTTGATATTTATGTGCGGCGGTTGTTTATGAGTGTTATGATAATGTGTGTTTATATTAATGCGACCGCTGTCTGAAGAGCGTGTATGAGTGTTTATATTAATGCGCATGTTGTTTGATGAGTGTATGTGAGTGATTATGTGTGTGTATATGCATGAAGCGGTTGTTTGGTGAGTGTTTATGAGTGTGTATAGTTATGCGGCGCTTGTTTTATTTTTACTATGGGGGGTTTGGGATTTCTCCCTGTAAGATTTGAAAGGGGCGGAACCCCTCTCCTACAACCCACTTGTGAATTTTAATTTGATACATGTTATGGTAATACATAAGCATGAATTGGTGAAGGTGAAATGAGAATGATCTAGACATATTATTATTTTTTTTTCTTTGATTTCTTCGCTTTCTTTTTTCTTCGGTTTGATGTTGCTGTTGTTGTGACTGGGTTAGAATCGGAACTGGTGTTTACTTCTTGATCTCGATCTTGTCTAAATTTGCGTGCAATCTCCAGCACTCTATCTGATTCTGCCATGCGTTTTTGATGTTGTAATTGTCTTTGTCGACGTTCAAATTCATATTGTGCTTGTTGTTGTGCCAAAGCGATTTCAGCGCTGACAGATTCAGCTGTAGATTCAGCGACTATCTCTTCTAGAGAACGGGTGGAGGCTGCGCTGGTGTTGTTGTTGGTGCTGGTGGAGCTGGGGGAAACCAGGATGTTTTGGTAATCCGGTGTCCGAGGTGTAAAGCTGTCCAGTTCCACGTCGAAGCTGGCGGCAGGAACATCTGGGGTGGTATCCACGTCCCTGTCTCCGCAAGCCTCGACGACGACGGCAGGGACCTCCGGCAGATCCACGGAGTCCCTGCTAGCTGGTTCAATGTCGTCAGTCTCCATGCAGGTCGAGTCGTCTGGGCGTCTCTCAGACAACTTCGACCTGCCGGCTATGACTATAGACGGCTGAGCCACACAGGGAGGGGTGACCGGTCGATCAATGGTCACCCCCTTCTGCTTCTTCCATTTAGCCCGTCTGGCGGCGTCCCTTCTTTTTCTAGTACGGGTCTTCTTCTTGGGAGGCCCCTTCCCAACCTTCATGGAACAGGAGGCAGTCTTGGAGTTGGTGTCCCGGGTCTGTGATTTCTGGTTACCAGCATCTTCAGTCCTGAACTCCAGGCAAAGAGTCAGATATCCCCTGCTAGACTGGAGAGACCAGTTAGCGATGTTCAATATCCGACTTATTTGCACTGCGGCCAACACGGCGTCTGGGATTAAATCCATAAGCCTAATCCAAAACCGTCTCACTGGCGTTAAGCACGGGGGCAGCTGCACCCGGAGGCGCGGCCACACGACTCACCCGTGCTCAACGCTCTGACCGAAGAGGAACTAATAAGAATCGAAGCAATCACGACCGTTTCGCTCCACTCTCCTGCTTGTTTTATGAGTATTTCAGAGTGTTTATATTCATGCGGCGCTTGTTTAGTGACTGTTTATGGGTGTTAATAAGTGTTTACATGCATGCGGCGGTTGTTCGATGAGTTTGTGAGTGTTTATATTCATGTGGCTGTTGTTTGATGAGTGTTTATGAGTGTTTATTAGTGTTATTGTTCATGCGGTGGTTGCTTGATGAGAGTGTATGAATGTTTATGAGTGTTTATGTTCATGTGGTGATTGTTTGATGAGTGTTTATAATTGTTTATATGTGTTTATATTTATGCGACGGTTGTTTGATGAGTGTCTGGTGTGTGTTTATGTTCATGCGGCTGCTGTTTGATGAGTGTTGATATCCGTGCGGTTGTTCGATGAGTGTTCATATCCATGCGGAGGTTGTTTGATGAGTGTTTATATTCATGCGGCAGTTTGTTCGATGAGTGTCTATGAGTAATTATATTCATGTGGCGGTTGTTTGATGAGTGTTTATATCAATGTGGCGGTTGTTTGATTAGTATTTGTGAGTGTTTATATCAACGCGGCGGTTGTTTGGTTAGTGTTTATGGTGTTTATGAGTGTTATGTTCATGCGGCGTTTGTTCGATGAGTGTTTGTGAGTGTTTATATTAATGTTGGGGTGATTGGTGAGTGTTTATGGGTGTTTATATTAATGCTGTCCATCAAATATGAAAGTTCCAAGTATTTGAAAATTGTACTAAAACAATATGTGAATGGTTTTAGGCAATACAAACAAATGGCGCATATGTCATGGTCAAGAACATTGTGATGAGCTCGGATAATAGATTATTGAGCCAAATGCGGAGTGTCCATAGACCAATTATCATAACGCATCTGAACCCATATCTGAGGCTCATAGTGTTGCAGAGCCACACTTCAACCAAACACCTGAAAGCGAGTCAATTTGTTTCTGATCTGATTTTGATCAATTCGCGGTTTTCGAATTATCACTCGCTGATCACGTCTTGGTGGTCCACCGTTCATGAACATGGATTAAAATATACGCTACATTGATATAAAACAGAAATGCAGTTCCCTTAACACTTATTCACTCCCTCATATTTGATGGTCATCCGTTGTTTGGTCACAAATTAATGTATCATTGTTTGTTTGTGTATTTGTATCCGGTATCATACATATTACAAATTATTTATATCATTATACATATTACAAATTATTTATAAAATTATTTATAAAATTTCGAGGCTTAAATTGATAAATGTATAACTTCGCCAGTCAAGATATCAGCGACTACAGCACCCTATTCCGGCTGCGGAAAAATAAATAGTGAAATAGCTCTGTGGGGTGATACAACTGTACAGTCTTGTGGAGATTATCTTTAATCATTACATCAGGTGTGGTTGGTGATCGGAAATATCGGTTAGTTGAACATGGTCGCTAAATCACGACTCGTCTCAAGACGCATCTCTGGATGAACATAACCTTCTGGAATCCGTACCACATTTGTAAATGCTTCACGAATATGATACAGTTACTGACGTCCCTTCCTCGAATCATAACATTACACAATCATATAAGTCCCAGAACATGTGCGGCATAATTAATGTTAATGAGTTTGTACTGGAAATCATTTGGTCGATTAGTCAATTAACTGTAGATACAATGTCTTATTCCGATCATCAAACACGAGCTATATACATGTAATAGTTTGGTACAATACACGAATTTGGGTTTCATACACTTTAGTCGTTACAGTTAATGCTGAAATGGGTATATAACAAAATTGGTGTGAAATATGTGGTGGTATAAGTATATTATCCCACAGCTATTGTCAAAACGAAGTGTTAATTACCAAATTCCACAGCGAATTCGTTAATCATTACTGAGACGCGAGACGTAACATCTTAGGCTCAGTATTAAAAGAGGCCGCAACTCGTACGTAACACTACACATTCGCTGTTATAGAGTGTGTCAAAATATACATTTCTGAGGACAAGTTGACATGATATCCCACAAAAGACACCTTTCGCATAATGAACGACAACAGACACTGCTTTCGAATAGCTACAGTAATACCCTAAATAGTCGACTCCTTAAACACAGCAGAATTATGGGTAATTTTTCAAGATTTATTCCAAAATATGGCCTGTTGACATTCATCGGAAAGCTTTCATTGAGAGCTTTCCTATGAATGGCAACAAGCCATTCCGACTAAATCCTGAAAAATTACCCATAATTCTGCTCGATTATTTGGGGCATTACTGTATTTGTAGTTGTAGCTATTGTTTTTCTTAAGGTGGTTATGCTTCCGCGTGCCGATAGAGTTTTATCAACATATATATAGTTATGTAAACAAGTTGACCTGATATCCCACCACATTGGTTGTAACACTGAAATCACTTGCTGTTTATCAGCGAAGTTAGAACATTTCCAATCTAAACCTGTATATGACATATTAGACACATTTCGCATAATGAACGATAATGTTTACGAATTGCTATTTTAGTCGTCATGTTTTCGTGCTTTTTCAGACGCAGTAAGGGAGATTTTGGTCCTACGTGATGTGATTATTTTGTACTTAGCTTAGCGCTTTATGTTTCGCAAGATTCTTGTGTTTGACAACGACGAATGGTATGATTGCCACTAATATATAACAATTACACATGGTCATCGAAATTTAAAGACATAACCCCAGAGTCATCTCCCATATCGGGGAGATGAGAAACGAGCGCGAACGTAATACTTTATGATGTATTTGTGAGTTTTGTTGAAAATTCAAAACCGTAATTGTAACAATGGATAGGGAAACCGTCATCGAATAGAAAGAACACAAATTATAATGACGTAGTACCCTATTCGTAATAATTGTATGTCGAAGTTATGCGAAATGTGTCTATTTCTGGAATCATCAATAGCCTAAATTGTATGTATTTGTACTCGTTGAATTATGTGTGCTATTGTTTATTATACCAATGTACTAAGTTCGAGTAAACAACTTTAATTTATGTATATATGGTCACGGTCGATGTACTATCGCGTGACATACATGTACATGCATATATACATTGGCATTAACACTATTTTATTCAGAGTATACTAAATAAAGAGAAATTTGATCTGACAGTAAGCCAACGGCTATTATTGGGCATTTACGTTTCGTGTGATTTCAGCCAACTGTTGATTCGAATGATGAATGGTATGCTCCACTGTCACACTCGTTTCGATCCATGTCCGATCGATGGGGGCCCATTTGATCCTTCCCCACTATCATAGCTTGAAGTAAATTGTATGTACATCGTGTACATATGCATGTAAAAGTACGGACGTACATGTATATTCGCGATGTTTCTTCATGTTCATAACTCTTACACCTGTATCTAATATAACCGAAGCCACAGTTTATATTATATATACACACTCTAAATCGCGTTGGGTAAACGTTTACCTTACGCAATGGTGCATATAGCACCACGCGAACATTGGGTAAGATTACCCAATGTTGGGCAATGGTTTTACTCAACGCAGGGTAACAATAACAATTTACTCATTATTTACTCGCGCAACGCCGCTATCCAGCTAGTGTAGCATAATTTAGCAATGCCCGTCTTTGAATAAATATGCTTGCCCATCGAAATAAATGAGTTATGTTTTTTCCAGATATATCTGAATATACTGTCGCGACGGTAGTTATTTTTAACACCATGTTATTGGTAATAAATCCCCCAACATTAGTTGATTTGACCCAATAATTAATTAGTTATTCACTTAATGTTCGGGTACAAAAAATCGTCCAGCGCAGAAGGGACATTAATATTGGGTAAATTGTTGCCCTGTGTTGTGCGCAATTGTGCTGGGTAAGATGTTATCTAACCCTATTTAGAGTGTGTATTCAAATAATTCATAGGGATTTGAACAAAATTAGATGAATTGGAGATAATCTGGCCATTAATCAAATTAGCAACCATGGTTTAGATGCTGGGTTAATATGCAAAACTGTGGCACAGAGGCAACAACAAAAGAACTGCCCCACTTAACACAACATAAATAAAAACAACCTGACCTTTATTAATGTGACCGAAATAATAACTTATGACCGGCCAACATAAATTATAAACCATGACTGCCAACAGAGAAATCATTACTCATAACAGGCCAACAGAAATTATAACTCATGACTGGCCAACATAAATTATGACTCATCTATTCTGACCTAGGCCTGTACTGATATGACCGGTCAACAACAAATATAACTCATGACGGGCCAACTGTAATTATAACTCATCTTGAGAAATGACGAACCTAAACGTGCAATGTCATCTGCAACATGGTCCTGCACTTTATCCATAAACGGTGTGGATAACCAAACATTGAACACTAACATGTTTATGCTGATATATGTAATGACATTTTTAGTTTAGGTACTTATTTTGAAACCGGAGTCAAGTGGGCGAATTTGTCAATAAATCGCATCTTATCTTATAACAGAAGAAATAATCAAACAATCCAGTGACCAGGTGGACAGCAAGCAGGCCGGTATGATTATTACCACACCATCGATTGTCACGAACAGGCACACGCACGCTCGTATGAAAACGAAATAATACCAAACCACCACTCGCACCATAAAATACCGTATTTTAGCGAGAAAAACCACAGTCATATAATAAAACTACTACGTTTTTGTTTCTTTTGGAAACTTACTCATTCCAGGTCCAAATGACTTGGGTGCAGGTTCAGTAACCGGGCGTGGTACATACATTAAATTGGTGTAATATTCCATTTATGTGTTATGGACATTACGCTAGCTCTATACCAAACATGTTAATTGACTTTACGAACCACCCAATTTGCTGTTTTGTTTTTATACAGTATAACATAATTTAAATAGGATAACATTATGTCATCTTACAGTCGAAATCATATATGATGGATGTAATAGTTACAACGTTCCATTGTTATTACTGAGATCAACAAAGATTTCCAAATCACAACAATTGTCTTTATCGGTTACATACCTTTATTCCGAAGACCCAAATGTTCGATATTCCGAAGTTCCGATACGTTTTCCGCAGTGGCGTTGTGGACGAGTAGCCCACTTTCATTCCGGCCTTGGTTTTGTGGTCGATGACTTGGGTATCGTATATGTGACCCGCCATATCAAATCCAGTCGTAAGTCGGGAATTTTTTTCCCTGTGCCAATGCATTCTCTTATATATGCGATTCGACCATAGGTCGCCTCGCATATATAAGACAATGCATTGGCCTAACAATTTTTTACAATTTTAATAATTTGTTCTTGTATTCTTTAACAATTTTATAATTTCACCCATACAGAGCCCCAGACAAACATGAGCAGACGACACTCTTCTATATGCTTATATATATGTTTGGGGCTCCCTGCAGGGTAATGGATGTTTTTTATTCTTTGTCCTAAAAATTGTAAGAAACATTTATTTTAAAAAAATGATGAAAAATTGTTAGGCCAATGCATTCTCTTATATATGCGAGGCGACCTATGGTCGACTCGCATATATAAGATATTGCATTGGCACAGGGTAAACAAATCCCGACTTACGACTGGTTTTGATATGGTGGGTCACATATGTGCTTACCAAAGCATGGGAGAAAAAACAGGCATTTCCACAAGTGATTTAGTGGCTGAAATCGACATTCCATTCTAGGTTATTCCCTCTCCATTTGCTTTCGATTATACAATTTTACACGAACTGAGGAGGTTTTCTGCGATCAGAAACTGTGCGCTTATAGTATGGTATATAGCATAGTAACACATATCGAAACATGTGACTACGTTTCACGACACTCTGAGTTCGAGATACGCAACAGGATACAATGTTCATATGCGGCAATCCGTCAACCGAAAATTGCTACAATACTCGAATTTATTGTGTTAGAGTGTTAAACCTTCCCATCACTAGCATCAAGCTATCAGTTTCAGCTGGCAAGTGCTTCTATACATGTACATGTATATAATAAATATTCTTCAAACTTGCACTCTAAAACTTTGAACCGACAATAATTATGATTTTATAGTATTATAATACATGAAATCTCAACTGAATTTCAGCTATTGCTGTTTTCTTGAGGGACCCTGTTTAACTATGGTTTATTAATTTTTTTGATTACTATAGTATTACCACCCAAAAAGGCCATTGTAATTCACGTTGGCCACCAGCAAGGTTATAAGCCGTTTATTTCACTTTGATTACCATGGTTTTACCACCCAATTTACAACAGTCTTTTGAGTGGTAAAACTATGGTAATAATGGAAATTACAATATTGAAAAAACAATAGTTAATTTACAATGGTTGTTTGTGTGGTGAAGCAATAGTAATAAAACAAAAATAATAAATTTTCAACGGTTCTTTGGATGGTAAAACTATGGTAATCAATCATCACGGTGATTACCATAGCGAAATATACAACAGTTAATTTACAACGGTCTTTTGAGTGTTAAAACTATGGTAATCATCATAATACCATGGAGGCATAGTAATTATCATGGAGGCATGGTGCAACAATGGTAAATTAACTACTGTTTTTTTACTATATATTTACCGCTCAAATAACCGTTGTAAAACTATGGTTTTACCACAACCGTTTTAAATTTACCACCCAAATCACGATTGTAAATTAACCACTCAAATCACCGTTGTAAATTTATCACTCAAATAACCGTTATAAATTAACTATAGTTTCAGATAACCATTGTAAATTAACTGTTGTTTTTTATTATGGTAAACCATAGTTCTACTATAGTAAAACAATAGTAAATGTTTATAAGGGTTACTTCCCAGCGGTTGAAACAATTCTAGTTAACCACCTCATCGGATCGTATCGCATAGGCAATTATCAAATTCACACATGATGGACCCGCACTCCCGCCCCCCCCCCGTTGCCTCGTTTGACACTAGGGAAAATATACTGGTAATGTTACTGGAAAGACTGCTGTATGGTATGATGTTGGTCACTAATCTATCTGATGTCACGGAGACAACTCCAAGAATACACATTTTAACAAAGAACGGACACTACCACGAATACTACGATCCTGTTTTACATCGGGGGGAAACATGCTACGGATTTGTTCCCATAAATGGTCTTTCAGCACAACATTAACCAATAAATGATTGTTCAGTCGTACATTTCAATTATGGGACGTGTGAGCATTGTACATGTATATATACATTTATTAGTATTATAGTATTTACCTCATGGCCAGGTGGATGTGGATTATGACTCCTGCGATTCCCTGTCGCGACGTCACCGAATGCTTCCATGGTCCACATATTGGTGGAGGCTTTAAAATAATTTAATTTGCATATCAATTGACCTCCCTTACAATACTCTGACCTTCGGAGTATCGGATCTTCGGAGTGTCGGACTTTCGAATTATCGGACATTCGGACTACTCGGCCTTCGGAGTATCGGACCTTACGAGTATGGAACCCTCGTAGTATTGGGTCTTCGGAATATAGCATCTTCTGAGTAGCGGACCTTCTTAGTATGGGACCTTCGTAATATAGGGTCTTCGGAGCATAGGACCTTCGATCGAACCTTCGGAATAAAGGGTCGACACCCTTTTACCGATTTCCGTAGAATATTTAAACCTCCCCCCCCCAATGTTCAACGGCGACCAAAATAATGAGAAGAGATTCAGCTAAAAACCAGACGCGTGAGCAGTCCGTGTCAGTCCTGTGTTTTATCGTACATTATTTTGTACACAAACTGATTTGCATGTTCGATGTAAATTTTCTCAGATCTCTACGTCGACGGAGAAAAAACAGATGGCACTCAGACAGTCTACAGCTGGGACGGCACCGTGATGTCGTGGATCGACTGGAATCCTGGTCAACCGGAGTCACCGGCGGATCTGTACATGATGCTGAGAAAGGATGGGGGCGGCGTCTACAGGTCACACGATGATGACGGAGGAGGCAAAAAACCGACACTTTGTCAACGGCCTTAGGGTTTCTGCGATGACAAAGTCACACACACATTGTTATGTAGTCCTGCTATAATGTTGTATGGAGTATTCAGCCATATATATATGCGTGTTGTTAGAACGAACCGATGCTGATAAATCTTTACTGGCTTAAGATACCGGTCATATACATGACTCCTTCTACGTTTACACGTGTACCTGTTCAACCACGACATAACTAACTGACAGTCGATTGGATGTTTCCATTTAATCAAATTAACGCTATCTCAATATTATAACCTATTGTGGTTGGTTGACGGTAACACAGTGTAAAATTAGCCATTTGGAGCCTATGCTCAACATCGGCGCGGAGCCACAATAACGTATATGTTTTTTTTCCGCCGACAGTCATTGTCATTCGCAGGAATTTGCATTTATTCCGGAAGAATAACAACACAAACTGTTGAAATCTCACGCGAAAGGAGGTCCATGCACGAAGAGCCGATGAACTGTTACATTTGTTTCAAGTATGTGGTCGGCTCTAGATGTACCATGTTATATTTTGCGCGGCTCTCTGATCAATTAAAGACGCCTTTTCTTAATAGTGCCGGAACATAACTTAGAATAGTTATGTTATATCGCGCTCACTGTTGTAAGAAGACCCCCAATCAAAACGGCTCTTGGTAGTTTTGATCCTTTATCAGCAACGATATGACAATATATCACATGAAACCCATAGTATATCATTAAAAATCCATTACATATTTGATTATCTCGCACTAGTTATGAATATACACTGACTCAGACGGATTAATACTATTTCGAAAAGCCGCGCATGACACCAACACCAGACAATGCAAACTGATTGCTTTGTTCATTAAAGTTAAAATATTGTCCAACTTATTTGCACTAACGAAAATAGGCACAAAAACAAAGAGGCAAATTTGGGGACTATATTTTCCGTCCCCAGCCCGAGCGCGCAATATGGTTGTGAAGCGTTTCAGTCAACGCTGTAAATGTATGGATCTTTATTTTTTTGTTAAACATAAAGCTCTAGTTTATTTCATGTGATATACAAGATCTTCGAACCGTTATGCTAGGATATAAGATTGTATAAAACTCATTTGATAAATTTGATTCACAACTCATCTACGACTCGTTGTGATTCAAATTTATCAAACGTGTTTCATAAAATCTTATATCCCATCATAATGAGTTGGAGATCCTCTAACACTTAAATGGTAGATGATTTCAAATTCAGTGTTTCTAACCAGCATCGGCTCATTCTATTAACAAGGGCGATAAATCAGCAGAATACAGAAGGTGGCAGAAGAATAGCAGACGAAAATGATAAAAAAATGAGTCATGTTTGTTCTGGAAACAAATTTGTTACAAATGATTCATAGTGTGCGTAGCATGGACTTCATAATCATATTGAAAGATTTCTTTTTATGTTAGGCCAATTAATTCTCTTATACATGCGAGGCGACCTATGGTCGACTCGCACAAATAAGAGAATGCAATGGCACAGTGTTTTCGCACAATTTCAGGAAGCTCCAGTCATGAAAGGGTTAAGAAGATTTTGGCGTTCAAATTTCAAAACCTCGAAAAATTAGTGACCGAAGTAAATTGCATTCTTGTATCATCTCAACCGTCATATTTAGTTGGGATCGAGTTGGGGACGGGATCCATAGTGAGCTAGCACAGATTGATACAAAGTGGATTCCCTTTTTTGGAAGGTGGTTTGGGGTGGCTATCCCCGGGATTGTCGGAAGGACCGATTGGTCCTCCCCTTAACCCCTCATGTTTTTGGCCTTTATTCAGAACACATAATAACAAAAAATAAAAAAAGAAGCAATTTTGTATCTATCTTTTTTTAGTATTTTCTTTTTGGGCCTCTTCGCTGGTGGTGGTGCAGACGAAGAGGCATCCGATGGAGAGGTGTAGCTCGTGCTGCTGGTGTCGGTCTTCCCATCCCATCCACTATCCGGTATTCGAGGTTAGCCGGGTCACCAGAGTCTGCTGCTGTATATATTGTATCATTTTCCAACAGTTGGCAGTCAGCCTTGGTCATGATGTATCTTTGTTGATTAGCTGCCGCAGCGTGTACTCGGCTTTCCAAGGCTTCGTTCAACAGCATGAGCTGTTCTTCATTGTCTTCTTCTCTCTCCCTGGGTGGAGACTCCGGGTGGTACTTCGGCGTCTCTGGAACTGTGAACGAATCTTCAATCTGGGGTGGTGGTGTTGAATCCAACCCCATCTCGAAGTTCGCCTGCTCCATCGCAGGAACCGCCGGGGTGACATCATCAGTCGGTTCCTGCTGTGGTGGTGTTATCACAGTCGATGACGATGCTGCATCCACTGCAGAGGCTGTCTGGATGTTCTCAGTCGGCCTCTGAGATGGTAAATCAGTAGATGCAGCATCCGGGAGTGGGTCCTGTCTAGGGAGCTGTCCAAAGAGGACCAAGTGGGGGTAGCTCAGCCTTCCTCTTAATCCACCTGGCCCTTCTTTCGGTGTCCCTGCAACGGTGTCCCGGACTCTTCTTCTTTTTATTCTGTTTCTGTTTCTGTGTTTCTTTATCTTTGTCTTTCTCTTTAGCCCATCCAACTGTGGTCTTGGTCTGCTCCGAACCGCTGCTGGTTGAGGGTTCCACGATAAATTCCAAGGCCACGTCCAACCGACCCTTGTGTGCATGGATAGACCAACGCACACAATAGGCCGATTGGAAGCCCTCCAAAGCGTTGCAGACTTGGTTTGGTATACGGTCCATTGGACTAAGCCTAATCCAAAACCAAGTCTGACAAAAAAGGTCACGAACCACTCAAGGGATTAAGCGCGGAGCGCTCGGCAAACGATCCTACCCCTACTCCATATATTTTTTAGTTCTTTATAAGGGCGAAATAAACAATGAACACTCACTTCGTTGTGAGTTATATTCAAAGCTATAATGGCGGTGAGACGTTCCCGGCCATGGAATTTGTGTCGATATTTATATGCGGCGGTTGTTTATGAGTGTTATGATAATGTGTGTTTATATTAATGCGACCTCTGTCTGAAGAGTGTTTATGAGCGTGTATGAGTGTTTATATTAATGCGCATGTTGTTTGATGAGTGTATGTGAGTGTTTATGTGTGTGTGTATATGCATGCGGCGGTTGTTTGGTGAGTGTTTATGAGTGTGTATAGTTATGCGGCGCTTGTTTTATGAGTATTTCAGAGTGTTTATATTCACGCGGCGCTTGTTTAATGACTGTTATGGGTGTTACTAAGTGTTTACATGCATGCGACGGTTGTTCGATGAGTTTGTGAGTGTTTATATTCATGTGGCTGTTGTTTGATGAGTGTTTATGAGTGTTTATGAGTGTTATTGTTCATGCGGTGGTTGCTTGATGAGAGTGTATGAATGTTTATGAGTGTTTATGTTCATGTGGTGATTGTTTGATGAGTGTTTATAATTGTTTATAAGTGTTTATATTTATGCGACGGTTGTTTGATGAGTGTCTGGTGTGTGTTTATGTTCATGCGGCTGCTGTTTGATGAGTGTTGATATTCGTGCGGCGGTTGTTCGATGAGTGTTCATATCCATGCGGAGGTTGTTTGATGAGTGTTTATATTCATGCGGCAGTTTGTTCGATGAGTGTCTATGAGTAATTATATTCATGTGGCGGTTGTTTGATGAGTGTTTATATCAATGCGGCGGTTGTTTGATTAGTGTTTATGAGTGTTTATATCAATGCGGTGGTTGTTTGGTGAGTGTTTATGGTGTTTATGAGTGTTATGTTCATGCGGCGTTTGTTCGATGAGTGTTTGTGAGTGTTTATATTAATGTGGGGGTGATTGGTGAGTGTTTATGTGTGTTTATATTAATGCTGTCCTTCAAATATGAAAGTTCCATGTATTTGAAAATTGTACCAAAAACAATATGTGAATGGTTTTAGGCAATACAAATAAATGGCGCATATGTCATGGTCAAGAGCATTGTGATGGGCTCGGATAATAGATTATTGAGCCAAATGCGGAGTGTCCATAGACTAATTATCATAACGCATCTGAACCCATATATGAGGCTCATAGTGTTGCAGAGCCACACTTCAACCAAAAACCTGAAAGCGAGTCAATTTATTCCTGATCTGATTTTGATCAATTCGCGGTTTTCGAATTATCACTCGCTGATCACGTCTTGGTGGTCCACCGTTCATGAACATGGATTAAAATATACGCTACATTGATATATAACAGAAATGCAGTTTCCTTAACAATTATTCACTCCCTCATATTTGATGGTCATCCGTTGTTTGGTCACAAATTAATGTATCATTGTTTGTTTGTGTAGTTGTATCCGGTATCATACATATTACAAATTATTTATATCATTATACATATTACAAATTATTTATAAAATTATTTATAAAATTTCAAGGCTTAAATTGATAAATGTATAACTTCGCCAGTCAAGATATCAGCGACTACAGCACCCTATTCCGGCTGCGGAAAAATAAATAGTGAAATAGCTCTGTGGGGTAATACAACTGTACAGTCTTGTGGAGATTATCTTTAATCATTACATCAGGTGTGGTTGGTGATCGGAAATATCGGTTAGTTTAACATGGTCGCTAAATCACGACTCGTCTCAAGACGCATCTCTGGATGAACATAACCTTCTGGAATCCGTACCACATTTGTAAATGCTTCACGAATATGATACAGTTACTGACGTCCCTTCCTCGAATCATAACATTACACATATAAGTCCCAGAACATGTGCGGCATAATTAATGTTAATGAGTTTGTACTGGAAATCATTTGGTCGATTAGTTAATTAACTGCAGATACAATGTCTTATTCCGATCATCAAACACGAGCTATATACATGTAATAGTTTGGTACAATACACGAATTTGGGTTTCATACAATTTAGTTGTTACAGCTAATGCTGAAATGTGTATAGACAATAAATGTGCGTCGAAATATGAGGTGGTATGTATATTATCCGACAGCTATTATCAAACGAAGTCCGTTAATTACCAAATTCAACAGCGAATTCAATAATCGTCACTGAGACGCGAGACGTAACATCTTAGGTTCAGTATTAAACGAGACCGCAACTCGTACGTAACACTACACATTCACTGTTAAAGAGTGTGTCAAAATATACAGTTCACGTGACCTCCACCACGTTGTAATATTGAAGTCATTGGTTTGTCAGCGATGTTCGAAAATGTCCAATCTAAACCTGCGTGTGGCATGTTATACACCTTTCAGATAATGAACGACGACAAACTAATTTTTCTAATAGCTACAGTAATACCCTAAATAATCGACTTCTTAACCACAGCAAACCGATGCATGGCAACAAGCCATATTTCTGACTAAATCCTGGAAACAATACCCATGATTCTGCTATGGTTAAGGAATCGATTATTTAGGGCATTACTCTATTCGTAGTTGTAGCTATTGCTTTTGCTTAAGGGGTAAGGGGCTGTGGTTCTACGTGCCGTGATTATGTTGTACTTAATTATGTTGTTACCAGGTCATAGCTTAGCACTTTGTGTTTCGCATGATTCTCGAGTTTCGCGACGACGAATGGTATGATTGCCAATAGATTAAAAATTAAGGACAATTTAAAGACATAATATCATAGTCATCTGAGAAACGATCGTAAACTGATTACTTCGTGTATATGATGTATCTGTGAGTTTTATTGGAAATCCAAAACCGTAATCGTAACAACGGATAGGGACAAACGTCAACGAATAGAAAGAACACGCATTTTAGTGACGTATTATCCTATTCGTAATAACTACATGTGTATATGTCGTAGTTCATTATGCGAAAGATGTATATTTCTGGAATCATCATTAGCCGAAATTGTATTTGTTTGTGTTAGTTGAATTATGTGTGTTGTTTATTATACCAATGTACTAAGTTCGTGTAAACAACTTTAATTGCTGTATATTTGGTCACGGTTGATGTACCATCGCGTGACATACAAATACATGTACATGCATATCTACATTGGTGTAAACAATGTTTTAATTCAGAGTATACTAAATAAAGATAAATTGGATCTGACAGTAAGCCACGGCTATTATTGGGCATTTATGATTTGTGTGAGTTCAACCAACGCTTGATTCGAATTATGAATTGTTTGCTAATTGCTATACACAATTACCCGCGTAGCGAACAGTGGCCGGGAGGTCAATTTTCTCGCTCCCACTCTTATAGCTTGCAGTATTTAAATGCACGTACATCATGTATATGCATATAAAAGTATGCACGTAGATTCTCGACATTTCTTCATGTTCGTTAACTCTGTTCTACTAACCGAAGACACAGTTTATTGTATGTGTGCATATAAATAATAAATACATGTTGGGATTAGAATAACATTAGATAAATTGGAGATAAATTTGACTATGCACGTTGCGAACGTTGACAACAGTTCAGGAATATTAAAGAAAATTGTCAGATGGAACGACATTTGAACTTAGTTTTAAAATTCGCTGTTAGATTAGTAACATTTAAAAATAAAAATAGACTATTCAATAAAACATAATTAAAACATATAGAGATACATGTACCTTACTATTCCATCTTGGTTCACACAATATCTGAAAAGGATTTGTTTAACTTTAAATAATAAGTTACAATTTAAGGAATCAAAACTGTATATTGAAAGTACTAAAGTT
Source organism: Siphonodentalium dalli (assembly GCA_032622095.1). Classification (NCBI taxonomy): domain Eukaryota; kingdom Metazoa; phylum Mollusca; class Scaphopoda; order Gadilida; family Siphonodentaliidae; genus Siphonodentalium; species Siphonodentalium dalli. The sequence continues at coordinate 98,330,011 of CP136061.1, forward strand.
GCAGACAATCTATAAAGTACAAAGGAGCTAAAGTAGTATACTATTATTATGCTGTCCATCAAATATGAACGTTCAAATATTTGAAAATTTCGCTAAAAATATATGTGAATCGGTTTAAGACAGTGACAAAAATGTATCATAGGTAAGTTCTCAACAATTACGTTGGAGAACTTCTACACCATATCTTTCCTCATCTTTATCAGTATCTAATATTGTGTCGCTCGGAATTATCCGGAGCGCTATTTTCAAAAATATCCATTATATGGTATCATTGTAATCGGCTGTCCATGAACATTATGGTGGAAACGAATGATAGATTATTGAGCAAAATTCGGAGTGTCTATAGACCAATATCATAATGGTACACAGTGCACCTGAACCCATATACGAGGTTCATAGTGTTGTAGAGCCACACTTCGACCAAAACGAAAAACGGTTAGCGAGTCCATATATTCCTGATCTGGTGTTGACCCGTTCGCGGTTCTCGAATTAACATTAGCTGATCACGTACTGGTGGTCCACCATTCATGAACACGGATTAAAATGCACGCCACATTGATATGTATCTGTTTTACAGTTCCTCAAAGAATTATTCACTCCCTCATATTTGACAGTAATCCGTATTTTTTGTTGTCACAAATGTATCATTGTTTGTTAGACTAGTTGTAACCGGTTTCATTTTACATATTATACATGATTTATATCATTATACATTATTTATAACATTATTTATAAAATTCCGAGGCTTAAATTGATAAATGTATAACTTCGCCAGTCAAGATATCAGCGACTACAGCACCCTATTCCGGCTGCGGAAAAATAAATAGTGAAATAGCTCTGTGGGGTAATACAACTGTACAGTCTTGTGGAGATTATCTTTAATCATTACATCAGGTGTGGTTGGTGATCGGAAATATCGGTTAGTTTAACATGGTCGCTAAATCACGACTCGTCTCAAGACGCATCTCTGGATGAACATAACCTTCTGGAATCCGTACCACATTTGTAAATGCTTCACGAATATGATACAGTTACTGACGTCCCTTCCTCGAATCATAACATTACACATATAAGTCCCAGAACATGTGCGGCATAATTAATGTTAATGAGTTTGTACTGGAAATCATTTGGTCGATTAGTTAATTAACTGCAGATACAATGTCTTATTCCGATCATCAAACACGAGCTATATACATGTAATAGTTTGGTACAATACACGAATTTGGGTTTCATACAATTTAGTTGTTACAGCTAATGCTGAAATGTGTATAGACAATAAATGTGCGTCGAAATATGAGGTGGTATGTATATTATCCGACAGCTATTATCAAACGAAGTCCGTTAATTACCAAATTCAACAGCGAATTCAATAATCGTCACTGAGACGCGAGACGTAACATCTTAGGTTCAGTATTAAACGAGACCGCAACTCGTACGTAACACTACACATTCACTGTTAAAGAGTGTGTCAAAATATACAGTTCACGTGACCTCCACCACGTTGTAATATTGAAGTCATTGGTTTGTCAGCGATGTTCGAAAATGTCCAATCTAAACCTGCGTGTGGCATGTTATACACCTTTCAGATAATGAACGACGACAAACTAATTTTTCTAATAGCTACAGTAATACCCTAAATAATCGACTTCTTAACCACAGCAAACCGATGCATGGCAACAAGCCATATTTCTGACTAAATCCTGGAAACAATACCCATGATTCTGCTATGGTTAAGGAATCGATTATTTAGGGCATTACTCTATTCGTAGTTGTAGCTATTGCTTTTGCTTAAGGGGTAAGGGGCTGTGGTTCTACGTGCCGTGATTATGTTGTACTTAATTATGTTGTTACCAGGTCATAGCTTAGCACTTTGTGTTTCGCATGATTCTCGAGTTTCGCGACGACGAATGGTATGATTGCCAATAGATTAAAAATTAAGGACAATTTAAAGACATAATATCATAGTCATCTGAGAAACGATCGTAAACTGATTACTTCGTGTATATGATGTATCTGTGAGTTTTATTGGAAATCCAAAACCGTAATCGTAACAACGGATAGGGACAAACGTCAACGAATAGAAAGAACACGCATTTTAGTGACGTATTATCCTATTCGTAATAACTACATGTGTATATGTCGTAGTTCATTATGCGAAAGATGTATATTTCTGGAATCATCATTAGCCGAAATTGTATTTGTTTGTGTTAGTTGAATTATGTGTGTTGTTTATTATACCAATGTACTAAGTTCGTGTAAACAACTTTAATTGCTGTATATTTGGTCACGGTTGATGTACCATCGCGTGACATACAAATACATGTACATGCATATCTACATTGGTGTAAACAATGTTTTAATTCAGAGTATACTAAATAAAGATAAATTGGATCTGACAGTAAGCCACGGCTATTATTGGGCATTTATGATTTGTGTGAGTTCAACCAACGCTTGATTCGAATTATGAATTGTTTGCTAATTGCTATACACAATTACCCGCGTAGCGAACAGTGGCCGGGAGGTCAATTTTCTCGCTCCCACTCTTATAGCTTGCAGTATTTAAATGCACGTACATCATGTATATGCATATAAAAGTATGCACGTAGATTCTCGACATTTCTTCATGTTCGTTAACTCTGTTCTACTAACCGAAGACACAGTTTATTGTATGTGTGCATATAAATAATAAATACATGTTGGGATTAGAATAACATTAGATAAATTGGAGATAAATTTGACTATGCACGTTGCGAACGTTGACAACAGTTCAGGAATATTAAAGAAAATTGTCAGATGGAACGACATTTGAACTTAGTTTTAAAATTCGCTGTTAGATTAGTAACATTTAAAAATAAAAATAGACTATTCAATAAAACATAATTAAAACATATAGAGATACATGTACCTTACTATTCCATCTTGGTTCACACAATATCTGAAAAGGATTTGTTTAACTTTAAATAATAAGTTACAATTTAAGGAATCAAAACTGTATATTGAAAGTACTAAAGTTGCAGACAATCTATAAAGTACAAAGGAGCTAAAGTAGTATACTATTATTATGCTGTCCATCAAATATGAACGTTCAAATATTTGAAAATTTCGCTAAAAATATATGTGAATCGGTTTAAGACAGTGACAAAAATGTATCATAGGTAAGTTCTCAACAATTACGTTGGAGAACTTCTACACCATATCTTTCCTCATCTTTATCAGTATCTAATATTGTGTCGCTCGGAATTATCCGGAGCGCTATTTTCAAAAATATCCATTATATGGTATCATTGTAATCGGCTGTCCATGAACATTATGGTGGAAACGAATGATAGATTATTGAGCAAAATTCGGAGTGTCTATAGACCAATATCATAATGGTACACAGTGCACCTGAACCCATATACGAGGTTCATAGTGTTGTAGAGCCACACTTCGACCAAAACGAAAAACGGTTAGCGAGTCCATATATTCCTGATCTGGTGTTGACCCGTTCGCGGTTCTCGAATTAACATTAGCTGATCACGTACTGGTGGTCCACCATTCATGAACACGGATTAAAATGCACGCCACATTGATATGTATCTGTTTTACAGTTCCTCAAAGAATTATTCACTCCCTCATATTTGACAGTAATCCGTATTTTTTGTTGTCACAAATGTATCATTGTTTGTTAGACTAGTTGTAACCGGTTTCATTTTACATATTATACATGATTTATATCATTATACATTATTTATAACATTATTTATAAAATTCCGAGGCTTAATTTGATAAATGTATAACTTCGCCAGTCCAGAACTCAGAGACTATAACACCATATTCCGGTTGCGGAAAAATAGATAGTGAAATGACTTTGTGAGATAATGAAACTGTACAGTCTTTGTGGAGACGATCTTTAATCATTACATCAGGTGTGGTTGGTGATCGGAAAAATATCGCTCAGTTAACCATGGTCGCTAAATCACGACTCGTCCCAAGACGCATCTATTGGATCCAATCTTCTGGAATCGGTAACAGACTGGGAAGTACTTGACGAATATGATACAGTTAATCACTGTTATTGAGGTCTCTACCTCGAATCATAGTACCCAAAAATGTCATCACATGTGTGGCATGATTTATGTTAATGAGCTTTGGAGATGATATGATCGGTTAGTTAATTATCTGTAGATACAGTGCCTTATTCCGATCAGCAAGCACCAACTATAACAGTTTGTATACAGTACATGCGTTTGGGTTTCAGTTATTGCTAAAATGGGTATACAGGCAATACATTGGTGTGGACATATCTGGTGGCATATGTATACAACCCCACAGCTATATCAAACGAAGTCAGTTAATTACAAATTCCACAGCGAATTCCATAATCGTTACTGAGACACGAGAGGCAAAATCTTAATAGAGACCTTTCGCAAAATCACAATTACGATTACGGATAGGATAGACTGCCCAAGTAAGGTGGACACTCAATCATACTTCCTTTCTGACTCTGTCACCGGCTGGGTACTGGTCTGTGTGTATGTATTAGCATGGGGGTTTCCAGCAAAAATGTCGAAACCCGAACGCTCCAAAGTCAAATTTTCTATGTGCTTTGAGACCAATTCTTGCACAAAAACATAATGGCAGAATTGAAAATCAGAGCGGTAGTTTTCTTGACGATTTTCGCAAGCAATTTTCGTCAAAATTAAAGCAAATAAGAAGTTTTGTGGTTGACCTGCCATGCGAGTTGAGATAACGTCGTACTCGTGCGTTTAGACTTTTTTGATGATAAAATAATCGGAGAACCGTATCACACCGTTTCGAAATACAGTTATTCGGTTTTAGTTGGACTATTCAAACTTAAGGTTCAAAATTGGCACAAATTGTGTTCGATATTTTGTGTACATTACAAGGGCAGAATGCTGCTCTATTCGCTTAGTATATTTCTTAATATCGCGGAAGTCCGTTAAATGTGGGTAAAATGTCGCCGGTAGCAGCAGTCTGACCGAGTCACCAAGGGAGGTAAACTCTGCATGGTGTTTGGTGGAAACCATCACAATTTGTCTGCGATGGTTAATTGGTGAGACGGTATACGCCCCACTATATTCAATTACACATATACTTGATGGAACAATAGCACACATACTTGATTGAACAAGTAATGTGTCTCTATTTAAGATTCCATGTTATTATCCGTGTCACCATGTGTTATACACCACACCAATAATGTTAGAGCGTCTCTGAGCAGTACCGGTGGCACATCCTTGACACAACCATCTGCACATAATTAAACTGTGTGTGGTATATTTCGTCTCACTTAAGACCCCCCCCCCGTGCGTAAAGATCGAGTTGGCAGGATATTCGTAATCGTAATCGTGATTGTGAATGGTCTATATTGTCTGTATTAAATTAAACAAGGCCGCTACTCGTGTGTAACGCCGTACACTCGCTGTTATATATAAAGTTTGTCAAAGTGTATAGTTCTGAAAACAAGTTGACATGATCGCCCGCTATATTGTGTGTATTGAAGTCACTGGTTTATCGGCGAAGTTAGAACATTTCCAATCTAAACCTGCATGTGACATATTTGACACCCGTCGCATTATGAACAACGACATATATTGTTTACGAATAGCTATGTTGAGTCGTGTTTTTCGTGCTTGCCACTCGCAGTAATGAGATAACAATTATGTGTGTCGTGATTATTTTGTACTTAATTATGCTGCTATCTGGTCATATGCTAGCGCTTTGTGTTTCGCAAGATTCGCGTCTGTTCACAACGGCGAATGGTATGATTGCCACTAATAAATACCAATTGAGCCATGGCCATCACAATTTAATCCCAGAGTCATCTCCCATAATGAGGAGCTGAGAAACGATCGCGATCTTATAACCATAGCATGTATTTAAGTTTTGTTGAACCATAATCGTAACAACGGATAGGGAAAAACGACAACCAAATTTTTTGGGATTGGGTGGGATTCGAACCCTGGCACGTGATTTTTTTTTTTTTTTTTTTGAAGTCTCAAAAATTAAATTCGCTTCTAAAAATAGGCGCCTTGTGTGTTGTATAGTCCCAGACATGTTAAAGAGCAACGCTCGGCATGTTTCGGAGACGTAAATATATATAGAATATCCATATAGTTTGATGAGATATAAGGTTTATTTTCGCGAGTATAATTCAGCAAATGGGGGCCGAGCTTTAGCGAGATTCCCCACTTGCTGAATCATACGAGCGAAATAAACCGAGTATCTCGTCAAACTTTATGGGTATTGTTTTTATCCATCGCCAAAGTTAAAAAAGTATCTCGTCAAACTTTATGGGTATTGTTTTTATCCATCGCCAAAGTTTAAAAGTAGTTAACGTCTATTAAATTTATTTAAATTTAGGAAACAATTAAAATTTAATGCAAGTTTTTCGGTTGAAGTTCTGAGCATGTGACTTTATTATGATAGCTGTAGCCGTTCTTGCTTTATTTTAACACGTGCAAAAATAAAGCTATTTTAGCACGTGCTAAAATAAAGCCATGGTTTATTTTGCAGCATTTATCTATATAGTAGACGACAAAGGTGATGGATAAAACATGCTACTGTGCCATATCTCCTATGGGTAAATAAAGATAAATTGGATCTGGCAGTAAGCCAAAGGCTATTATTGAGCATGTTCGTTTCGTGTGATTTCAACCAACGTTTGTTTAGAATGATGAATTGTATATGCTCCACAATCACCCGAGTTGCAATCCGTGGCCGATCGCTGTGGTCCATTTGCTACCTCCACACCAGCATAGCTTGAAGTAAATGTATGCACACCATGTAAATATGCATGTAAAAGTATGCACAGAGATTAGCGATGTTTCTTCATGTTCAGTTACTCTGATCTACTATAACCGAATCCGCCAGCAGAAATTATAACTCATTACCAGCAAACATAAATTATAACTCATGACCGGCCAACATAAATTATAACTCGTGACTGGCCAAGAGCAATGATAGTGACTGACCGTCCAACATAAATTAGAACTCATGACTGGCCAACATAAAGTATGACTCATCTATTCTGACCTAGGCCTGTACTGGTATGACCGGTCAACACAAAATATAACGCATGACCTGTCAATAGTAATTATAACTCATCTTGAGAAATGACGAACCTAAACGTGCAATGTCATCTGCAGCATGGTCCAGCTCTGTATCCATAAACTGTGTGGATCACCAAACATTGAACACTAACATGTTTATGATGATATATGTAATGACATTTTTTGTTTAGGTACATATTTTGAAACCAGAGCCGAGTGGGCGAATTTGTCAATAAATCGCATCTGATCAGAAAAGACCAGTCATTCAATTGTGTAACAATCAAATATAAAGAGTTAATTGCTAACTAACCAGTCCAGTCACGTACATAAAAAACAGCTACTGCAAGAATTGTTGCAATATTCAAGTTACACATTGTTATGTTCTATATGTTCTAGCAATTTTGTCATTGACGTTTCATTGTATTACACTGTATACATTATGCATTATATGTATCACACTCAATTATAGTTTTCGCTGACCCGTTTCTTTAGTGTAGTACGTTGTTATGTTTTATAATAATAAAAGATACAAAAAAAGAAACTTGTATTTTTTGGTCGGGGATACTCCCTGCATGTGGCATGTTGGGTGTGCCAAATAATTTAGTCATACAAAGAGTAAAATGCAAGATGGCTACTGGCGGTCATGTTTTTCGGCGCAATTCGGGAAAAGATTGATGGCTCCCATCTAGTGGTCACCCGAACGATTCTTATGAAGTTTGGTGATGATCGGATAAGGGATGTGGTCTGTATGGTCAGCCAAAGATAACTGCTGACGCACGCGCACGCACGGACGACATGAAAGTCGGGAAATTGACGGAAAATGACCGGGATGACTTCAGAATCGTTCATAGACACCTCGGCCAAAACATTTTGGGCTAATATATTCCGGTCGAAAACAGATTGGGATTTGGTGGCACTGACAATGGGAACGTACTCAGTGATGTTGGACATAAACTTGGTCCGAATGTGTTAACCCTAAACCCTAACCAAATCCTAACTAAACCCTAATCCAAACCCTAACCATAAGACTAATCAAACCAATAACCTAATACTTAACTTAACCCTAACCAAATCCTAACCGAACCAAACCCTAACCCTATTGATTCATTTTCATGTGTGCATGTTCGTGATAATTTAGGGTGTGGCAATAATCATACCGACATGCTTGTGGTCCACTTGGTCATTGGATTGTTTCATTGCATGGTCATCCTTCGGCTAGCCACTGAACAAACACAAACGCACCATTAGACCCGGTTTGGCTGGTCTGTGGGTTTAAACCAGGTTTAAACTATGAGATTTAAATTGGATATGAAGAAGGGCCAGTACGTCTACTGATTGTGATAACCTTTGATATATGAGAACAATATCACGTACATGGACTTATTCACTATCTTATAAATCAGAATAGCTACAACAGTGCATTATATCATGTGGGGCAACATTTCATCATGCAAATAGGTTCCACCCCTGGTCAAGTGGTCCTGCAAATGTGCTTTGATGATGTTAGCACAGACCGATGGTGGTGACCGCACGCTGGATCTGCCTCGTGTTTACATCGAAACTGCACAGATAGCACATGATGTGCACATTCTGATGACCATATATTAATCCACTGAAGCCTCTGTTATACATGTATTCTGATGACCATATATAAATCCACTGAAGCCTCTGTTATACATGCATTCTGCAACTCCACGGACGACTTAAGAATGACCTTCATTCGTGAGTATTAAGCTATTATTCTTCCACAAAAAAACCCAAGTGTTGTCGAATTATATATAACCCTTTGAGTGCCAGGTCCAATTTTTGTATCAACCCATATACCCTGTGCCAATGCATTCTCTTAAATATGCGAGTCGACCATAGGTCGTCTCGCATATATAAGAGAATGCATTGGCTTAACAATTTATTTTTATTTATTTATTTTTACAATTTTTTACAATTTTAATATATTTTATTATATTCTTTAACAGACTTATTGTGTAGGTTTAGGGTCGATAATATCGGCCCCTGGCACTCAAAGGGATAATTACATGGCTAGATCATCCCAGATGAAGGGAATTATGACTTCCCTAACAGAGACAAACATTCATTCAAAAGACACGTAGCGCACCCTTCAAACAAGCTCCATTTGGTATTCTATGGTCCACAATGATGTTGGTGCGGGGCCACGGTGATGTTGGTGATAATCTACACTGATGTTGGTGAGGATCCACTTTGATGTTGTTGAAATATTTGTCTTCCATATTACTGATCTCAAATCATGAACACGTCGAGTTCAAGCACTGCGAGGACAGAAAATACAGTCCACCGCGAAGTCAGAGACATCTTTATACTCGAGAATAATGACCCAGATTTCACAAATTGGGATACCGTGACATTGGATACTTATTCCCAGTATCATGTTCCTAATTCGGAAACAATCAAACTTGATCAAATAAACGGTGCGGTAGGATGGCCCACCCCAAGTATTCACTTGAAAGTGGTTCAGTACAGTGTCCGGGTTTCGTCATGCATTTATATGTCGCGCTCTCGGTGCGCATTTTCCAAGGCTACATAATTTCAACACAACATGAGACGTATTTATAAGTAATTTAATTATTTATTCACTTTATAATTATAAGCCAGATATTCAGCAATATCGTTATAGACAGAACTGGAACGTATAGATGCCGTGTTATGAGAAAAGGGTCGCACAAAAGTACATATCTGCGAAATGTATATTCGAACCCTGGTCCCTGGAACAAATATTGAAAGTAAAGGGTTTTCGCTATCTTGCATTGTTGCACTGCGTTAAACTTGACCACATGATTTAACTCCAATCATATCAAAGTGGTATTTCAAGAAGTCTTCAATAGTGCGTTTACTTCCGTAACAAAAACAAATACTTACGATTCTATACCCACGTATTAATATATACATTGATAAAATACCGCGGATAACCTATACCCCCAGTACACACCCCCAATTTTCGTTCATATTACATTGATAGGCGATCAGCTCTCGGGTTAATGCGAGGGATATATCGTTTATTGGAAACGCAGGCGATAAGCGGTAGGGTTAACGCGAGGGATATATCGTTTAGACATACACGCATTGTTTACCGCTAGTACACGCAACCCTCACGCGCTATGTGTCCTCCTCGTGATTAACAAGCGTTAAAACCCACCGGCGTGTTATCCCTTTGTCCTGACACGGCTCTTATCTGGCAGAAAGCTCAAGCGTTTTGATCGCATGAGCATTATTTTAACGCCAACAGTCATTCTTTTTTAAGAATGCCCGTGGGCATTATTTTTTAAGAATGCCCGTGGGCATTATTTTTTACGAATACGCGAGGGATTAAATCGACTGAGGGACGTCATAGAGTGGCTCCTCCCCCAATCATGTATGTTGAGTCAAGAGCCTATCGGCAAGCTTAAAGGTACTTAATCCGATCGGGCCCTCATAAGTTACTATTTCTTTGGCTTCGGGGATAAAATGGTTGATTCGAGACGAGTAAGCCTACCTATCAACGCTCATAGTGATCAGATTGTTTTTTGAAGTTTTGTTATTTCAATTGTTTCTGGCCCAGTACTTGATCCGATTACTTGATCGGATTGAATACCTCTAATTTGTCTGAGCTAATTAAAACTGACAATATTTAGCGATTTTGATTTTATATTGCCAAAAAATTAAATTAAATTTCTTCAAACTATGATACAAAAACACCAACAGCTATTTGGACTTACTATTTAGAAAAGTCCACAGGCAGGCTAAAACACACATATATAACGTCTAAATACGTCCCTAAGTCGGTCAAATAAACACAAAACCGTTTAACACAGATTTTAACTATATATACCTGTTCCGTAATAACATTGTATTTTATAGCAGGTAAAGGTCCCAACTCGAGTTTGCATGGTTTGGGGGACTTGAATTAATCGATTGTACTATAATGCGTCGCTTTGAATTTCATTGATGTTGGCTCACAAAGCTACACAAATCTTGCAACCTCGAGCTGGGGATTTATTTTCAAGGAACAGTATTAACACATAAATATATTCCCTGCGTGGTTTGTTCAATCTTCAACCCCGTCAGAAGATAATAGAAAAGGTTCACAGGGGTTGAACATATGGAAAATGATATATACAGGGGTATATAGCCAGAGTAAAGATTCATGGTATGATCAAACATGTGGGCCGAACTTGAACATTTTAGGGTGAACATACGTAAGGCGTTCGCATTGGTCTGTAAAATCATTATCACCAAGAGAAAATGTTGAACAATGGATTGGTTTTATTCTTGTGTTGATTGTCGATAAGACATGGATAAAGTGATCATGCGTTTTTTTTTACTTTTCTTGAAGCACGAGTCGTTTTACAATCGATACAATCTATTTGGTAAATGGTCAACAGAACCGAGAGTAAGCAATATTTGGCGATAAAATGACTAGCAATGTTACAGTACTGTTCACATAAGTATGCAAAATGCATGGAAAGTGTCGTTGTTGAACATCAGCGATCCAGTTAAAACGAGGTTTTGGTGTTTGAAAAAAAATTGTGTGCACATTTACTCACTGCGAAAACCCCATGTTTAATGCTGGCATACAACATTCCATTATCAACTGAATTTAAAAACAAAACAAAACAAATCGAGGCCTGAGTTTTCATGGAGTTAGACTTTTTTTTATAGATGCTAGGATTTTACAGATTTCAGGCTCATGTCTCAAATTGTTTCATGATTCCTCCCCACAATTGGTACAGTTAATAAATTCCAAACCACGGGGTGGGAGCAAATGAAATTACACGACATTGCGAGCTCGGTCTGGTTAAAAGGGGCGGGATGCAGCCGAAAAATCACAGGAGCCCTCTAGCCACGTCGCTGATGACTAATCAACTATATATTGGAACGATATATAATCACTATTTACGCGATTGTATGCCGTTTCGAAGAAAAGATGATACATGCTATACATTTGCGCACTAACCATTTGTTAACTTCTGTGGGTTATACTTAAAGGTACATGTAAGGTCATCGTGGTGAGTGAATATTTGGAAATCACACGTTGGGAAATTGCTAACAACGGGGGTGGCCCATGTCGTGTAAGAATTGTCCAATAACTGGAAATGTTATGATACTTTTCAGGTTGAAACATCATGAAGGGGGTTGGTGTGCGAAATTAAATTGTCATGTTGTTCTGAGTCACGTCTAGCCACGCCCCTGTGTATAAACCATAGGATGATACTTAAAATTCAAGCAAGTACATCATGTAGGTTTCTTTCTGATAATAATTGGAAATTCAAAATACCCCATACAATTGAACACTATAATACTTCTATGCATGCATATTCTACACAAGACAACAATGAGAAAGAATCAGTAAACCCGTTTATGCAAGCTTCTTGTGTGCTTTCGATTTATTAATAATGAGACAGTTTTATCAGGTATCGTGTTGTTGGCGCCAGGATATTCGAAAAATCACATTGTATAAAGAGCGTTTTTACATCATTACCATTATTTATCATGTTTTATTTCCTGATAAATTATTATGGAATGTTAACGTATTTGCTGTCGAATTAGATGAGGCATCTTTAAATCAAGAAAGAAAAAAAATAAACAAACACAATTGGATAGTAATATATTGCTCACATATACAGTGTCCGAATCCATGGCGCAACGACAAACTTCGGAAGAAACGTCCCTCAACTGGCGAGTCCTAATTCGAATTAAATAATAATTGAAATGTGTTGCTTTTCGGCGTGGACAACACGGACATCACAAACTGTCCGTGCTGAACTGTAGGCGTGTACTCTGGTAATCAAGGCAGATATGTGGGTCAGACCAAATGGATAGTTGGCTCCAATGACAATTCAATGAGTGGGTTTTAAGTCAGATAATATTCTCAGCGTCGGGAATTCGGTAAAGAATAGACTCGGGCAAGCCCTCGTCTATTCTTTTACCGAATTCCCTCTGCTTCGAACATTTATCCTTTACATAATCAGGCGCTATTCTGGTAATAACCTTCACCCGAAATCTCATTAGTGATAACACATAGCGCGGCGTGACCTCTAACCCCACCTTGATAGCTCAGGATCAGGCTCTCAGGGTTTAGGCAGTCAAATCATCTACCCGAATAGGTAGACTATACTACTATTACGCCATTTATGACCAATTACAATAAACCATTGAGCATGTTTGTATAATTATACGGTAGTGGAATATACAGTGTACTGTATATTTGACGGTATAATTGTATAATTACACGGTAGTGCACTGTATATTTTTGACGGTATTATTGTTTAATTATACGGTAGTAGAATATAGGTATACTGTCAATTATACAGTAGACGACAGGCAATTGAGCTGTCGGTACTCTACCATAACCATTTCGGTGGGTGTAGAGTAATGCACCATACCCCTTCTTATTCAAGGGACGTGATAGTACATACTAAACATATCCATCTTACCTATGGGGGAGACAGAATATAATCGAACTATAGTGACCCCAACCAAATTGCCAAGGTCATCTTCGGAGAGGCCGCGACCTATGGGTTATGCAATACTAGCCACACAGGAAAGAAGGTCTTATGTAACAATTCTAGTTCACCCATCGGTCAGTACAGACAAATGAGGATACTAATGGCGCTATAAGTCATTAGCGTATATATATAAACCAAACATTAATCTACTCTTTAATTAGTTCTGGCTCTTCAGGCATATCTGACATGTGCCAACATGCAATCGCTAATCTATGATTGATTCACAATTATGTATCATTTACCATCACATGCTGCTTACTACATGATGTTACAGATGAATAAAATTTATACAGAGAACAGTCTTATTCCTTCACATAGATTATTTACAGTGTAGGACAATCACAATATATCAGAGGTGATATCGACGAATAGCACACTCACTCGTTCATTCTGCAGGTACATGTATGTTCATTTTGGAGGGGGCGCAATTGTTTTTGTCTTGAATTTTACACTAATCAGTTCATGCCATTTGGAATAATTGCACAAACATTATATTGTCTGGAAAAAAAAAATTTGATTATAACCTTTTTATAGATTTAGCTTGTATGTCACACTTGTGACAGTAAACCGGCTTATTCCATAGAATATATTACATTTGTTCTTAACTCAACAAGAGTTGTCAACTGAAATTAGTAGAAAGTAGTATTGTGAAAATATATTCTATCACAATGTTTACAAGAATATGGACTCATTAGACCTTAACAGTATCTTGTCTGACAAAAAAAAACAACAATGATTGCACAAGTGTTTTCCATACATCCACAGTTTTGTAGATCGAGATTTGTTCATGGTATATTTAGATCTTGAGAAACAATGCCATATCAAATCCAGTCGTAAGTCGGGATCTGTTTTACCCTGTGCCAATGCATCCTCTTATATATGCGAGTCGACCATAGGTCGCCTCGCATATATAAGAGAATGCATTGGCCTAACAATTTTTTACAATTTTAATAATTTTTTCTTGTATTCTTTAACAATTTTATCATTTCACCCATACAGAGCCCCAGACAAACATGAGCAGACTACACTCTTCTATATGCTTATATATATGCGTGGGGCTCCCTGCAGGGTAATGGATGTTTTTTATTTTATGTCCTAAAAATAGTAAGAAACATTTATTTTAAAAAAATGATAAAAAATTGTTAGGCCAATGCATTCTCTTATATATGCGAGGCGACCTATGGTCGACTCGCATATATAAGAGAATGCATTGGCACAGGGTAAAAAAAATCCCATGACAAAACAAGCAATCCATGTGTCACATCAATTTGACACCAAATTAGTCAAATGTCCAAATATAATTTGCAGCTGGTCAGATTTAGATGTATTATGATAAAATGTGCAGATGGTGGGTTTCTGGTGTACTATCGGACGTGGCATCTTACACTAGTCCGTTTCATCAACGCCGTTTGCAAATCCACACAGAAGTGAGTCAGCCAACAATTTCAGTCCGTTGAAATAATTGTAAATAAACTTCGTCACAATATTATCTCTTCATCTGTAATCTGTAATACATAGAATATAAATATTAGTACGAAATAATTCAAAGGATTTATGGCGGGCAACATATCCCCGAATTATGTCCTATACCGGGTACAGCAGTCTATCTCATAGTCAACATAAAGCAGCTGTTTTACATCGAAGTCCCGTGTATATATCTTTCTACATCCAATATCCCCGATAACTGTAGTAGCACGTCGCAGTTGTGACAGTAAACTGGTTTAGTCCATAAAGAATAGTATACATGATCTTAACTCCACAAGAGTTGCCAACTGAAAGTAGTAATGTAATGCGACAAATATATTTGTTCAGACTGTATACAAGAATACGAACTCATTAGGCCTTGCGAAGTGACAGTGAGTGTTAAATGTAAACAAACTGAGGTTAATATTAATTACGCGGCATATTCGATGTGCGATTTAAAGACATATTATGGACTTGATCGAGTGCGTGAAAATGATGTTAGTACTCAGGCGTTATGCCAATCTGGAGAATGTAGAATTCTACTAACATCGCCGAAAATTTCAAAGAAATCGGCCATACCACTCCATAGAAAACATCGTCTGAACTACACTCAATTGTAAATATTTACATCTCGATTCGGGACGCAACAATCGACGATAAACACACATAAATTATTTCGCCATCGATAGTCATTGCATTTAGGTGATATATCAGAATGAGGGTGTCAATTTGGATTAATATTCGTAAAAATAACTACTTTGAGCAAGATTATTCTCCATTGCTATTTGATCACTTTAGCGTGGCATATAGATTATATTACATCTTTATGACCACCTGATGTCACTTTTTCCGGTATATATATCAGGTATTTAATTATTGTGTAAAATCTATCAACGTTGAAGAAAAATCCAACCACTGGATTTGGGCGTAAAGTCTGGCAAATCAAGACAAACAGCATTATCACAACTGTATCACTAGCTAGTTTACCTTGTGTCAAAGCATTCTCTTATATATGCGAGCTGACCATAGGTCGCCTCGTATATATAAGAGCATGCATTGGCCTAACAAATTGTTTATGTTTTTTTATAATTGTTAAAACATGTAAGGAAGATATGACAAAAATGATACCAAAAACTGTTGAATATGTAAGAAATAATGATGAAAAATGATAAAAATTATTACAGAATGTAAGAAAACATTATAAAAATTGGTAAAGAATGTAAGAACAAAATATAAAAAATTATAAAATTGTTAAAGAATGTAAGAAAAAATTATAAAAATGATAACATTGTTAAAGAATATAAGAATCAATGATACAAAATTGTATACCCATTTAACTAGCTGGTTTACGTTGAAGGTAACTTGGACCAGCTATTGCAGTGCAAAGTAAGAAATATGTTAAGGAAATATGTTAAGGCAAATTTGTAAAATATGATAACAAGTTATACCACAGCTTAATATTACGGAAATTTCGGTTTATATTTTATTTCCACTTAAATGTTATGTCCATGTTTATGGCACGCCTAAGATGTAAACAACCCGGACAAATGATTATATTCCCTCGGAATAAACGCTCTGCTTTCGTTTATGTCCTAATATCCACTGTCGGATTGCCATGGTGCATGTTCTAGGAAGGTACGGGAAGTTGAAAAATCACCAATGCCTTATAGTGCCGTGTGTTTTCAGCGGCCGCCACCATTGAACCAGCGTGTGTCTTGGTGACAGATATGAAACTTGGTACAAAGAAAACCATATCCCACCTTTGACTACCATGACCTAATGATGATCTTCTTCGATTGTGTTTCATCCGCATGGATATGACGACGGCGGCAACAACTAAAGTAACTACACACACGATACAAGGAACAGCAATCACGTACCAGCTGGTACCTGTAAATATATGAGACAATAATAATATGTCGGTATCTATGAATTGTCGATGTGGCCACCCTGTGAAGATGCTATACATTACTTTTTTTGCATTGCCCACTATATCAAACAACCAATTTAGCATGAGAGTGTTAACTAGTTACACTCTAACGTTACATGTGTAATGTTCATCGTGATTGATATCGAAAATCTAATAATCGTATTGGATCAGTTTTACTTCGCAGGTAATTTCAATTCATATTTTATGTACTTTTCGTCAATTACACCGTAGTTCAGTCGGACTCGTGGTTATTCTTAGAACTCCTGTAGTACATTGGTAGTATATCAATTAGGTTTAATAGTAAGTGAGGAATAATGGTACTCCAGTCATGCTATCAACCAGAAAGTACGGTCAGAATCAGAGCCAGGTTTAGATGCACCAGATGAGGACAGACAACACTGCACCACATGGACAACACAGCTACACTTCCAGACCAGTTAAATCAGCACATGGCAGATGTAACAATCAGAGAAAGTTCTAATCATCATATGCAGCTATATTCAGACAATCCAATCCAAATGCAGACTTAGTAATAGTATGCAGTTACAGTACAAATCAAGACAAACCCATATATAAGGGCAATTCCAACCACGTAACCACTCATCACCACTTGGTCGATTGCTTGTTTGGGATTACGGTCGTCTAAGGCGAACCATTGCCAGTGCTTCCTAATGGCACAGCGATGTCCACCACTTGGTTGAGGCCCAGGTTTACCCACATGCACACAAAGTACACGTACCATGTCCATATTATATCAGTAGATGTTGCAGTACCATTCCACGACCAGGTCATATTATTATTAGTCCTCACAGGTAGCTCAAATACTATAGTATATATGCAGGTTCAGTCATATTAATACATACGTATTTGCATATAAGGATTAACTGTCATGTGAACTGTTTTTTATGCAGATGTAACCGTGAGGTAAGTGTCCATAACTTGTGTAAAACCCGAAGGGTTTGTAAAACCCGAAGGGTTTTACATACAAGTTATGACCACTTACCTTTTACAAGGGGTTTACATACAAGTTATGACCACTTACCTCACGGTTACATCTCCATAAAAACAGTCAATATGACAGTTAATCCTTATATTTATATACATTTAGTGAAAAAGCCACTTTTGTAAATGTATTTAAATCGAAAAGTGTATCGTGACAAAACCAGCCCAAAATATCCTATATCACCCTTGGCAAAAGTTAACAGGAACAATTTC
The DNA here is from genome assembly GCA_032622095.1 of Siphonodentalium dalli. Classification (NCBI taxonomy): domain Eukaryota; kingdom Metazoa; phylum Mollusca; class Scaphopoda; order Gadilida; family Siphonodentaliidae; genus Siphonodentalium; species Siphonodentalium dalli. The sequence continues at coordinate 98,348,193 of CP136061.1, forward strand.
TTTATATTGAAATATGATGATTTAATTTAAGTCAATCCTGCGCGAGTCCAAATGCGCCCAAAACATTACGCGTTTTTCTTTCCGGTATCGATGACGTATCGATGTAATTATGGGCTTGCAGTTATGAGCTGTTGCGCGTTCACCGAGAAATAACTGCAACTAGTCACGTGGGCGCCGACCAATCGAAATGCTGGATTTAGTAATAATCACACTTAGTATGTAAATATACGTAAATGCTGGTACAATAGCATAGAGTATGGAGTAACGTTTCGTTGTATACGTCAAGTAATCGCACTAATTGGAGTAATTCACGGGTGTTCCTAACTTAGAACATGAGCTCACTTTGATGGGATCATGCACACAATTGCATGACGTGTATCATAAACGTAATCATAGGTGTAGTTGGTATGCACAGACGGGAGAATGACGCATTAAATTAATGGGTTTCTATGGAAATCGCCGTATTCTGTGAACTCGATAAAAGAGTCACAACCCAATATCATATATATAGTTATTAACAAAAAGAAATTCAAACAGAGTAGCTTATACTAAATGAGCGCCATGTTTGTTTTTGTGACAAGATATATGCTATTGATTAATCATGATCGAACATGATAAGGAAGTTAAAATAATATGCAATTGCTTTGAATAGTGTTATGAAAGAGCGATATAAATCTCATATATATTTTGAAGACCTCTGTCTGTTTGTCTGTCTGTCTGTTTGTCTGTCATTTATACAAATCTACGATTCTCGACAGATCGGGACGAAACTTGGTACGTGTGTGTAGTTTGGCCAGGCGGTGGACGTTGTCGTATTGGCGAGCCCGTGCGGCGCCCGCTTCGCGCATGCGCAGACGAGATCTCGGAAACGGGTGGAGCTATCGACTTGAAATTTGCTATGTGAATGCATCTTTCCCCGGATTCAAATTTTATCGGGTCGCCGAGCCCGTGCGACGCCAACTTCGCGCATGCGCAGACCAGATCTCGGAAACGGGTGGAGCTATCGACCTGAAATTTGGTTTTTGAATAGCTATCGACTTGCAATTTGGTTTTTGAATAGCCGGGACAACGTCGGGCTCATCGGCTAGTCTCATATATATTTTGAAGACCTCTGTATGTTTGTCTGTCTGTACGTCTGTCATTTATACAAATCTACGATTCTCGACCGATCGGGACGAAACTTGGTACGTGTGTGTAGTTTGACCAGGCGGTCGTCGTTGTCGCGTTGGCGAGCCCGCGCGGCGCCCACTTTGGGCATGCGCAGACGAGATCTCGGAAACGGGTTGAGCTATCGACTTGAAATTTGGTATGTGAATGTATCTTGCCCCGGATACGAATTTTATCGGATCGCCGAGCCCGTGCGACGCCAGCTTCGCGCATGCGCAGATCAGATCTCGGAAACGGGTAGAGATATCGACTTGAAATTTGGTTTTTTAATAACCCGGACAACGTCGGACTGGGTAGAGCTATCGACTTGAAATTTGGTTTTTGAATAGCACGGACAACGTCGGGATCATCGGCTAGTCTCATATATATTTGAAGACCTCTGTATGTTTGTCTGTCTGTCCTTTATAGAATCGAAAACGGGTTGACCGATCGAGACCAAACTTCCTATCCAAAGGTAAACTCCCACGGGAATCGTCGACGTCGCATTTTGGAGAAGCCCAGAGCACCCATTCTCCACTCTCAATCACAAAAAACGGCACTGCGGTGGTTAATCAAGTGATAATTTAATGAGCGTTTGTTTTTGACGCATCGCTATAAAGAGCGTTTGTTTACCATTCAACGTTATTAGCATCTGCAGAAAGATATACGGGCCATAGTACTCTTACAATATTTATGCAATCGGGACGAAACTTGGTACGTTTGGTACGTGTGTGTAGTTTGACCAGGCGGTCGACGTTGTCGTATTGGCGAGCCCGTGCGGCGCCCGCTTCGCGCATGCGCTGACGAGATCTCGGTAACCGGTAGAGCTATCGACTTGAAATTTCCTATGTGAATGTATCTTGCCCCGGATACGAATTTTATCGGGTCGCCGAGCCCGTGCGACGCAAGCTTCGCGCATGCGCAGACCAGATCTCGGAAACGGGTGGAGCTATCGACTTGAAATTTGGTTTTTGAATAGCCCGGACAACGTCGGGCTCATCGGCTAGTCTACTATATATTTTGAGACGTCCATATATATGTGTGTGTGTACTTTATAGAATCGAAAACGGTTTGTCAGATCGAGCTCAAACTTCCTATCTAAAGGTAAAAACCCACGGGAATGGCCGTCGTCGCGTTTTTGGACAAGCTCTGAGCACTCATTCTCCACTCCCAATCATCAAAATCACCGCAAACGGCACTGTGGGGGTTAATCGCGTTGATAGTTAACGAGCGTTCCTATCCGCAGTGTTGTTGATAAAAGAGCGTATGTGCGTAATGTGATTCTTACGTCTGTATACGGGCGTCAGCGTCGGTGATCGTGTTGTGTGATTCTTACGTACTTATGGTATCCAGACATGAGCGTGTTGTGTGATTATTACGTACTTAGGGCTTCCTACAGTACACTCAGAGTGTGGTATAAGGAAAACACTCAACACGGTGGGAAGCCCACTAAGCCCACCGTGAATCACCGGCATTCACGGTGATTTTTCCACGGTGATCCACGGTGAACTCGAGTGGATCGGATTAAGTTGAATAAACTAACGTCTGGGTGACTTGTCGGTGACCACTGGGAATCACTGGGAATCACTGGTAATCACTGCGAATCACCGCGAATCACAGAGAATCGCTTCAAAACGCCAACAGCTATATTGTATCACGTCATGCATAGCCGAAACCCTTTACTGTAGTTTATTCTAAAGCATACACTCAGTGGGCCATGCATTGTATGTTGTTGTACATTATATTTATATTATGGTTGATATTTTCAAAAATTCGAGAATGATTAACTAGCTACATGTATAGGTAAAATAAATAAACAATTTGTTATTGTATTGATTGATTTCTTCCGCCCCTCGATCACTTATTTCAAATTTTAAGCGCAAATTTCGTATTATTTACACACATGCACACATATATGTATAATATAATGATCCAAGTCCATTAAACAATTAAAGTTGTTTTAATTGATTTTTAATAATGCTATCTTGTTTAGCAAAATGTTTAAAAGATCGAAATATGCGCGAAACGCAAATATGGATAACATTCCCTAGCTCTCTCATTTGTTCAGGCCCCTACATCAATGCATGCATAAACGTTCCGAGGGAAGACTGATTCAGCTAGCGTAAATGTTTTTTTTATTTATTGGGGTTTTGGATTTAACCCTGGATGATTTGGAAGGGGCGGAACTACTCCCCTACAACCCACTTTTGAATTTTAATGATTATCATGCTATGGGTGTATAATAACATGAAGTGGATGAAACGGGTATATAGTGTAAATACATGTGTATATACTAGCTAAAATAATAAAACAAAATGTCGGTGACCACTAGGATTCACATATACATAGTTATGTTTATATATAGCGTGCGATTGTGTCCGTGTTATTTCAGACAATGGTAGTATAATGGGAGTCAGTTAGCTCTTACATAACCTTTGACAGTTCAGCCAAGTCTGTAAGAGGTGTCAAAATTAATTGTCCCCGTTGCAGCGCCGCGCATAGGGTGCGAGTTTCAATCATAACCATATGAGCTACATTTACATGTAGTGTTCACTTTGCCATTCAGAATGAAGTAAGGCGCACAGTACACATCCCGCATGGCTATTGTTCCGGTGTTAGCGGCCACAAATAAAATGTACGCCGGTACTGTCGCATGCAATCAGACTCAGGTGTTTCCTCGAGTTCGTATGACACATGCTCTTTATATTTACCATATACATATAAGTACCATTGCTATTAGTCACGTTGGAACAATAAAGAGCGTTCACTGTTAGTCTATTCAAATAAATGGTAAAAATAAACTTTCTCTTCAGTACGAATGAAAACACATTTAAAAACTGCTGTATGTGTATATGCTATATTTATTTATCCCGAATAAATGAAACCTCCGGGATTGTGATCTATATTAAGTTACCGTATTATCTTTCCTAATTCCGACTACGTACCGTTATGTGGCAGTTCATATGAAATGATTGAATGCTTTATTGCGAAGACACAAATTAATGGGCAAGGTACGTTTGATGTTGGGGAATACTGAGGTCTATCCAGAGTAAAATATAGTTAATTCATATTTTAAAACTAATGTATGCGTGTATAAGCCTCTGTTGACTCGAACGCGATGAATACATATCCAATATTTAAATAATAAAATGCCCTTTATCATGACTCAACAATTGCATTTGCCATACTATCGTGTCTACAATATGGTTATGTAGAGGGATATATCGTTATTGGTTAAAAACATGTTAACCAATTTAACATCGGATTTATCCTGCAACATATCATTTGGATACTACGAAATCAGTCCGTCGCGATTCGGAATTTAAATCCTTCAGATATATAGCTTTTATTATATCATGAAAATCAGATAGGAATTAAAAAAAACACAGTTCCGATCCGCAATGCGCAATATTACATAACAACGGTCAAATTCAGTTAGCTGAATACCCGAGCATCCTGTAGTTTTCTCGTGTGCTCTCTTTGTGTAGACATAATGACGTAATGATGGTGAACGAGTAATCCGAAACCACACACCTTCCACATTAGACACAGGCATGCGATATATAAATGTGCATACATACAGATAAAAAGTTAAAACAAAGCTTATTCAACAAGTATATAGTTGAATATTTACGCACACGAATGACTTTAATTGATACCAAAAAGCTATGTACATGCACATGTATCCCGGGAAAATTGGATGCAAATAAAGATCATTAAAACAAAATTGGAATGGTACCACCTGGTGGGTGATATAACGGTGTTAGTTTTTCTAAAGTTTGAAAATGATACTATTATTACAATGATATATTGATAAATACGCGATATATTTAGTTGCACCTGCTCTGAACAAAACATATATTTGATAATGTCAGAGATATTTACGAGCTGTCCTCAGTTTTCGCAGATAAGTGAAATAAACGCTCTTTATTTGTACTATGTAATGACTAGAATACTGGGAATTATCTGTATGCCGAAGAACGGTCGGGACCCAAACGTTCTACGATCACAATAATTAATACAACCAGAAAGAGGCCGTTCATGTATATCATTTTTAGCGTACCTATCGGCATATGCTGATCCATGATCCGCGATGTATCAAAATCGATCATAATTTGGACATTCAAACCAACAAGTGCCTTTAAATTGAGCAAGAAGTTGAAACTGAAAACATTATGTTTTTTTTTTCTCTCAAGTCAACATGTCAAAAAGTTTAAAAGATAAAAATGTGCGCGAAGCACACAAACGGACCACAGTATAATAAAGCGTTCCCTACAGCTAATTTTAATTTTACATTACTATGTTTTCCTTTTCAATTTGTTTTAAATGAAAACAAATAAAAACTAAACGGTGGAAAATGCAATGCTTTGAAGGTTGCGAATATAATGGTTTCGCAGTGATTGTCGGCAATCCACCGTGTTTCACGGTGATTCGCGGTGTTTTGTAGTGAGGTGGGAATACACTGCCATCACCTTGTTGATTAGACAAAAGCGCCTCGCTAATCCTCTCCACTAAGGCCCACGGTGTTGAGTGGGCCACCGTGAATCACTCTCCCAAAAATATCCCCACCGTGTTGAGTGTTTTCCTTACAGCACACGATGAGTGTACTGTAGGAACTGGGATCGGGTCAGTTTTTCCGTCCTAGGTGATACTCATATATGTATGTGTGTGTGTCCTTTATAGACTCGAACCGATTGAGCTCAAACTTGCTACCTACGGGAAGTGTCATGCGCGGGTTAAAATTGTGACCCCGACCTGACCTTGACCATCAAAATGATCAATTCAAGGTCAAATCGGGTAAAACTGGCGGATTTTTTATTTGTTTGGCGGAACTGGTCAATTCAAGGTCAAATGGGGTAAAACTGGCGGATTTCTGTACTTTTGTCCGGGGAGTGTTTTGGACGGGTCAATTGATGACCACGACCTGACCTTGACCTACAAAATTGTCAATTCAAGGTCAAATCGGGTAAAACTTGCTGATTTCGACGCACAAGTGTCTCGGAACCTGTTGCAATTGCTTTTTCGAACAAAGTCATGGGACGAATGCCGCCAGTGGCGGGCTAACCTGCTAGTCTCATATATATTTTTGAAGACCTCTGTCTGTCTGTCTGTCTGTCTGTATGTTTGTCTGTCATTTATACAAATCTACGATTCTCGACCGATCGGGACGAAACATGGTACGTGTGTGTAGTTTGACCAGGCGGTCGCCCTTGTCGTATTGGCGAGCCCATGCGACGCCCGTGCAGCGCATGCGCAGACGAGATCTCGGAAACGGGTGGAGCTATCGACTTGAAATTTGCTATGTGAATGTACCTTGCCCCGGATACGAATTTTATCGGGTCGCCGAGCCCGAGCGACGCCAGCTTCGCGCATGCGCAGACCAGATCTCGGAAACGGGTGGAGCTGTCGACTTGAAATTTGGTTTTTGAATAGCCCGGACCATCAGCTACTCTATTATATATTTTGGAAGATCTGTCTGTGTGTCTGTAATCGATGGACTCGAAAACGGCCGAGCCGATTTCGATGAAACTTGGTATGTGGGGTATTTTCGGCCGGGGAGTGACATAGGCCTATTAATTTGCCCGTGGGACGTGACTTTGACCTTGACATCGGGTAATTCCAAGGTCAAACTCCCGAATATCACGGGCTTTCGATGAAACTTGGTATGCGGTGGTACTTTCGTATAGGGATTCTCATAGGGATATTCATTTGCCCGTGCGACGTGACATTGACCTTGAAATCGGGTCAATTAAAGGTCAAATCGCCAATTTTGATGGGATTTCAACGAAATTTTATACATAGGGTTACTTTTGTCCACTGAGTGTTCTGGACGGGTCAAATCGTGACCACGACCTGACCTTGACCTTCAAAATGATCAATTCAAGGTCAAATCGGGTAAAACCGGATGGATTTCGACGGGCTCGTTTGTCGGGTACTTTTGTCCGGGCAGTGTTTTGGACTGGTCAAATCGTGACCTTGACCTTCAAAATGGACAATTCAAGGTCAAAGCCCGGACGAAGTCGGTTCACCTTCTAGTATTATATATAGTTGTGAGAATATTAAATTAATTAAGTTGGCGCAATAGGTTGCAACCAGATTGTGGTGTCCCGTAGTGTCTAGTGTTGAAGGTATAGTTGGCCGCATACGGGAACAATAAACAAAATATGGAGTCCATAAGTTTTGATAACTTTATATTTGATATGTTTTATTGATTGATTGGGGTTTATTGTCGCTTTAGCAACTAAGGCCATATCACGACATTGCCAGTTTTATTGGTGGAGGAAATCCGCACACTTGCGACTATCTAACAGTGATTTCAATGGCTGATAGACTCGTCAACCATGTGCGGCAAACCACCGGCCATCGGCGAGTAACTGGTAACTCCACCAGATAACGATTTCGAGTTACAAAATCCACGATGGAAACATGTGGATATGAACCCTTATCGCCAGGGCTGGAGGGCGAAACGGCTTGGAGTTGTACCCCTAACCAATTTAGCCACTGGTGCCCCTTTATATTTTTATAAGTCTCTCTCGATAAGCAATGTGTAAACAGGTTATGAAGAGGTCTTGCTGGTAGGAAAGTTATGGGTGAAGTCCAGTTCTCGCTATCAAGAACGGGTAGTTATTTCTAGTATCGATGGTATCATGTGTCCATATAAGGTCTGGGTATCATGGTATCCATGTTATATATACGTTCACTATGGCGTGTATCACACTATTGTTACTGGATTATTCGATTCTTCTGTTCATACCTGTGTTGTACAATGAATACAACCAGTCATCGGCAATTAAGGTATGATCGTATTACTTATGTGTGTACGCTCGTATTCATCGTTTCACATGCCTCTCCTGTTACACAGTGCTTACCACTACATAATTAACTCTATCAATACAACAACGGGGAATGGAAGATTATCCCAGATCCGGGAACACATCAAACTCTATCTATTATACTATATTATGTACTATCGGACAGTGGTCTGGATACTGTTCATTTGCATCAGTAATGTTGAGAGTGCAATGTGGCTGTTCACTGGGTCATCGTCCGATACCTTCCACAAACGCATGGACATTGTGGATTTCGCACTGTCAAATTTAGCTGCAATACATGTAGTTGAATATAACTATAATTGGTATATCCATAATGTGTCTGACCTGATGTACGAATGAGAAATAATATATGTTTACACCAAGTATGGTTACATATAGGTGTCCGATAGTACAGAAGATATCGGTTGATATATAATTATGTTCCCAGTATTGCTATAACGTATTGTACAGATAAACACAGCACATCGAGATATAACTAATAGAATAGATACAATCATAATTATCAAGATCATATTCTAAATTGGATGTGACATGTACTACCATCTTGTATGTTGGAAGGATCAGACCACGATCGTTCCACCATACAGATGACATGATACACGTCACATGGTAGGTGTATCATATACATCATACCTTATTAGGATGCATGATATGATACACCATACGTTATAATAACTACTGGCGTCGAGAGATACGAAGAACCTCTCTCTCTCCATCAGCCGATCCGACTAGACCTCTTTTACCGATGCTCCTGCTGTGTTTATCACTATGACTTATACACATATAAAGTTATCAAAAGCTACGGACAGTTATTGTTATCAAAGTTCCCGACACGGCCAATTCAACATCTAAACCCTAGACACCGGGACATAGGCTGGACATTAAAGGTAGTCAATCCGATTCGATGTTTTCCCATATCTTCATATTCCAACATTGTTTTTGAAATGCCGCTTCACTATCAGAATCGATTAATTGCCAAAAAACAAAGCTAACCACAGTCACCTATAGTATAACATTGCCCAAAAACCTGTCTTTTATCATCATTTCGTTCAACAACGAAATTTTGACGGTTTGTCAAATATCTGACACTCAAAAGCCACCTGATTTCAGAGTTATCCATCTTCATCCACAATTTGGTCTGAGACCGTCTTCTCGTCGACTTTTTACGAGGCCACTAAAAAGACCGGTGGTGAAAAATAATAGATTTAAAAAATTGATAACTGATCACTCTGAGCTTTCGAATCAAATATGTTGTACCCCCGAAGCCAACGAAATAGTAATTTGCGAGCGTTAATTCGGATTATGCACCTTTAAACGTCTCCACGACTGAAGGCACTTGAGACTGATGGGATTAAACCATAATACGTGCACTCACCCGAATCATCGTCCTTATCCTCTGACCATGGAGTTTGATAACTTTTTGACACACCTGCGGACGTAAAAGCGTTAACAGCGACGCTGGCGGGCCGATCACTCCACTTAGTTTGGTTCAACTGGAACAGGAAGTGGAATTTCCCATCGTGGAAGGGACGTAATAACGGCTGCTCCTCTGGCGTTTTATCACATTCGTAATTCACTGTCGTCTGGTTGTGATCCTTAAAGATACGTCACAATCCGCCATAAATAGAAAGAATAGCAAAATATAGCCAGCATTTGTTCTTATGCCAATCAGAAATATGGCATAAACAGTATGTTATTGTTAACTTTATCCCATTTGTTATGTAAACAAAAGCAAAAAACGTTACGTTTCTTGGCTTTTGTTTAGATCCGGATATGGTAAACATAAAGAGCGTTATTTGTTACTGTTTTCCTGATATGGAAATAATAAAGAGCGTTTATATAATTTGTGTGTGATTAACCAATAGAATTGAGCTGTGTTATGTAAACAGAAGCACAACTTCTGTAACACGAGCAGGCTCTTGTTCACGTACACCATCGTACGTCTTGACGACAATATACTATTTACGCGCTGATTATGTTTGGCATATGGGCGGAACTGTATATATTTTAGTGTTCCTTCTGTTGATGGTGATTTGAACAAATATATATATTTCTGCAACGAACACCACCCGTGCCTTTAAAACAAACATTCACTGAGGTAGATAGAAACAGGTTACTGTGAATATGACGACCAGTTTAGTTTCACCAGTCAGTAGCACGAAACTGAACAGAACATAGCTGCCTTGACGTGTACGATGTAAAGGCATAGGTATACGATATATGGTTGTGATCCTTAAAACAAACATTCACTGAGGTAGATGGAAACAGGTTACTGTGAATATGACGACATGTTTAATTTCATTCAGTCAGTAGCACGAAACTGAACAGAACATAGCTGCCGTGACGTGTACGATGTAAAGGCATATGTATACGATATATGGTTGTGATCCTTAAAGCAAACATCCACTGAGGTAGATAGAAACAGGTTACTGTGAATATGACGACCAGTTTAGTTTCACCAGTCAGTAGCACGAAACTGAACAGAACATAGCTTCCTTGACGTGTACGATGTAAAGGCATATGTATACGATATATGGTTGTGATCCTTAAAACAAACATCCACTGAGGTAGATAGAAACAGGTTACTGTGAAATTGTGAATATGACGACCAGTATAGTTCCACCAATCAGTATAGCACGAAACTGAACAGTATATAGCTGTCTTGGCGTGTAGGAATGTAAAGGCATATGTATACGATATATGGTTCTGATCCTTAAAACATACATCCACTGAGGTAGATAGAAACAGGTTACTGTGAATATGACGACCAGTATAGTTCCACCAATCAGTAGTACGAAACTGAACAGTATATAGCTGCCTCGACATGCACGAATATAAAGCCATATGTACACTTTATTAATTAACTTCCTAATTAAAGAAGATGCATCCAACACTGGCAAATACTTTGCTATGCTGTTGGTGGGTCTTGGTTGAACTGTGATCAGGGTCGTAGGGCAAAATGATACTGTACGAAGTACAAGAACAATGAAACGGCATATAGTGTTTGGAAGTTGTCATTTGCGGCGTGGTGTTTATATAGTCCCGGTGTCAAAGTGCACACTCAACCTAGAGCAAAATGTACCAAAATATGTCCAAATATACATGGAACAACATGAAAGAAATCCGCCTTTGGGAACGTCGATGATTCAAGAATACGTCCATCATTTTTCTCAATATCGAATGTTGTCTTAAATACGAGCACAACATGACCATTTAAGGTGTGCCGTTTTTCCGCTTGCCACTCAAAATGAGAAGGATACGCCGTCCGCTCGTGCACTTACATGATACGACACGTGTTTTCGAACACGATGTATAAAAAAACAGTAAGTATTCTCGAAAAAAATGAGTGCTCACATAAACTCAACTTCGTCAAATCTTCATCAAGTGTGGGTTATAGTGAAGGCTCACAAACAATAAGCATTACAGTACAGTAAATAGAAAACTCCATGACATACACACCATTACAGTACAGTAAATAGAAAACTCCATGACATACACACCATTACAATACAGTAAATAGAAAACTCCACGACATACACACCATTACAGTACAGTAAATAGAAAACTCCACGACATACACACCATTACAGTACAGTAAATAGAAAACTCCATGACATACACACCATTACAGTACAGTAAATAGAGAACTCCATGACACACACACCATTACAGTACAGTAAATAGAAAACTCCATGACATACACACTATTACAGTACAGTAAATAGAAAACTCCATGACATACACACTATTACAGTACAGTAAATAGAAAACTTCATGACATACACACCATTACAGTACAGTAAATAGAAAACTCCATGACATACACACCAATACAGTACAGTAAATAGAAAACTCCATGACATACACACCATTACAGTACAGTAAATAGAAAACTCCACGACATACACACCAGTACAGTACAGTAAATAGAAAACTCCATGACATACACACCATTACAGTACAGTACATAGAAAACTCCATGACATACACACAATTACAGTACAGTAAATAGAAAACTCCATGACATAAACACTATTACAGTACAGTAAATAGAAAACTCCATGACATACACACGATGTGCCTGTAAACATTAAACAACTCAAGTGTATATTCCGAATTATCGCTGCCATATATTTCCCTTGATATCAATAGCGTACACCACCGTGACACATTTTGTATATGTTAACGATACATCATCCAAATTAACACCCCCAAATTACTAGCTCAAAGTTACAGATACAATTTTTTTTAATCTGATAATTTTCACCACCTAGAATATTTGGCGGCCTAGCAAATATTCGGCGATTCGACTAACATACTATCGATTCCAAATTGCGTTGAACAAAATGTTTGATATATAACACGTTTTGGACTATTCTATACTAGAGTTGACAGTGGTTCGCATTATTTTTGGTAATTATCGATTCTGATAACCAAAGATTCTTTGGAAGAAATGTTGTTGTTGTTGTTGGAATCTGATAATACGTGGACCATCTAATCGGATTGAGTATACTTTAAATATATAGAAATTGAATAATGTGTCAGCGAACTGAGCGTTTGCAACTGTCATTTGTCATCTAGACAGATGATGAGGATGAGTGTAAATAATTCATGAAATACAATTGCTGAGTTCAATTACTTTTTGTTTTTACTTTTTTATTTGTAATAATACAAAGTGGATTGGGGCACAAGTTACATAACTTAATGAGCCCCTCTCCTGTATACATTGTTACAAAATTACATACGTGACAAAGTGGCACAATAAGTAACTTATTTACAGCTGTGTGGAATGTGAGAGAATGGTGACTGGTGAAGGATGGTCGTAGCGGATCGTTAGAAAAGGATGATGTAAGGTGGTGGGAGGTGCCAACGTCGATTGTGCTTATTGAAAACAATGTTATGGCCGAGCAAATACCAGGTCGAAAAAAAGCAACAAACAACAATAAACATATTTAATTCCTACTTATTAAAGGTACTCAATCCGATTAAGAACCCCAAAACTACCACCTCTTTGGCTTCGGTGGCAAACAATATTTGATTCGAGTCGAGGAACCCACCCTTCAAAGCCCAGAGCGACCAGATATCGACCCTTGAAGCCCGCCAATTTTTGTAGATGTGGACCACTTCCACGTGCTCTAACGGAGCTTAATTCACCAGATAACACTCAAGATTTAAAATTGTCATTGTTGTTTTTTAATTAGAACAGCAATTACATAAATATAATGACTAGTTTTCCACCCCGACCATGTCTGCTGCCATTCATTTCCCTGGATCTTCAAAATTTGACCACCAGTAAATAACAAAAAGAGTGAAACAGTGACGTCCCTAGATCAAGTATAAACCCAATGTTGTTGGCTTGTTTACTCATTATATAGATCGAGACCGCATTTGTGTCGGAAGTTATTGCAGTTGGCCGTTGGATATGCATGCAAGTACATTTACACAAACCTTTTCGACGCAATCATCGCACTCAGTTTTGAACACTTCGCATCTGCCATCCGTCCCATAAATAACAACACTATATCCAAGAATGATTCCGTTTGGTTGTTCTGGTCGAAACCACTCGACGACCATCGTGCTCTCTGTAGTGTATCGAGCTCGTATACTCATAACTTGTCCTGGTTCTGAGTAGAGATAAAATGTTGCTTTATTATGTTGGATAGGTTATATAGAGAGTAATCAATTGGTTCCGAGAATTACGCTAAATAATTCACGAGAGGCAAGAGACGTCGGTAAGAAACGAATGCGCCTTAGCGCACGAGTTTCTTACCTAAACGTCTGTCTCCTCTCGTGAATTATTTAACTCAATTCTCGGAAATAATTGATTACTCTGTTTATTACACACCTGCATCCAATTTGGTTCGCCAAATATGATTAAAACACAGAATTAATGCATGAAAGTCCCGATGAGGAGAAAGATCAACCATCGAAAAATTCAGTCTAGATCAGTAAGCGACGCAAAGTCAATGACGTCACGAGAAATGACATAATTCACTAGTGACATTACCATTTTTAATTAACAGCATTTTCAATAAAAATCGCGCATAGGAGTGTAATAAAATATGATAACCTACCATGCGCATATTGTAAAATGGACATAAATATACTGCGCGAGGTTGTCAATAGCCACGATCAGCCACAAGCGCGTGTAAATTATAACGTGTGTTACTACGATATTGCGATGGAGAAACACATGGCGAGAACAATGATATGATTTTTACGACACTAACCCTACACGTGTATAGATGTCGGCCAACGTCTAGTAAAATTTGTAAATAGTTTCACTAGAGTAGCGAGAACAAGTGGCCACAATGCGACAGCGATACACCGAATTGGTTTCAATCAAATTAAGATATTTATACGAGAGCAAATTTCCGCCCAGACATCGTTGGTCGCTAATTGAATTATCAGAACATTTGGGTAATTTCTCGTCGCCACAAGTTCCGTATTCTACACGTTGGGCACAAAACTTCTAAACGGTTTGACCGCTATGAGTTTAGACGAAATTATTACGCGAATCATGTGACATCCGTTGGCATTGGCAACACACGTCACAGGTTACACGTACGTGTGGCTGAACCTGGCTAATATATCTCAGCTGTTGGTTTATATGTGTTCACGTGATTAACATTCGCATGACTATGAAAAGGGCATATACATCGCGAGGGTGTCAATACTTTTGTTGGTTGGTCGCTGGGCACATGATCAATATAAGTGAAATCACTTGCTCACAGTGAATTCTTCACGGGTCAACCGGAGGTCAAAGTTGAAAAGTTGCATCTATTTTTATTATATGGCTCCAACCGGGGAATACCAAAAATAAAAATAACAACAATGCGATGCCGTATCACAGTTGTGACAAATTCACAACACTATTTAAACATTAAGCCTGAATACATAAGATATGTAGCTTTCGCGAAGTCTATGGATTGTGTCTATCATTAAAGATACGGGCGGCGTTGGCGGTGGTATGCTGTTAAATTATTCACCTCCGTCAAAAACCGCCATAAACAGAAGGAATAGTAAGATATAGACATACTTTGTTCGTATGCCAATCAGACATATGACATAAACAGTATGTTATTGTCAATTCCCCCCTTTATTAAGTAAACAAAAGCAAAAACGTTACGTAACCTGGCTTTTGTTTAGCTCCGGATATGGTAAACACAAAGAGCGTTATTTGTTACTGTTTTCCTGATATGGAAATAATAAAGAGCGTTTATATCATGTGTGTGTGCTTAATCAATAGAATTGAGCTGTGTTATGTAAACAGAAGCAAAACTTCCGAAACAAGAGCAGGATCTTGTTTACGTACACCATCGTACGTCATGAAGACAGTATACTATTTGCGCACTGATTATGCTTGGCATATGAACAAAACTATATATATTTTAATATTCCTTCTGTTGATGGCGATTTGAACAAATATGAATATTTCTGCAACGAACGCCGCCCGTGCCTTTAAATTTATTTTGCATTCTAAAAAACGTACTTGCACCAAAATAACTGAAATACTGTTATAATTTTGTTATAATTTTGATAAACATCCGCTCGCACTGTCGACTGTTTACAAACGGATGCTACCCCAGAACTTTGACCTTTGTTGGTGGGTTTGCTACAATTTAGGAATTCGACCCGATAGGACTGATATTCCCCGAAATCGGCCATCTTGTAGTCGCCACCAAGTGATTTTGCTTATTCACATGAATTAATAACATGACTGACTTGGTGAGGTGCCAATACTTCTTGTCGGTTGGGTGTATGGGTTTACATGATAAATATTCACATGAAATAAGAACAAGACATACTTCGTGAGCTAGCCAGTACGTCTGAGCGGTTGGTTGCAGGGCCTACATGATCAACATTCATATGCAAAAAGACATGACATACTTCGTGTGGGTGCCAGTACATCTGAGCGGTTGCATGGTAGTCCTACACGATCAACAATCACATGAAATAAGAACATGACATACTTCGTGAGGATGCCAGTACTTCTAATATGTTTGTTGGTGGGCCTACGCGATCAACATTCACGTGATATAAGAACATGCCATACTTCGTGAGGATGCATGTCATACTTCTGAAAGGTTGGTTGAAGGGCTTACATGGTCAACATTCGCATGGAATAAGAACATGACATACGTCCTGGGGGTGCCAGCACTTCTGAGCGGTCGGTTTCTGGGCTTATTTGATCAGCATTCACATGAAATAAGAACATGACATACTTCGCGAAAGAGTCAATACTTCTGAGCTGTTGCATGGTTTCTGGGCCTACATGGTAAACATCCACATGACATAAGAACATGACATATACTTCGTGAGGGTGCCAGTACTTCTGAGCTGTTGGTTTCTGGGCCTATATTATCAACGTGAATTAAGGACATCGTACTTCGTGAAGTTGCCAGTACGTCTGAAAGGTTGGTTGTATGAGTCTAAGTAATCAGCATTCACATCAAATAAGAACATGACATACTTCGCGAGGGAGTCAATACTTCTGAGCTGTTGGTTTCTGGGCATACATGGTAAACATCCACATGACATAAGAACATGACATATACGTCGTGAGGGTGCCAGTACTTATGTGCGGTTGGTTGGCGGGCGTACATGATCAACTTCACATGAACTAATAACATGACATACTTCGTGAGGTAGCTAGTACTTCTGAAAGGTTGGTTTGCAGGGCATAGTTACACGATCAACATTCAACATTTGATCAACATGCACGTGAAATAAGAACATGACATACGTTGTGAGGGTGCCAGTACTTCTGATGGGTTGATTTCTGAGCCTACATTTTCAACATTCACATGAAATAAGAGCACGACACACTTCGCGAGGGAGCCAATATTTCTGAACTGTTAGTCTCTGGGCCTACATGATCAACATTAACATGAAATAAGAACATGACATACTTCGTGCGGGAGTCAATACTTCCGAGCTGTTAGTTTCTGGGCCTACATGATCAACATTCACAGCCGAAACTCTGAAGACGAAATACGGTCCTCCTGGATAGTAAGAGTAGAAATAATACACATCAAACATAAACACATGTTTGTAAATATTTCACTGTGTTCAATTACTTGAACAATACTGTTTACGAAAGTCTAGCAATTATATTGGAAATATTGATGGATTAGCACCAGTCGCAAATATTCATTGAGCCACAAAAGTCTGAAATACCAAGTGGTGACATCTAATTATGGCTATTCATTATCAAACGTGATAAACATTGAACATGTCACTCATTGAAAATATTCTGAAAAATCATATTGAGACTGAAGTATAAAAATGTCCGCTGTCATCCCCGTTGGCAATGCTCCAATTTGGCAACAGGAGGCTGTTAACCCTTTCTGTACTAAATTGATTATAAAAGTATATATTGAAATTATCTGTTATTCATCTGAAGTTTTTTTTCAAGAAACATTTTCAATACACAATTTCAGGAGGAGTCATATTAATTGGAGGTAAATGTTCATAGAATAAGTTCAACAAACGACCTCTTTGTTTATCATATTATTTAAATATTTCCCATGGGTCAATGAGTATTTAGTATAGAAAAGGGCTATGGGAAAGTTCCTTTATATATCTTACATGCACGGGGGGGGGGGGGGGGGGGTCGGAAAATATTTCAGGCATGTATGCTGATTTTTTTCCTTTCGACCCTTGTTGGAACCCACCCACCCCCGCGTCCAAATTATTTTCCATTTTCGGCATTAAAACAGAGATTTGCGGAGGGATATTCACTGCATACTATTTGTCATGGACGTTAACATTGACATGTAAATAGGAACGAGTCATTTTGGGGTCATTCGGCCAAAAAAACATGACTGCCAGTGGCCATCTTGGATTTCAAAATTTGCAACAAAATACAACACGATAACTGCCTGCAGTCAGTTTAGCAGTTATAATTACATTATTTCTCTTATTCTAAGGTGTTTAAGCCAAACTTATTGCAAAATAGTCAAAACACTTGCAGGGAAAAAAATTGTTGGTCCCATCGACCACCCACCCACCCCGGCATACGTGCCCGGACAAAATCCCCCCTGACATGCACATAATTGTCAAGAAAATTACAGTTTAAAATATATCAATCGCTGCTGACCAGAGACCAGAGATCAACCAGTAATCTAGAATAACCCTTTCACGGCAGGAGCTGCGCTAGTGCATCATTAAATATCCCGTGCCAGTACATTATGTTATATATGCGAGTCTCCCATATGGAGTCTCGCATAATAATATAAGATAATGCACTGGCTTGCAAGGTCAAGGTAAATATTGTTAGGCCAATGTATTCTCGTATATATGTGAGTATCCCTATGGGAGACTCACATATATAAGAGAATGCATTGGCACATAGTTTTTGCAAAACTTCAGGAAGCTCCATCATGGAAGGATTAATGTCGTTTAAAACAAACTTGGTTTGCATTCATTATCACAACTGTTGCCAAACTATTTTCAGATTCATGTGTACAGTAATATTTCGTGAAGATAGCGACACGCCCTGAACCTTTATATTGTCAAAAGAAGAGCAAAGTGACGATTTAAGAAACATAACGTTACTTTTTCAAAGCAGCGTAATTTTGATCTACCATCACGGCAGCAGGACCAAGCAAGACCATAGCAGAATATCAAGACCACTTCACCATGGGAGGAAACTGTTACCTGAATCGATGTTCAAATTAAATATTCCCTTCAGATGCCTTGAAAATTCAGAATACCGTCCATATAGCGTTAATGGTATATCTTTGTACTGTCGGTGATACACGAATATATAGTATCCTTGTTGCTCTCCATTCCATAATGACGGAGGATTCCACGTAGCCACCATGCTGTGGTTAGCAATGTTGCTCAGAGAAATTGGCCCGGGTTGCTCTGGGGCTGTAATAATACAAGAACGGTTTATGGTTTATAAATATATATATATGTAAATTTGTTAAAGAGGTCTGTACACAAAATCCGGCCATTTATGGGACCATCTCCTTTTTTCACTAAGTAATTCAATTCAACGAAATTGTGCCAAGAATTAGTGAACAGTGCAGTGGTTTGCTCTACGAACAACGTAAACAACATGGTAATTGTAATGACTATGATCTTATGACTCGACTCATTAACTAATTTGCATTATAATAACTATGTTATTTTGCACTAACACATAGTTCAAACTCATTAATTTGTTGCATAATAGGAGATGGTCCAATAAATTATCTACCATTTCCTACGAAATTCCCTGATGAAATTGGCGATAACGAATTGACGATAAAAACATCTGTATCGTTACTGCAGTTGCGATACAAAGCGCTCGTGACGTCGTTGACTGGTTCAAAATCATGAATGAACTGACGTCACATCAATGGCGCTAAAAACCAAAACGACATTCCAACGTATATTCTTGCGTACTATAAACAAATAGTTCCAAGGTTTTAACATTATGTGATTGCCTACCATCATGGGTATTGTGGTAGAACATACCACAAAGTAACTGATATGTATTTGTTCAGTATTTATTATAAATTATATAAAACATGCATGTGTAATATATTGTGTCGTTTGAATACAATTTCCGTTAGGTTTTTTCACGTGAATTTGCAGGTTGTGAGAATTTAGCAAAGCGAGCTAATCGCGTGACACAGATACCTTTGCAGGTTGGGAGAATTTACTCAAGAAAGCTAATCGTCGGACACAAATTCAACAATATTGGCATTTAAGAAATTCATAAATTGAAATTTGTGCGGTGGATTCTGTCACACCAATGGTAGATAAATGTGTTATATACACAATGTGTTTGTATCGATTCATGTATCGCGACGAGGCTAGTTTTCGTGGCCATATAGCGACGAGGCGACCTTGGTGTATATAACACATAGTTATCGCATTTAGTGAACAGTACCCAGTTAACCCTTTCAGTGTCAGGGCCGATCTAATTGGCCCTAATTTACGGTCTGTGAAATCGGCCATAAAAAAAAAAAAAAAAAAAAAACATTTGGTTTTTAGATTTTTTTGGGTTGAATTTTTTTGGGTAAGCTTAAGCATGCTATAGCGAATTTAAAAACAAACTGGATAAAACCTTAGGGGCATGTTATAACTCAAACCTATCACCAAGTATTCATAGTAATAATTTTGATGCCCATGAAAAACGTAAGAATCCCTGGCACTAAACCTACAAAATAAGTCTGTTAAAGAATATAAGAAAAAATTATTAAAATTGTAAAAAATTGTAAAAAATAATAACAAATGATGACAAATCGTTAGGCCAATGCATTCTCTTATATATGCGAGGCGACCTATGGTCGACTCGCATATATAAGAGAATGCATTGGCACAGGGTATATGGGTTGATACAAAAATCGGACCTGGCACTGAAAGGGTTAACTAATTTGCATTATAATAACTATATTGTTTGTATCGTTCATAGAACATATGAGTGTATTTTGCACTAACACATAGTTCAAATTCATTAATTCGTTGCACAATAGGAGATGGTCCCATAAATTATCGCATTTAGTGAATAGTACCCATTTAAATTGGTGTGAAACACTGCACTGAGCTGTTTCGAAAGTAATAATCATACAGAATCATGTACACAAATAAGTTATTTTCGTGAATTTGATATCAAAATAGGCAGAACACATCGTTATTGTTATCAACGAATCGCATGCAGTGACTATTGTTGGCGGAATCATTGGCATAATGTTCATGCCCAACAATTCGTCCTGAATAAAGTAGTAAATATTTGCATGTGTCCGTATACATTACAAACATTGTTATCTCTTAAATGGTACAGTCGATGTGGTTGAAATTTCCCATAATATTAGTTACTTACTTTATTTTTCCAATGGAGATACTTTTTGGCTAATAACTTGTCGGTTATTTTCATTGAAGTAAGTCCAACATATGTAATTAACATTTGACATGCAGAACATATACACATATATCACATAAAACCCCTATTTTAACATTACAAAAACATTACATATTTCATTGTCTCTCACTAGTTACATATCACTTGGCATCGCGCCATCAAAAAGACTGCACATCTTTACATTGATTCAGGTGGATTAATACTATTTCAAAAAGCCGCGCATACACCAACATCAGAGAGTGTAAAATGACTGTTTTGTTCATTAAATTGATATTGTTGTACAACTTCGGTGCATTAACGAAAATAGACACAAAAACAAAGAGGCTGACATTTTCGATAATATTAGTTACTTACTATAATTTTCCAGTGGAGATACTTTTTGGCTAATAACTTATCGGTTATTTTCATTGAAGTAAGTCCAACATATGTAATTAACATTTGACATGCAGAACATATACACATATATCACATGAAACCTCTATTGTATCATTAAAAAAACATTACATAGTTCATTGTCTCTCACTAGTTACATATCACTTGGCATCGCGCCATCAAAAAGACTGCACATCTTTACATTGATTCAGGTGGATTAATACTATTTCGAAAAGCCGCGCACACACCAACATCAGACAGTGTAAAATGACTGTTTTGTTCATTAAATTGATATTGTTGTACAACTTCGGTACATTAACGAAAATAGACACAAAAATAAAGAGGTTGAAATTTTCGATAATATTAGTTACTTACAATGTTTTTCCAGTGGAGATACTTGTTGGCTAATAACTTATCGGTTATTTTCATTATCGGTTATTTTCATTGACGTAAGTCCAACATATGTAATTAACATTTGACATGCAGAACATATACACATATATCACATGAAACCTCTATTGTATCAATAAAAAACCATTACATATTTCATTGTCTCTCACTAGTTACATATCACTTGGCATCGCGCGCCATCAAAAAGACTGTACATCTTTACATTGATTCAGGCGGATTAATACTATTTCGAAAAGCCGCGCATACACCAACATCAGAGAGTGTAAACTGACTGTTTTGTTCATTAAATTGATATTGTTGTACAACTCGGTGCATTAACTAAAATAGACACAAAACAAAGAGGTTGAAATTTTCGATAATATTAGTTACTTACTATATTTTTCCAGTGGATATACTTTTTGGCTAATAACTTATCGGTTATGTTCATTGAAGTAAGTCCAACATATGTAATTAACATTTGACATGCAGAACATATACACATATATCACATAAAACCCCTATTTTATCATTACAAAAACATTACACATTTCATTGTCTCTCACTAGTTACATATCACTTGGCATCGCGCCAACAAAAAGACTGCACATCTTTACATTGATTCAGGCGGATTAATACTATTTCGAAAAGCCGCACATACACCAACATCAGACAGATGACTGTTTTGTTCATTAAATTGATATTGTTGTACAACTTCGGTGCATTAACGAAAATAGACACAAACACAAAGAGGCAAATTGGGGACTATATTTTCCGTCGCCAGACCCAGAGCGGACAATACTGTTGAATACGGTTGTGAAGTGTCTCAGCCAACGCTGTAAATATATGCATTATCCAGCCTCTGTTAAGAATTTTGATTTGTTAACAAGAGCACCCCGTTGGGCGTGGCATAATACGCCCGTTTGTGTAGTAGAGTGGGGCAATGTTTAATTCCTTTGTTTGAAACCTTTGACTTAAGACGAAATAATATTTGAACTTGATATTGATATGTATACCATATTTGGTTCAGTTCACTCGATTCAATCTAAAGGTATCATCTGGAAACCGCATATCATGTAAATTCTAAGTCGAAAAAGGGGGCATAACTCAGTCAAAATTATGCGGACGAAACCCATATTCGAACTTGATCTGTATTTTAGGTTGGTAAACTAATATACCAAATTTGGTTCAGTTCACTTGATACAATCTACAGTTATCATCCGGAAACCGCAAATCAGGTAAACTCTAAGTCGAAAAAGGGACATAACTCAGTCAAAATAATGCGGACAAAACCCATATTCCAACTTGATCTGTATTTTGGTGTGGTAAACTAACATACCAAATTTAGTTCAGTTCACTTGATTCAATCTAAAGTTATCATCCGGAAACCAAAAGCGGATGGACGGACCGACGGACGACGGACGGACAATCCCATTTACATAGTACGACCATTTTTTTCAAACAGGCATAAATTATAAAAAGGCATACAGTTCTAGTTTGTGATGTGATAACAAATATCTTCAACTCGTTATGGTGGGATATACGATTTTATGAAACTCGTTTCATAAAATCTTACACCCCAACATAACTATATATAGATACACATGGTGCAAACATATTAATGCAATAAAGCAATGCAATTCAATTCAAGTATTGCGCCCACCCCATTCAAGGGTATCGATATAGAATGTTATTAACGTGACTGTGGCATCACACCCACATCAACATTTGAAGCAGATAGGCTAGGAATGGAAACAACCTCCTCTATTAAATTTGACGCCGTATTGGATAACAATGTTTCCCCAAATCGGATGTTCTGTTGGCACCAAAATCTCTTTCATACAATTTTTTCCTTGTTAACCAATCAGTTTGCGTACCACGGCCATACTAATAGCAGTATTCCCATTAGCCATTTCATGACTGGAGCTTCCTGAATTTTTGCGAAAACCCTGTGCCAATGCATTCTCTTATCTATACGAGTCGGCCATAGGTCGCCTCGCATATATACGAAAATACATTGGCCTAACAAATTTGATATTATGTTTTATAATTGTTAAAGAATAAGAAAAAATGAAAACAAATTGTTAAATAGTGTTAAAGAATGTAAGAAATAATTATAAAAAAATGATAAAAACTGTTAAAGAATGGAAGAAACTATGATAAAAATTGATATAAAATGGAAGAAAAAAAAACGATAAAAAATGATAATATTATGAAAGACTGTAAGTAAAAATTATAAAAATTGTCATAGAATCTGATAGGATTTTAGAAAAAAATATATAAATTGTTAATAGAATGTAAGAACAAATCATAAAAAATGAGAAAAAAATGAGAAAAAAATGAGAAAAAAATGAGAAAAAAATGAGAAATTATGATAAAACTTGTTAAAGAATGTAAGAAAATCATATCATATCAAATCATAACTAAATTATTAGGCCAATGCAGTATCTTATATATGGTGCATTGGCACAGGGTATTTTATGTTGCGCCAGCGTAGCCCCCGTCATGAAAGGGTTAATTTCTGCAAACTATCTCTGAAATATATCTACAGTTTGTATATTATTCCAATATAAACCTACCATCTAGGCCAACAAGATATGGCGTCTGTTCGTGGTACGGTTTGTTTTATATGGATATGAACGCATGTCCCAATTGGCAGTTGACCAATCACATAACAGGATTTACACTGACTATGTCAGTATTATGAAACATTTCATGTCTCGTTGACAATTAACTAATGAAATCGCAATGTTATGTTGCACGGACTTCGTTTGCAAATATAACATGATTATATAGCTGTCTGACTATTTTCCGGCACTGAGAATTAGACTCTCTTATGCCCTTCGGTCGAAATCAGAAGTTATTTTAAATCTAACCCCCATAATACATGTACATAATCACTATAAATATACACACCTGTTGCTGGAATAGTTATCCGTGTTTGAAGAGGCTTGCTATTGACATTGTTTCTGATGGTTGTAATGCTTGCTGTATAGTCTAGCCCAGGTGACAAGCCAGTCACATGTATACTGGTCTGGTTCCCGTTCGCGGTTCCGTCGAATCGTGACCTATGCTTATTACTATTACTAAACATGGCAATTGCATAGCTATCAACGTTTGGTGGGGCTGGTAACCACGACAGCGTCATATTGGGGGCTTTTATGTCATCCAGCGGTCGCCTAAGGTCTGTCGGAGGCAACGGTTCTGAAAGAAGCAGATGTAGCTTAAACACAGGCAGCTATATACACTGTTAGAAAAAATACCGTCGTTTCAACGGTCTGAGACCGCGCAACATCGCTGCCAACATTTGACCGTTAAACATACGGTCAGACCGTAGCATGTTCCACGGCATAAAACCGTTTAAGTAACGGGCAGACCGTAAGCAATAACTGTCAGACCGTTGTATTTTTTACGGTTCAGCACCGTTTAATTAATATCAAGACTGTAACTAATAAAGGTCAGACCAATGGTATTTTTCATGGGTCATCACCAATTTTTTGCTCTTAATTTGCTAATTTACCATAGAATTAGCCAGGTTCTCATGGTGACAATATGATTTCCCGGTACGCATTACGATTCATATGTTTTTGAAAGGTCGAAACTATAGTATTATTTGTAACTGAAAAATACATCTTATTTCTTATGTTACGATCATAGTGTTATACTATACAATACTTATGAAACTTTGCAGTTTGCAGAGGATCAAGCTTGTTATCTGCCTTGTATAATTTAATCCGGAAAAGGCTGCACACGCGTAATGTGTTCGCCTTTCACTAACTACTGTATAAATATGGCTGTAAATAAAAAATGATCCTAGTAATAGCTGATAAGCCAACCAATCACTATTCAGTTATGAGTAATAGTAATTTCGACCATTATAAAACATGAATCGGCATTCCCTTTTAAGCCATAAAAAGAACAAAGCTACATGTTTCACAGTTAAAACTCAAATGTATGTACATGTAAAAGTAATATATCTTAATGGCATACTTTTTGGTAACATGTAAGGCATGAAATTGTCCAGTCCTTTGAAAACACAGTTTTTGTTTTAACAAGTGAATCCGTCCATCATGACAATACAGTACAAGTCAGAAGAAGTATTTTTAGGCGCACCTTTATTGCGATATTGAGTGTGCTTAATTTTTAAAGAAAAAGGCGTGATTATAGCAGACTACCGAAAATCTGTCGCGCTTATTATTGCAATATTGAACGCAAAATATTGCGATACTAAGTGCGCTAAATTTCATACATACCAGATAGTGTTATATTTATATTAGATAAATACTGTACATAGTGTACATATAGTGTACATATAGCACTTACAACCATAATTATATACATATCTAAAACATTGTCTCTATGTATACAATAAACAATATAGAAGAAGCGATTATGTGATTTTAATGTCACAATTTTGAGCGCAAGATGTCGCAATATTAAGTGGAAAAAATTGAGATAATAAGCGCAAAATATTGCAATAATATCACAAGCGACATGCTTATAAGCGATTCCACTTGCAATATTATTGCGATATTGGGCGCGAAAATATCGCGCTTAATATACCACTTCTTTTGACTGGTACTGTATATCAATAACAGCTAGTTGGGTTGGAACATTCAAGACAACAGCAGATCCCATAATAACTGTGCGCAATGACTTGGCGACAATGTTCTCCTGTAGTCGCACATTTTCCATGAAATTTTAAATCATGATGCATCAAACTGTATACTGTCAGTGAGATAGCCAAAGATAGTTTGATAAGAACATCCAACCAATAGCGTACTCCCGATAACTTGACGATACCATGGCGAATGATGACAATGTCTCATATCCACACGTTTCAATAAAAATTGATGAACACAGGATGAATTGGTCCGTGTAATTGTAAAGTTGGAATTGTAGATATGTGATCATCCGTCACTGCGCGGCGCCAGTTCATTGTTTATGGTGTTGTTGTTGGCACTGAAGCTCTTGTGAATTACACCGGTGCATACAGTACATATACATGTATTTCCTCTCTTGTAAAACTACATGCATGTGCTTTGAATCAATCAGATTCAGCACACAGTCAACTGATTTGTCAACATTCTAATAGTAATAGCTGCTCGTTGAGTCGTTGTTGTTATTATTGTTGTTACTTTTGGTTGACATCGAAGCTCGTGCTAATTGTACCCGTATCCTCTGTGTCAGTAAATGTGCCAGTGTTTTGATACTAAGTCACAACACTGTCAATTGCAACATCTTCACTGAGTCGAATGAAGTCAGACCCCGGATCACGCCATGAATCGATTTGGCATGAATCTGTACTCTCTAATTTAGTGGAAATTGTCAATTATTAATCCGATTTTCGCAGAATTTAAACTTGTCCGGTTATCAAAGGAACCGAAATCAGACCATGTTAACAACTGTCCACAATCGAACAGGTAAGAGTTTCCCAAAAAAGAATAGTTTGGATCAAATATGCACCGTCAAAGAAAAATGGCGAAATGATCTGAATGATAAAACGCGAACTTGAGAGAACAAGTTAACGTACTCATCAATATACGTACCGGCCGCATAACACAGAATGAATGCCGCAATATTAAGCGCATATTAATACATATTAAATATCAGCAGACTAAGATAATGCATACTGTATGGAGTCATTGCCGTATATAATATGGTCGCCGATAAATATACTATTGAATTTTGACGGTATGACATTGAATCACGAAAATATTGAATTTAGACAATTTTGATGGGCACATAAAATAACGGTATGGGGCCGTCAAACTGATCAAACGGTATGGGACCGTCGATTATGACGGCCCGAAACCGTCGAACCGACAGTAATTTCTAACAGTGTATAGCGTATATCTCATAATGATCGTTGGGCATAAACTTTTGTGTTTGTTATCTGTTATTTTGTATTCAGTCTTTTGTAAAAGTAACTTCTTTAAAAAGTACACAGTTTTTAAAAATTGATAACACTTTTCCACATAATTTGACCATGATATCGACCATTCACTGTAAACTCCAACTAAATTGTGAATAGCAGAATTGAATCAATAAACTTGAAACGTATATAAACATTTCAGACAACGAACAACAGAACAGTACAACAGTATCTCGTATAAACACACACAACCACCCCAAACTCAGGGACGTTGTTAAAGTGTGGGGAGGAATCTAATGTGTTAACATTTTCAAAAATTCGAAAATTCATGTCCGGCTCGAAATCGGTTGAAAATTAAACAAAATAAATAGGTTAACCTTGTTTCGATCTTTTGATTTGCCAACTAGTCTGAAATATGTTGTTTTAGATTAAATAACGCATACTTGTCTACCTTTTGCTAAAAGTTTTGGACTGAAATTGGCATTAGTTGGGAGATATAAAACAGTATGAGGTTGTCTGGTATGACATTTCCTACATAGTGAAAGCGAGAAATACAATTTGGAACACTTGAAACAGAGGAATTTCCAGAACTTGTGATTTTTTGTCTGGTTCAATGGGTGCGGTCTGAGATGGTGTAGGTTAAGTGTGCGTGGTCTGAAATGGTGATATACGTTTGTAAATTTATTGATTGATTCAATTCGATTATTTACAGTTTAATTGGGGTTTACAGTGAGTGTCGATGTCATGGTCAACATTATGTGTTATACTGTTCGGTTGTTCGTTGGTAAACAAGCGGTTCGTGGATGTTTATGCAGATGAATTTAGGCAGTTAATCAAAGTGAAGGATCCCAAAAACATTCAAGAATGTAAAATAGAGCGAAGATACTGCCTATGCCAATTGTTCTGGTATGTAAGAGCTGGCTATGGACATCAGTCGCTTGAAATGTGAATAATTAAATGTTCAAATATGTTATGCATTTATGACCAATGTTCTCAATAACACGTCCTAACAAGCCTGCAATGGAAAAACCCATGGGTTTACAATTCCTATTAATAACACATAACGTCGCCTGAGCTTGTTATTAATCGAGCACACATATTTATAGTACAATACATTATATATCGTGATTTATCAACTCCTTTCCGTGCGATGTGGTGTGGAACTTTTAGAAAAGCATATAGTAGTGCGGATTGTCTCCCATTCGAACCATTGTCATCATGCGATTCGTCTCGGGAGACAGTGTGTTCATCGGAGTGATAATCCGCAATGTCCATCTCCAACCAGCTCATAATTTTTATAATATTCTGAATTTCTGATACATTATATCTCACGTGACTTTCTCACGTTCTGATTGGCTGCACACTGCTATACTATTCTATAAATATTGCACGGCTTGGAGGTGACTATGCCAAAATAGTGGTCCGATGGGAGGAATAGTCTCCGAGCCGGAGGCGAGGGGACTATTCCTCTACCGAGGACCATTATTTTGGCATAGTCACCGACAAGCCGTGCAATATTTATTATATTTTATCGAACGTTTTTCATTCTGTCACAGGACCCATAATGTCAAACAATTCACAATCATCTATATTCCATGTATTCCCTTTTCATTGCAGAACGATTTCAATATTTTCAGTGCAAAGTTTTGATGTTTCGTTTTTTTTTTTGCTTGTCAGATTTTCTTCAGGATTCTAATTGGGCAAATATTAAATTTTCTTCCTCGGGAATTATTAACAATGGAAAGCAGACATCGTTGTTGTTGATGTTGTTGTTAAACAATGACATCAATTCAAAACAATACTTTTTTAACCGAAAACAAACTGTAGATTCGTTCAGAAAATTTAGTATCGCGAACTAAGGAATAGACAAACATATCGAAGCGATATTGTGATCAGCGGAGAAAGGGACATTATAAATCGCCACATCAATCATGGGTAAAACATCACAAATAACATAAAGAAATTGCTTACGATCACTTATTGTGCTCTAGTTGTCGATTACAAAGACATTTCGGATAAAAACATGTTGAACTTTTGAAACGAGGCGGAGATGACTTTCAAATTACCTCCCCGGAATAGTGGGCATGCTAAAAATAGATTTCTGGATTTTCCAAGCGATAGTGGGTGTGCTAAAATTAGGAGGCCCACTATGGCTTCGTGTACAACACTATCGGTAATAGCGAATGTCAATCAACCAACCACAAGCGTGGATAAGGCTTATATAGTCACGTGAGATAAAATATTTTACAATATTACCCCAGTAGGATTCCTACATGCCTACTATTATTGTTCTATATATAGTAACAAATTAATTTCGCGCAATCGGGTTGCCGCCTAAAGTTACGGCCAATCTGAAACTACCTTGTACGATACCTGTTGCACTATCGGTATATCATTGTATTTATTGGTGAATTGTAATGATCTTACAACTGTCAGATCATAGTTATCCAATGTATTTAATAGTTTGTAGTTTAGTTGGCAAGCGACCAGTCCTAATTTTGTAATGCCAGTAGACATTAATTATAACTTCCTTTCCGATTTCTAAAAGTTAGCCAAAATATCTTTGCTAATGACGTATTTATAGAAATACATGCATGAATCAAGAAGAAATGCTGTTAGATGTAACTAATAACAATAGTTATGCTCCCTTGCAATCGTCAAAAGAATGCCGTAAATTGTAAAATCTGAAACAGATTTTCAAAATTCACTGTAAATAAAAATGTGACAAAATCAGACAGAGAAATAGGGAGAGAATTGACACCAATGTTCGCTATAATATAGTAAATAATGAATGTCTTGTCGTTGACAATGCCAAAATAGTGGTCCTGCGGCTCGTGGACTATTCCTCCTCTCGGACCACTATTTTTGCATAGTCAGCTCCAAGCCATTCATTATCTATATTAGATCATGCCATAAATGTCTACTCTGGCTAAGGCCATGTAGAGATCATACTCCACTAGTACAAAACCTGGGAACTTTTTAAAGTTTTGACAGGGAACCTTATAAAATCGAAAAAATAATGCGGGGAATATATTTCTTAGTTATTATCTGTTCCTTAATAATGTACTAAATTGCAGGTGAATGTTTCAACTAAAAATTTCATGATTTAAGTGAATTTGTGAGCAATTTTGCTGTGCGTCGCTTACAATTGCGGAATTTCTCCTGGGTAATTAATTCGACGTTTTTTTTGCGATATTGACTCACAAAAGTAAAAAAAAATAATGCAATTTTCATTTGGGACATTCACCTACAGTGAAGTACATTATTAAGGAACAGATAATAACTAAGAACTATATTTCCTGTGTTATTTGTTCGCGTTTTTATAAGGTTCCCTGCCAAAACTTCAAAAAGTTCCAAGGTTTTGTACTGGTGGAATATGATATCTACGGGCGTTAGCCAGAGTAGAGATTCATGACATGATCTATATCTATATAATATAATTTGTTCTCACCTGTATAAATTTTTAAACCAGTGAAGCTAACTGGTTTTGATTCGCCGATCTGACTCAGCCATAGCGTGACGTTTGCTAGATATTCTGTTCCGGGTTTCAGACCAACGACCGTGAATGGTGGTCCATCTAACGAGTATGTCTTTGTGTCAATGTCCAGCGTGTAATTCTTGATCAAAATTGGATCAACAGGAGGATCCCAGTCTAGGATCAGTCGGTCTGGGTATTTCTTCCCGCCAATTTGCAGTGTTAAATTACTTGCTGTGGGGAAATAAGATCACATGGCACCACTGTCAATAAGAACCTCAATACGTATATTGAATAGCTGCCTTTGACATACAACTGAATATCTCAACCACATTCTAAATCGTCAATTAAGCGAACGTTGTGCAATTTGCAGATCTATTGTCGAACCAATAGCTACATGTACCATAATTATTATCGACACAATGGAATTTCTCAACCACAGTCCAAATCGCCAATTAAGCGAGTGTTGTGCAATTTACCGATTTATGTCGAGACAATAGCTCCATGTACCATAATTATATCATGCAGTTAAGATAGACTGTATCTAATGTTTATGGTAAACCATTAATGCTGCACATAATAGAGTTTTTATATCCGAAAAATATGAATGATATATATCAACGAAAACCTTAGCTGTTTTAATATGCATGGGAAACTTTATTTTTCTTCAAAAGACAAATAGTGTTTTATCTGTGGAGTATCGTTCGGTTACCTAAATAAATCTCATGCATGTACGATGTACGGATACAATTGTGTCCCAGTTTGGTTTACCATATATCCGGTACATCTCCTCCTTGTCAAAAGTCTCTGATATTTAAAAATGTTTTTTGTTCACCAATATTTCTCGAATATTGTTTAGACAGTTGACACATGCGGTTATTGTGACACACCATTTAAGGATTTAAGAACCATCAACTAGTTGGGAATTATATGATACTAGCTGATGTGCACGACTTCGTTCGGCTATATAGGGATTTCTTTGTGATCATCTCTGTCTGGGAAGAATATACAGGGTCTGCACAAACTATTGTTCGATCGGTCCAGAAACATGCCTATATGAGCGTATATGAACTAGGTAGGGTCATATCCAAGGACACGGTCGCAAGTGAAATTGGACCCACCCATATTGTTCCAGGGACCAACGTAGGTATATATACCAAATTTGAGTCGGATCGGTCGAGCAGTTTTCGCGTCTATACCACATCCTGAGAGAATGACATGTAGTCGCCAATGAGTAGTTAGCATGCGCAGAACGGGTTAAGCGTTCGTGGCAATATTCCTGCAGTTTTCCAGTTATCGGGCTTCAATGAGAAGCACTCGATTTAATGCTACAATATCGGAAGTATACTAACATGGCACAGAAGAAAAATTTAGACCGAGTCCATGACTTGAATAAATATCTATGTGATAGATATAAGTCGGTATACGTCACCGTATCCTATTGTTGGACATCAATTGATCCATAGGCCGTACGTACCGCTAATTTATGAATGAACAGGGTGTGTGTAAATTCAGGCTTCATGCTTCCACGTGATGTATCAATCCCAAATACAAATCTATGGTGCTAATGTAATTTACCAGAGATGGGAACTTCATGGTGGCAGCTGGAAATTCAAAGACCGCCACTGCACAACAAATGTATGTCCCAACCGAATACTATAGCAAATTTGCTATATGGCACTGAAAGCTCAGCAAATACTTACTTGATCGACATTCGTGGGTCATGATATCGCCGTATGATTGATCGTTGCATTGACAAACACCGCCACGACAAACCCGCTGCTTACATTCACTCGTTGAGCTGCAGGCTGCACCAAAATCTTGAGCTGCAATCAAGTTATTATCTGTGTTACAATTCAATTCATTATTATTATTACAGAAATTTTGTCGATGATGGTGGTGTTTGGCAAGCAATATTTCATACATGAACAACTCGAGGTTTGTAAAATGCGTTTCATTAAAACGCTGATATGTAGGTTTGTCGTTTGTTTATAAATGTACATATTATATGTACATATGTGTACATCTATACTATGGGGAAATGACGTTATGTGGGCGATGGTGATGCCATAGCTTATCTACCCGCACGACACCCATGTCCCCTGTGTTCGTCTGCACCACATGTAACGATGTGACCTACCCATGGACAAATACATGTAGCACACATGTACCCAAATATAGTTCCCCTAAACCACATGTGGCAATGTAACTTACACACAGAACACATATGCCCGGTCCAGGTCGCCCCTGTCGCACATCCACACTTCCCTCCATGACATATCATGTTCACACTACACCTTGAACCAGCAGCGCCGCACATATCTCCGACATCGAGATCTGGGACAAACAAAGATCTTAATTAGTATTCAGAATTCATATCATGAATAATTACAATATGTGAAATACATCAGATGAATTCTACAATCTTTAGGTTGTGATGGAATTGATTCGACATCAAGCATCGTTCTCATGTTCGTGATGTTAGTCGTTTTCAAAAATATTATTTAAAATCCCATCCCACGAGAACATATAAGATCCCAAGAAAACATATAAGATCCCACGAGAACATCTAACATCTCACGAGCATATCTCACATCTCACGATAACATCTAATATCCCACGTGAACATCTCACATCCCACGATAACATCTAACGTCCCACGAGAACATCTAATATCCCAGGATAACATCTAACATTTAACATCCCATCCCACGACGATGTGATACGTGTACTTTCGTGTGGACGTGTTGCATATGATCTACGGAATTAGTAGGTTATTGCAGTAAAATTGTAATGCGACATATCAACTAGCTAGACTTGCACACATCAGCCAATATCTATACTTTTACATACTTCATAACCATTGTGCGATAGTTATGTTGTCCCTCCAAATCATCGATTCTTTATGAAAACGCTTATAATAAAATTTGCATCAAGCAATGATAAATTAATTATCGGCGTAATTATAAACAGCCCGAACCAGACCGAACCATCCCTGAAGTATATAGGGTCATGATTTTAGCGTGTGTATGTCTCACGGCAACCCGTCCATGCATACATCATTGTGGGGGGGGGGGCACGACCGCACATAAGTACCGATATTAACCCGTATAACTTTCCAGAATTGCAATATTCTGCCGGCAATGCAATGACACATGCTTGGTTCGGACAGCATGTGGCCTTCGTACCTCTAAGTACTCCACACAAATATATAAGTGTGTGTGTAAGGGAAACTCCAATGACTATATTTTCGAAAAAACAAGGGCGAATCGCCCACACAAGCCTGACAACTTACCATCGAAATGCCGCCAGCGACAAATGTGTTTGCCGTGAATGAAGCAGACCGGAACAGACAGTACCATGACCATAAGAACACAGTTTATCTAGTTATCCATCTTCTACTTAGTGATGCTGTTTTTTGTTTTTTGTTTGCAGAGTTTTACATTTAACCACTACCACCCTGTGAGTGCTCTGGGTCAATTTAAAACTGAAATTACATGTATCGATGGAAGTGCATACGTGTAACATGCACTGTTAGAAAAAATACCGTCGCTGCCAACATTTGACCGCTAAACATACGGTCAGACCATAGCATGTTCCACGGTATAAAACCGTTTAAGTAAAGGGCAGACCGTAACCAATAACTGTCAGACCGTTGTATTTTTTACGGTTCAGCACCGTTTAATTGATATCAAGACCGTATATATCCAATAAAGGTCAGACCAATGGTATTTTCCATGGGTCAACACCATTTTTTTGCTCTTAATTTGCTAATTTACCATAGGTATTAGCCAGGTTCCTATGGTGACAATATGATTTCCCGGTAGGCATTACGATTCATATGTTTTTGAATAGTCGAAACTAGTATTATTCGTAACTGAAAAATACATCTTAGTTCTTATGTTACGATCATAGTTTTGATGAAATGTAAATCCTCAAAGCATAAAGTGATAGACAATACTTATGAAACTTTGCAGTTTGCAGAGGATCAAGCTTGATATCTGCCTTGTAGAATTTAATCCGGAAAAGGCTGCACACGCGTAATGTGTTCGCCTTTCACTAATTACTGTATAACTATGGCTGTAATTAAAAAACGATACTAGTAATAGCTGATAAGCCAACCCATTACTATTCAATTATGAGTAATACTAATTTCGACCATTCTAAAACATGAATCGGCATGCCATTTTAAGCCATAAAAAGAACAAAGCTAATTGTTTCACAGTTAAAACTCAAATTTATGTACATTTAAACGTAAAATCTCTTAATGGCATACTTTTTGGTAACATGCAAGGCGTGAAATTGTCCAGTCACTTGTAAACACAGTTTTTGTTTTAGCAGGTGAATCCGTACATCATGACAATACAGTACCTGCCTGAGGAAGTGGTATTTTTAGGCGCACCTTTATTGCGATATTGAGCGTGCTTAATTTAGATAAAGGCGTGATTACCCAAAAATCTGTCGCGCTTATTATTGCAATATTGAACGCAAAATATTGCGATACTAAGCGCGCTAAAAATTTCATACAGACCGATAGTGTTATATTTATATTAGACAAATACTGTGCATATAGTGTACATATAGTGTACATATAGCATTTACAAATATAATTATATACTTATCTAAAACATTGTCTCTATTTATACAATAAACAGTATAGAAGAAGCAATAATTTGATTTAAATGTCACAATTTTGAGCGCAAGATGTCGCAATATTAAGCGCAAAATATTGAGATATTAAGCGAAAAATATTGCAATAATATCACAAGCGACATGATTATAAGCGTTTCCACTTGCAATATTATTGCGATATTGGGCGCGAAAATAGCCCGCTTAATATACCACTTCGTTTGACTGGTACTGTATATCAATAACAGCTAGTTGGGATTGGAACATTCAAGACAACAGCAGATCCCATAATAACTGTGCGCGATGACTTGGCGACAATGTTCTCCTGTAGTCGCACATTTTCCATGAAACTTTAAAGCATGATGCATCAAACTATATATTGGTATCAGGACACTAACGTACATGTATATATAGTATCAATATCAGTGAGTCAGCCAAAGATAGTGTGATATGAACATCCAACCAATAGTGTACTCCCGGTCAATTGTCGTAATAACTTGACGATAACATGGCGAATGATGACAATGTCTCATATCCACACGTTTCATTG
The DNA here is from genome assembly GCA_032622095.1 of Siphonodentalium dalli. Lineage (NCBI taxonomy): Eukaryota > Metazoa > Mollusca > Scaphopoda > Gadilida > Siphonodentaliidae > Siphonodentalium > Siphonodentalium dalli. The sequence goes on from CP136061.1 coordinate 98,384,319, forward strand.
ACAATTGATGAACACGGGATGAATTTATCCGTGTAATTGTAAAGTTGGAATTTTAGATATGTCATCACCCGTCATTGCGCAGCGTCAGTTCATTGTTTACGGTGTTGTTGTTGGCACTGAAGCTCTTGTGAATTACACTGGTGCATAGAGTACATGTACATGTATATCCTCTCTTGTAAATATACATGCATGTGCTTTGAAACAATCAGATTCAGAAAACTGTCAACTGCATGGATTGTCTAATAGTATTAAATAGCTGCTCGTTGAGTCGTTGTTGTTATTATTGTCACTGTTGGTTGACATCGAAGCTTGTGTTAATTGTACCTGTGTCCTCTTGTGTCAGTAAATGTGCCAGTGTTTTGATACTAAGTCACAACACTGCAATTTCAACATCAGCAATTCGTCGAATGAAGTCAGACCCAGGGTGTCGGATCACGCCATGATTGACATGAATCTCTACTCTCGAATTTAGTGGAAATTGTCAATGATTAAGCCGCTATTCGCTGAATTTCAACTTGTCCGGTTATCAAAGGAACCGAAATCATACCGTCTTAACAGCTGTTCACAACTGAAAGGGTAACAGTTTCCCCCCATAAACAGTTTTATATCAACGACAAATCATAAAATGGCGAAGAAATGAGCTTTGCTAAAGCGGGAACTTAACCCCGAAATGAGAATTACGTACCGCGCGTACTCATGATAATTCGTACGGCCCGCATAACACAGAATGAATGCCGCATTAATAATACATATTAAATATCAGCAGAGTAAGATTCAGTCATACTGCATGGAGTCATTGCCGTATATAATATGGTCGCCGATAAATATATACTATTGAATTTTGAAGGCATGACTATGAAATTTTGAATCACGAAAATATTTAATTTAGACAATTTTCACGAGCACATAAACTAACAGTATGGGACCGTCAAACTGATAAAACGGTATGGGACCGTCGATTATGACGTCCCGAAACCGTCGAACCGACAGTAATTTCTAACAATGAGTATACGTACCGCCAACGCATTCAGTTCCATTCCAGTGTTCGTTGGTTTCACCACAGAGACACCTGCCTTCATATGAACACGTCAGTCCCGGGAAACACGAGTCGGTGGGTAGCCTAACACACGTACCATTATACCGAGCCCTCTCTGAGAAAATAATGCATGGATTAAAGGCATAGTCCAGTTATTTTCAAGTAACATAATGTTTGCCAAATGTGATAAAAGTCACTACTAATTACTGGTCACTACATAATAATGTATTGATCAACTCCGCCGTTTTCTTGTGACAAAATGTTAAATACGCAGTCTCCAGTTCGTTCCTTCCACGGTGGTACAATTGCTTGGCCGACATTCATATTAACACACGTGTTGGTTTGCGTTTATTGCACACCGCCATTCTAGAATTTAATAATTGAAAACTAGACTTACAATCTTTATTCTGAAACAGACGGGGCTTGTTATGTCATGTATGATGCCATGTGCATTGCATAGTTCCAGTTTCACTGTCATATTATAAACGTCGATTGACGTCAATGTCGTAATATTCGTGTGAAATATGAATATGAAATGATCCAACACGACGGAGCGGTGTGTTTTTCAGAAATCCCTGTGTAAGGGGATTGTTATACATGAGCTGGGACAACTCGGCTAGCCTGGACACCTCAGTTTGCCGGGACAACTCGCTCGCGCTGTTATACATGAGTCGAGACAACTCGGTCAGCTGGAACAACTCGGTTTGACGTGCACATAAATAGCTGTCAATAACCGCGCGTGACGGTGTGGTGTGGATGGTTATTATACGTCACTCATATGACATGAAAATTACATGACTGACATCATGGATGTCACAATGACTCGTGTAACGTTCCCGGTTTTCATCACGACTAGCCGGGATGACTCGCTGTTACATGAACCGAGTTGTCCCGGCTAACCGAGTTGTCCCGGCTAGGCGGGACGGGTTATCCCGGGTTGCCGAGTTGGCTCGGCCAATGTGGCAGCTCACCATTATTTTAGTGAGAAATCGCAGAAGATCTAGGATGCCGGCAAACCGAGTTGCCCGGGCTCATCTAACAAGCCATTAATAATAAAAAAAAATACTAACTTAGTGAGCATTGGTAACCATCGAAATAATGTGTATCATTGTGTAAACAAGTACAAACGCCAGCCTCCAAGGTGTCGGCTTCAATCATGCAGTGTCCTGTTTTACATAGGGTATGGCCGAAAAGCATTGGGTTGCATGTGTATCCGGCATCTTTCTCTGTAATAAAAAGAAAATGTTGCTTTTATCTCACCTGTAAGTAATTTTTTCCTTCACATAATTAGAATATGTATACACTTGCGAGAGATAAATTTAATATGTGTACGAAATGAACAACATCTAGAATGATTAGCTATTCCTATCAAAAGTGTTATATTTGTCATTTCGCATACTTCGTTGCTAGGAATAATTTATTCCAACACCAAAATGATTGACGCTTCAACATATTGTTCACATATACATGTGCATTACACGGAGTCACAGACACAGCGGGGTAGAGTCAATAAATTCATCCTATAGATCACTATGCAGTGGACGCGTTAGTGTATAAAACAATTGTTTTCAAAACGCGTCGTTTATATATTCTCTGTGTTCTCATTTTCTTGCTATTCGTACCATTACGTTTAGTAAGCAATCCATTCCGTTGAAAATATAGGTCGATATAAGTATATATATACCGAGTATAACACATTTCGGAACACCGTTTTAGAACAAGATCGGCATACTTCTCGGCGACGTGCAAGCTCTGGTGTTGGCTATATATATAAGATTACCAGGTTATGCAAGGAGGGCCAGTAGACCATGTGGGGTATGTCCTTCGTGTCAGAATACCCTAACCCTAAGCCTAGCCACAACCTTAGCCATAACCATAACCATAACCCTAACCCCAACCATGACCCTAACCCTAATACATATGGATAATTGAGGGGCTGTGTGGTTTCATGCATATATATGGCAAGAAACGTGGCCAATAGAAAATAGATCAGCATTTTTGTCCCAGTGATAAGTCCTGGGACAAGCCGAGACAGGCGAGACAGAACACAATAAAGTATATAGTCTGTCTCGCTCCTGTCCCAGTAGAATAAGTTTGGTCCCTGTTCTCTGGGTAAAACTACTCGATGTTTTTTTCTGTCTCGCTCCTGTCCCAGTAGAATCAGTTTGGTCCCTGTTCTCTGAGTAAAACTACTCAATGTTTTTTTCTTCTGTCGACATGTCCTGTCTCAATAAAAAGTTCTGGGACAGACCGAGACAGAATAATTTTGAAGCGGCTGTTATTTGGGAACCATGGGACAAACTGATTATACTGGTACAGACCGAGGCCAACCTATTTCTAATCTGTTCATATTACAAATATTATTTATATATGATGTTCCTGTCCCAATAGAAAGGTCTGGTACAGACCGAGACAGACTCATTGTGATGCGGTTCTTATTTTGGATCCATGGGCCAAACTGATATGACTGGTACAGACCGAGACAAACCAATCTCTAATCTTTTCATATTAAAAATTTGATTTATCTTTGATGTTTCCTGTCCCAGTAGAAAGTTCTGGGACAGACCGAGACAGATTTTTTTTGAAGCGGTTCTTATTTGGGAACAATGGGACAAACTGATATGACTGGTACAAACGGAGACAAACAATTTCTAATCTTTTCATATTAAAAATATTATTTATCTATGATGTAACCTGTCCCAATAGAAAGGTCTGGGACAGACCGAGACAGAATAATTTTGAAGCGGTTCTTATTTGTAAACCATGGGACAAACTGATTTGACTGGTACATACCGAGACATACCAATTCCTAAACTTTTCATATTAAAAATATTATTTATCTATGATGTGTCCTGTCCAACTAGAAAGGTCTGGGACAGACCGAGACAGAATTATTTTCAATCGGTTCTTATTTGGGAACCATGGGACAAACTACAGACCGAGACAAACCAATTTCCAAGCTTTTCATTTTTTAAATGTGATTTATACATGATGTTTCCTGTCCCAATAGAAAGGTTTGGGAGTCTGGGACAGACCGAGACATAATAATTTTTAAGAATTTTAAAGAAATGTTTAAGTACATGCCGAAACTTACTGTCGCGACATCGCTTGGCTGAAGAATCCCAATAGTCCAAGAAGTCGTACATTCCACATTTGCATGTGTCGGTGTAAAAACTACACTGAAGGCCTTCACCGTTGCCTTCCCCACATGTGTTGTCGTCTTGCAAGCCGCACTCAGATCCATATGTGCCACCTAGAATAATTAACCATGTCCACACTAAAGCATAATTGATGAGTTGTTATCCCATAGGACATGTTCAAATAATAAGTTTAACCGTTTCTGTACTAAAGCATCATTGATTGGTAGTTATCCCATAGGAAATGTTCAGATAATACGTTTAACCCTTTCTTTACTAAAGCATCATTGATGAGTAGCTATCCCATAGGAAATGTTCAAATAATAAGTTTAACCCTTTCTACACTAAAGCATCAATGCTGAGTATTTATCCCATAGGAATTATTCAGATAATATGTTTAACCCTTTTATACTAAAGCATCATTGATGAGTAGTTATCCCATAGGAAATGTTCAAATAATAAGTTTAACCCTTTCTATACTAAAGCATCAATACTGAGTAGTTATCCCATAGGAATTTTTCAGATAATAAGTTTAACCCTTTCTGTACTAACGCATCATTGATGAGTAGTTATCCCATAGGAAATGTTCAGATAATAAGTTAACCCGTTCTATACTAAAGCATCACTGGTGAGTAGTTATCCCATAGGACATGTTCAGATAGTAAGTTTAACCCTTTCTATACAAAAGCATCAATGATGAGTAGTTATCCCATAGGAAATGTTCAAATAATACGTTTAACCCTTTCTGTACTAACGCATCATTGATGAGTAGTTATCCCATAGGAAATGTTCAGATAATAAGTTAACCCGTTCTATACTAAAGCGTCACTGATGAGTAGTTATCCCAAAGGAAATGTTCAGATAGTAAGTTTAACCCTTTCTATACTAAAGCATCATTGATGAGTAGTTATCCCATAGGAATGTTCAGATAGTAAGTTTAAACCTTTCTGTAACAAAGCATCATTGACGAGTAGTTATCCCATAAGAAATGTTCAGACAATAAGTTTAAACCTTTCTGTATTAAAGCATCATTGATGAGTGGTTATACCATAGGAAATGTTCAGATAGTAAGTGTAACCCCTCCTATACTAAAGCATCATTGATGAGAAGTTATCCCATATGAAATGTTCAGATAATAAGTTTAACCCTTTCTATACTAAAGCATCAATGCTGAGTAGTTATCCCATATGAACTGTTCAGATAGTAAGTTTAACCCTTTCTATACTAATTCATCATTGACGAGTATTTATCCCATATGAACTGTTCAGATAAGTTTAACCCTTTCTATACTAAAGCATCATTGATGAGTAGTTATCCCATAGGAACTGTTCATATAGTAAGTTTAACCCTTTCTATACCAAAGCATCATTGATAAGTAGTTATCCCATAGGAAATGTTCACATAGTAAGTTTAACCCTTTCTACACTAAAGCATGATTAATGAAGTTATTCCATTTGAAATGTTCAGATAGTAAGTTTAACCCTTTCTATACTAAAGCATCAATGCTGAGTAGTTATCCCATAGGAAATGTTCAGATAATAAGTTTAACCCTTTCTATACTAAAGCATCATTGACGAGTATTTATCCCATAGGAAATGTTCAGATAAGTTTAATCCTTTCTATACTAAAGCATCATTGACGAGTATTTATCCCATAGGAAATGTTTAGATAAGTTTAACCATTTCTATACTAAAGCATCATTGATGAGTAGTTATCCCATAGGAACTGTTCAGATAGTAAGTTTAACCCTCTCTGTACTAAAGCATCATTGACGAGTATTTATCCCATAGGAAATGTTTATATAAGTTTAACCATTTCTATACTAAAGCATCATTGATGAGTAGTTATCCCATAGGAACTGTTCAGATAGTAAGTTTAACCCTCTCTGTACTAAAGCATAATTGATGAGTAGTAATCCCATAGGAAATGTTCAGATAGTAAGTTTAACCCTTTGTATACTAAAGCATCATTGATGAGTAGTAATCCCATATGAAATGTTCAGATAATAAGTTTAACCCTGTTTATACTAAAGCATCAATGCTGAGTTCGACTCGGTTGAACATAAACTCCAAGCCGACAATGTCACACTATGTTACCGTTGTTGTCTTGCAATAGTCATATAAAACTGTAATAGTTATAGCGAGCTACATGTATTATGTTATAAACTGGAGTTGTCACACCTGCTAACTGAGATGATACCTCATATTATTCAACCAAACTGTCTTTGATCGATCTGGATCTTAAACTACCTGTGCAACTGTCTGGAAAATCACATGTTTAACTATCCACTGTAAGTGCATGTATACTACACATATGGAGCCACAGACTCGGAATGAGTGTTCATTGTTTCAAATATGCTTGCTTCAATGAGCGTGAACAAATTCTCATTTCTTATCGAAATGGACATGTATCGATTGGAATAGCACATCGAGATGTCCCTCAACTCAGATCAAGCTTGACAATATGTCCCGATTGACGCCCAGGTTCGGGTTCATTGACCACATTGTGATGGTTACAGTTATGCCCTGTGCCAACGCATTCTCTTATATATGCGAGTCGACCATAGGTCGCCTCACATATATATATAAGAGAATGCATTGGCCTAAAAAAAATTTCCATTTTTTCTTACATTCTTTAACAATTTTATAATGTTTTCTTACATTTTTAAACATTTTTTATAATATTTTTCTACATTCTTTGACAATTTTATCATTTTTAATATGTGTTAAGCCAATGCATTCTCTTATGTATGCGAGGCGACCTATGGTCGACTCGCATATATAAGAGAATGCATTGGCACATGGCCGTTCTGTTGGGTAAAGGGTTAATGCCAATTAAGATATGAAATGGCTATGTTACTATTGGAATGGCGCCAACTTCGTCTAGCCCAGAATGCGACTTTATCCACGATCTAACCACCTCAGCTAGGGAACACCGTTAAGAAGGAAGCCATTTCACCTGAGAATTGGGAAGGGTGTCAGTCTGAACAATCATGGGTTCGAATATTGACACAATTGTGTTTGAATAACACAACCCAAATCTAATATATATTGCGATATCGACTCACAATTGAGGCACGGACTCCAGTATGAGTGGTCACTTCAGTGAGCGTGAACATATGCTCATTTATATTCTATTCAATGCACTTCCTCCGAAATTGTATATGTGACCATACGATTACCAGTACTGGCATATATATAGTGGTCACTTCCTTGGGTGTGGACTTAAATATGTTCATTTCTTATGGAAATGGCGGCCATGTATCGATCGAAATGGCACATTGAGATGTCCCTCAACTCAGATCAAGTTTGGTTCCGATTTTCGCCCATATCAGGCTTTGAATAGAATCAATAGCCTGATCCAGTAACAAGTACGTGTAACTTGCAACGTGTGTTAACAATAGCCCGGTTGAGAGCTCTAAGTTCCAGTTCAAACGGCTAATACCAAGCTGTAAATTTGGCTAAAACGTTAAACGCTAATTTCGTGGTTCCAATTAATAGTCGGTGACTTACAGTTCGCGATGGATAGATAGTTGCATTTTGAACGTGGATGCCGGTTTATCTAGACGTAAAGCAACGTACGTGTCATTGAGATACGTACGTATTATTTACATATTTAGGAATACTTTTCAGAAGAAATGGATCTCTCATTGACATGAAGCGCTATGTTACAAACAAAGGACTAAGTGTTATGTATGAAGTATTTAAAATCGGTTGTAAAGACAAGCTTTCTATACAAGCACATTTTTGTAACTACTTGACACCATGGTCATCCCCGTCTTTATATACGGCTGCGAGACTTTGTGTACGGGCAACAACTCAATAGTAAAGGCGCATATGTTCACCTTAAAATATTGTAAGATCATATATATGGTGGACGTGAGATCATAAACACCAAGCTATATGTGACGTTTGGAGATTGGAGAACTGTGTAAATTTCCTCTCCAAATGAGCATAGAATACTGAACTTCTGGATCAAACTATTAATTCCTTCTGCAAATAGACTAACCTCTCAAATGTATAAACTGCATGTTATCAGCTTGCATAATACTGAACTTACAGTATATAAACTATAGTGTGGATAATGTCTATTCAAAATAACATGCTTGAGAAATGTGGAATGTCATGTGTAGACGTATACGGTCATGTAAGCGTCACGTAGTACATTGTATAAGATACAATCATTAAGGCTGTAACAACCCGCGTGTAATTTAAGCATTGATCGACCTCATCAATGGAGGCGTCAACTTTAAGGGGTATGTCTATAAACGTGTATATTTGGCGCCGTAAAATCAAGCGACTACCGCGAGATATTCATTACTTACGGTGACTGGTGCACATATGGGTATTCCAGTATGGGTGAGAATTGGGACACTTGCATGATCCACCGGCACACGTAAGACCCTTCGAACAACTGTCTGCCGGGTAGTGGAAGCAGCCAGAAAACGAGTGCATCCAGTATGCTGTTGGGAAAATAAGAAAAAATCACAGAACATTAGCAACATCACTCCCTTGCATAAACGACCATGCATACACCAGATAAACGATTATTCATACAGTGACCCTCCCCACAAACAAGTTTCAGTTTACAACTTGTTTCTGGAACTCCATATAAACAAACTATTGGCAAATATCCTACATCATTTCCTATAGTGCTGAACTTGGTAGCGATTCGCAAAGGGATTTACGATTTAAAAAACAATGTTTATTGTTCACCCTCCACGATGGGAGAGCCCCAGTATATACATAGAGGATCTACAACAAGTCCCCAGTTTATAACAGGATTTATAAAACTCCTCCAGTAAATTAGGTCTGGGCCGAGCCTATGGCGAGGTCCAGACCTAATTTACTTGACGAGTCCAGTAAAGTCCGCTATAATCTGGGGACGAGTTGTAGATTCTATTTATTATATGATCAAAAACCTCGACAAACCATAATTAAGTCAACAAATGGGACGCGAAACAGACATCGACATGCGATGACCTTTCCGGTAACTATGCGTTGTTTGTCCGCGTAAAGAAATAGTCCCAGATTAATAAAGATTTGTTGGCGTGTTTAATTGCGTACATTTAATGACATAACTTTTCAAACTCTTCATTCATTATAGTTTGTTGAACAAATATTGGAAGCCATAGTATTTGAGACGTAGCGTACGGAATGTAAACAAACGACAAACCGGAAGTCAAATGTCACCTTGCACTATTTCCTGTTATTAAACGAACGTTTAGTATCACAATTTATAGAATGAGTTTATTGAATAGAATAAGGGTAGGATCATGTAATAAAATATAATACAACATGATAAACGAGATGAAAGAGACGTGCATGAGATATGACTGATTACAGTGGAGGAGAAAGTTGGGGATATAGAACGAGAGGGAGTGAGAGAGAGAGAGAGAGAGAGAGTGAGAGAGCGAGAGAGAGAAGGGATGGAGAGATAAACTGGTAAGAACGTCACGAACTGGACGCTATAGAAACCATGGACCGCATGGGTCTAATATATGTAATCACATTTATTGTTTTTGTTGTATCTGTTCACTGGCACACAACAGAAAATCTAAATTAAATTTATATTAAATTATTAACTTTGATTTTTAGATAACTTATTAACCTGAACGTTTACAGAATACATCTTCGACTCAAATTACTTAGTTTTCTATATATTATCGATATTAGATCGTTGTTAACACGGATAGTTTATTGAAAATTGCGTACAGTACCCCTTTAACAATATTTGCAAGAGTATGCATCTGTAACGATAGTCTTTAATTAGAGATGGAAGTGGCCAATATATATATGATCTGAAACGACTCCCCAGTTCAAAGCGAAATTGGCAAAACGAGCCCAGTAAATTACATATTGTATGAACGTCTGACCTAGCCTTTGGCGATGTCCAGACCTAATTATTTTGCTGGACGTATTTGTATATTTCACTATAAAATGAGAACGAGTTTGTAGTTTTATATTTATTACTTAATCCAAAACATACGGTTTAAACGAGATAAAAATAAAATTTCCCACCTGCTATCTCGTTTAAACAAGATAAGTTATCTCGTTTAAACGAGATAAAAATAAAATTTCCCACCTGCTATCTCGTTTAAACAAGATAAGTTATCTCGTTTAAACGAGATAAACATAAAATTTCCCATCACTTATCTCGTTTAAACGAGATAAAAATAAAATTTCCCACCTGCTATCTCGTTTAAACAAGATAAGTTATCTCGTTTAAACGAGATAAACATAAAATTTCCCATCACTTATCTCGTTTAAACGAGATAAAAATAAAATTTCCCATGTCCTCATCCAGCCACCGTAAAAACACCATAAAACATACTTAAATAAATAAATGGGACGTGAAATTAACACCATCTTCTATAGTGATCGCTATGACATTTCACGTGACTATGCATTGTTTGTAAATAAATAGTTCCATATAAATAAGAATATTTGACGTATTTAATGGTGTAAATTCAATGAAATATGTATTCACTAAATCAACACCAATCACAGCCATTTATTTTTCTTGTATTCTTTAACAATTTTATAATTTCACCCATACAGAGCCCCAGACAAACATGAGCAGACGACACTCTTCTATATGCTTCTATATATGTGTGGGGCTCCCTGCAGGGTAATGAATGTTTTTATATTTTATGTCCTAAAAATTGTAAGAAACATTTATTTAAAAAAAACATGATAAAAAATTGTTAAGCCAATGCATTCTCTTATATATGCGAGGCGACCTATGGTCGACTCGCATATATAAGAGAATGCATTGGCACAGGGTAAAAAAATAATAAAAGGTAATGTAATGTCCAGACGACAAGGCGGAAGTCAGAGGTCACGTTGGCGCAACGATAATACATTTGGGTATACCTGCCACTATTTCCTGCTTTATAATGGCCATTGAATATAATTATTATATGATTGGTTTAATGAATAGAATAAGGGTCGGTCATGTAATATATAGGGTTATTATTAATTTATTTACCACTGATTGTCATGGTTATCGTATTGTAATTTGCACGGATATCAATTTGATATTACTCACCCCACCGCAGGGAATATAAACTTACGTGACATCTGGTCATTGTAGCACACTCCGCCGTGGTTGCTGCTAGTGTAGGTGTCTGTTACTTTTGGGTCACACTGACATATTCCCTCAACGCAGGACATGCTGTCTTCGCAATTAGATGGTTTCGAACTGCAGCTTTCAAACAGTGTCTTCCCTGTGATTACACGAACAATTCAAGATGGCTCTCTCTTTGTAAACATGTGTTACAATGTATATAGTTATCGGTGTATAACCTATTATCGAAGACCCCTGTCCGGAAATGCTTCTATTGATTAATGTTGATTATATTTCGAATACGTTCTGGTCTAAAAACGTCTTGTTGTTTAGATAACGAACAATAGTGGTTACTCTTAACAGAAACCAGAATTGTTTGTGTGTAATTTGTCACAATTAAACGTTAATTGGACTCATTGTCGCGTATAACTATGTACTAAAACTATATAAACAATAAATCGGGAACAGTTGAAGTTCGGGGCATAGCTGTGCGAACACCGTCACGATCTCTATCGTTATATGGTATCGCCTGAATTGTTTGTTCTAAGAATAGAACAATAAAGTGCCCCACTTAATTATCTCGTTTTATAATAAAATATTCGAAATCAAATAAATATTAATTGGTGGATGCGTTTCCGAACATGCATGGGTCCTCATTTCATATTTATTATTTTATACCCACGAAACTATTTCAAAATTGTCAAATAAAGAGATAATCCATCTTTACATATCATATATGAATTTTTATAGTATAGGACTCAGATGTGGTTACAGAGCTCTGAATTTTGTATCGGCGCCGGCGTTTGCGCATAAAACTGAATATCCACTTACGTTTCTGACAGTAATAACCGTTGTAGAATTAACTTACGTTTCTGACAGTAATAACCGTTGTAGAATTCACTTACGTTTCTGACAGTAATAACCGTTGTAGAATTCACTTACGTTTCTGACAGTAATAACCGTTGTAGAATTCACTTACGTTTCTGACAGTAATAACCGTTGTAGAATTCACTTACGTTTCTGACAGTAATAACCGTTGTAGAATTAACTTACGTTTGTAATAACCGTTGTAGAATTCACTTACGTTTCTGACAGTAATAACCGTTGTAGAATTCACTTACGTTTCTGACAGTAATAACCGTTGTAGTATTCACTTACGTTTCTGACAGTAATAACCGTTGTAGAATTCACTTACGTTTCTGACAGTAATAACCGTTGTAGAATTCACTTACGTTTCTGACAGTAATAACCGTTGTAGAATTCACTTACGTTTCTGACAGTAATAACCGTTGTAGAATTCACTTACGTTTCTGACAGTAATAACCGTTGTAGAATTCACTTACGTTTCTGACAGTAATAACCGTTGTAGAATTCACTTACGTTTCTGACAGTAATAACCGTTGTAGAATTCGCTGCCTTTGCATCTGCATGTCCCATCTGTGCATGACATTCCAGTCTCACATAATATAGTGTTTTGGTCGCATATATCGCCATACTCTGTAATATATAAGCTACATGTACAATTTAAATTGACACAAGCCTTCGAAGTGGGATCGTGCGAAATAACATAAAAATATGTAAAACAGCTGTATCATCAACAAGTACATGAACAATTTAGATTGGCTTTGTTCTTATTTCCGTTATTCATGACTATCCATAATGAAATTTCGCAAGGGAATAGTATATCTTGGAGATTTAGTCAAAAATGATGGAACTTTTCATTCACCAGAGTCACTTTTTGACCAGTATGCAGTAAAAACTGATTTGCTTACATCGCATGCTATGAAGAAACAAGCAGAACTGACTTTGATATTTCCAATTGATAAATTAAAAATTCCTTGCAGACCTTATATCCCACAAGAGATTGCCATGCTTTTGAAATCTAAAAAAGGAGCCTTGAATATATACAGTGTTATATCAAGAAATCTTGAAAAGTCCACAAAACCAATTGAAAAATGGGCCAATGAACTTACAATTCAGTCCATTAATGACCAGTACTGGGAACAAATCTTCACAATCCCATTTCAGACCACCAAAGATAGTAATCTATGTTGGTTACAGTATCGAATTTTGAATAGAATCCTCAGTACAAATCATGATTTGAAAACGATCAAGATCACAGATAATAGTTTATGTCAGCGATGTAATGCTGACGATGAAACAATTAGGCACATATTCTGGGACTGCTCCAAAGTAAAGTGTTTTTTATGAAAAAATGTCAAATTGGTTCTTAACTTATGGAGTTAGGCTGACAAAATCTGCTTCTACCTTTATTTTAGGGATTTAAGGAAAAGACAATTATACCTTGAATTATTTCAATCTGATATTGAGGAGATATATCTATAATAATAAATTTGCAAATTGTGAACTCACTACTGAAGGAGCCCTCAGAATGATAATACATCAATTCAAAGCAGAGCAGTTTGCATCAAATGTGAATTTCAAACGTCATCTTTTTGAAAAAGACTGGGTCTACTATTGGTATTATTGAAAGACAAAGATAAGACTCCCTAATCATAATTTTATTTCTTTTTCTTCGAAGAAATTAAAATCGGACAGGGACATATACTCCATTATCAAAATATGAAAAGGCATGAAACATTCATTTGTGTATAATGAGTTTACTGACTTGAAACATTAATTTTTTAATTAGTCAATCAGATGCCAACGTTGAATCAAAACTTGACGGCAAACATTGGAAAAGGCAAAATAATTTAACAATATTCTAAAAATCATATTCGGGACTAATATTTTAAACTAACTACACGTTAGCGCTATGTTGGTTTACAAATTTTTGTAACAGTTTTGTTAACATAACAATGGTTTCAACACCCGATATTTCGCTATTGGAGAACTCATCAACCCCAAGTACACAGTTTATCACATAATTAGCCCCTAAACCCGGCATCATATTTTAGTAAGACACACGCGTATTATCGGCGCGCGCAGTGACATAAGAGCTCGATGTCAATACCGGAATTTTATTTTTATGTTTATTAAAATATAATTATGATTTTCAATTTGTGTTGACTGTGCGGTAAACATGTGTGATAAGGGTGGTTGAACAATTTTGTAAACATTAACCCTTTACCCAACAGAACGGCCATGTGCCAATGCATTCTCTTATATATGCGAGTCGACCATAGGTCGCCTCGCATATATAAGAGAATGCATTGGCTTGACACATTAAAAAATATATAATTGTTAAAGAATGTAAGAAAAAAATGGTAAAAAGTGTTAAAAAAAGATTATTTTAGGCCAATGCATTCTCTTATATATGCGAGGCGACCTATGGTCGACTCGCATATATAAGAGAATGCATTGGCACAGGGCATAACTGTAACTATCACAATGTGGTCAAGGAGCCGGTTCCAATGATATCAATATTTGTATGGTTCTATTGAGACAGACCGAAGATATTTTAGGCTGTTGAAGCTTTATTTGGCCGGTTTTGGCCGGTTTGTTGGGTAAATGGTTAAAAGTGACGCATAATGATGCCGACTGTACACGTACGCGAAACGATATAGTTCTCTCACCGAAGTACTCTTTATTCGATGTTCTGTTGAATGAATTGTAAGATAAATTGGTTACAATCATCTGCAAGCTCCAAAATGTATAAACTGACATCCCCTATAGGGTTCAGTCCGAACCCCAAATTGTGACCAAACGTATGAACATCTAAGCTACTCTTGGTCTGAAATCAACAAATTCCCCACTACATGTAACTACTGGTTGGAAAATCAATCTATGAGAACAATTTCAGCCAGTTTGGTGTGAAATTTCCAATTAGTGATGTGTTAGGAATAAAACTATATTTAAATACATATGCAATGGATGTGAGGCACTCCGGTATGATAATCAATTAGAATTGGAGAATAATCTTGCTCAAAGTTGTTATTTTTACGCATATTAATCCAAATTGATAACACACACCATCATGCTCCTATATTAATTAATTACATGCAGTGATTCTCGATGGCGAAATATTTTGCGTCAGTTTATCGCCGATAGTTGCGTCTCCAACATAGATGTAAATATGTATACATTGGGAGTAGTTCAGACGAGCTTTTCGCTGGAGTGGTTTCGGTATGGCCGTTTTCTTTGAGATTTTTGGCGATGTTAGTAGAATGCTGCATTCCACCAGTTGACATAGCGCAGGAGTACTAACGTATCAGTTTCAAGCACCCGAAAAAGTTAATACATTGTACTATGCATTAAAGATCAGGCACAAATTCCTTAAAATTCTTTACCCAGTCTGCTGATAAACCGATAGTGCGACAAGTAGTATACAACAAAGTTGCATATTGGCCGTGCATGTGTTCATGTGTCAGTCACATTACGCGAAATGTGTTTGTCTACTATATATTTTGAGAACTCCGTATACATGTATAAATATATAAATATATGTGTCCTTTATAGACTCGAAAACGGCTGGACCGATTGGGCTCAAACTTCCCATCTAAGAGTAAAAAGCACGATAATCGTCGTCGCGGCGTTTTGGAGAAGATTAGAGCACCGTTCTCCACTCTTAATCATAAAAATCACCTCCTCGCATTTCAGGGGTTAAGACAGTCACGCTCTTTATATTGACCAAATTTGGCGTCGTTAACCAAGTAACGCTCTTTATTGCCATCGGCGTTGCTAAACGGTCACATATGCGTACGAAACTACGGATGAAAAACGCACCGGAACGGCGGAATTCATTTATCTTGATACCATAATTTCTCTTGATTAAAAAGGCAGAATTAACTCATTGAAAAACAAAAAATGCGTGTTGTCTGATTCTTATGTCTGTCGTTCTTAGGAAAGGGGGGGGGGGGTTTCATCGGGTCACCTTAAATCATATCTCTTTAGGGACGGGTACCATAATTTTTCTTCATTAAAAAGGCAGAATTAACTCATTGAAAAACAAAAAATGCGTGTTGTGTGATTCTTATGTCTGTTGTTCATAGGAAGGGGGAGATTTTCATTGGGTCAGTTTTTCCGCCCGATGTACCGTAAATCATACCTCTTTTAGGGACGGGTACCATCATTTCTCTTGATTAAAAAGGCAGAATTAACTCATTGAAAAACAAAAAATTAAATTACAAAAAATTAACTCATTGAATAAAAATAATTTAAAAATTGTCATGTTTCTGACCAACCACGCCAGTGGCGGGCTAACCTGCTAGTCTACTATATATTTTTGAGAACTACGTATATGTGTATATACTTTATAGAATCGAAAACGGCTGCACCGATCGAGACCAAACTTCCCATCTAAGGGTAAAAACCCGCGGGAATGGTCGTCGCGGCTTTTTGGAGAAGCTCTGAGCACCCGTTTTCCACCCCCAGTCACAAAACGGCACAGTGGGGTTAATCGCGTTGATAGTTAAAGAGCGTTCGTATCCGCAGTGTCGGTGATAAAGAGCGTATGCGTGTAATTTGATTCTAACGTCTGGGTCCGGGCGTGAGCGTGACTGTATCCAGACATGAGCGTGTTGTCTGATTCTTGCGTACTTAGGGCTTCCTAGGAACTGGGGAGATTTTCATCGGGTCAGTTTTTGCGCCCGAGGTCATCTTCACATTGAAACGGGTACCCACAAATGATATATATGCGTGTGTCCTTTATAGACTCGAACCCGATTGAGTTCAAACTTGCTACACTAAGTTGTGACCCCGACCTGACCTTGACCTTGAAAATGATCAATTCAAGGTAAAATCTGGTAAAACTGGCGGATTTCGACGAAATTTTACACCTAGGCGCAGCATACGTGTATCGGAAGCTTACCACGCCAGTGGCGGGCTAACCTGTTAGTTATTATATATAGATAGAAAATAATAGACACGCGGGACTATATTCACCGAAAATATGTGCGTGGGATTTTTTCTGAAATAGTATGGCAATGTGCAGCCAATCATAACGCAACAAGTCACGTGAGATATAATATATATAATTATATAATATTACCTGCCACCTTGATGGCATCCGTCACTCGGTAAATCCACGCGGTCGCCTGTAACATAGCAAGATCATCTGATAATAGACAAAAGTACGTGTAACTTGAACCGTGTGTTGCCATGGTATTGCAATGGATATTCACATGGCGGGAAAGAGCACACGAGTGTACAGCGCCAAACATACATGTGTAACGATATCGCCCCAACGTGTAGCAAAATCGTGTAAACAATAGTCGAATCGGAACAAACAGCATCCACACTATTATTAATTTTACTATACTATTTTTGTATTATTGAGGAAATTCATCAATTGACAACTTACTTTTATTTCTAAATTATAACCTACAAAAAAATAAAAAATGTTCAAAAGATTAAAAATGGGACCCAAATTGGCCACAGGCCCCTGCGCCGCTGAATAAAACTTCCGAATGGAGCCTGTTTCAGCTGGTATAGTTAATAAAGTACACGTTCAAAAAAGACATACACAAGAGTATACACAACATAATCATTCACAAAAGCCGAGTCATCGCCCAGTTACGGAGTCCGCTAATGTATTGTCGTGACCGTCTCTAACACTGTCTGCGACTCACTCATAGTGTCGTGAAATAAACACGGGCTATGCACCTTCACATAACACCAACAACAATGTAGACTGAACTGATGGAAGACTATGGATCCTATTCCACTCAATCACTGATAATCTTAATCTGTTAGTAGTGCAGCGGCCAAATCGAAAAAGAGCTCTAGTTTTCGAGATACCCTACCCACGGTAGAACAAGTTAAAACCAAATTTTTAAAGAAGAAATATATATTGTTATCGAACATGACAGTGAAAAATAACGGAATTGGTGGTGGCTATTGTCAAATCGACGATGAATGACACCCTCCATTGACTTTTTCCAAAAATTAACGGTTTTGGTAAAGCGAGCCCTGAGGCTATGTCCTAACCTATTTACCAACATTGCTGGGGTTAAAATTACTATATCACACCATACCTCTGCTAGCCTACTTGATATGAAAACAGTTTTGGTTAATTTGGATTTACCTGCCATTTGGAGCAGAAGTATTTATTTTTTGCTGAAAAATCTCTTTTTCACAAAAATATGTTTTTTCGAACATTATCATTCAAATGGGTATTGCTATAATGCCAACATATTAATCCGTATTGTGTAGCAGATATCTGACAAGCATACATATTATTTGTTGAGAACTCTACCAGATTTCCCAGTTGATCATAATGGGACCCAACATGACTCGTTTGCTAAAAATTGGGCCCGGTATACTGCTTACTTGATTAAAGACGTGTTCGAGATTCCAGATCCCAAGCTGCAACAACATCACATGTTATTTACTATTATACCACATTAAGTGTCACATATCACAAGTACACCATACTCGCTTAAGATTTGAAATTCAGTAGTTTGAACTATGACCTATTGAGTAATCATATTAAAACGTCCCCTCTCTGTCATTGTGGCAATATAGAAACAGCACATCATTACTTATTGGAATATCCTGAATACAATGGTGCTATAGGACTTAACTTCTATGCGCCATACCGAATGCTATTTGATAAGAAAATACTCTTTTGTGCGGATCACAGGAACTCAGTCATTGTGAAAATATTTGACGCGGTTCAAAATTTGTCTCGAAAACAAATCGATTTCCATGACGCTGTCATTTGCGCAAACTCCGTGAAAAGCATTGAAACCCTGCTAAGCGCGAAATTTACCCCACCAGACCGGCTGACATCTCACAGCGACGGGTGTATCAATGATGCAAACAACATTATCCAACCAGCCCCAATGAAATTATATGTTTATCATTGTATCCAATCAGCTCCAACTGGATTACATTTTCACTTTTCCCATACAGTCTCTCTCTCCCATATAAATTATTTACCTCCTGATAGAACTACCCTATGTCCACAACATCAGTTAAAACTGAGAGCATGTCCCTTCAGTTCGTGGTGTTTTCATTTTTAAAATAGCGTATGTGGTCACGAAAACAGTTAAAATTGCATGTTTGTTATTTGACAGCCACTGTTTTGTTAAGTGTAACAGGCTGTCGGGTTTATATGTTGTATAGTCTGTGATATAATAGCCATTCAACCCAACACATCTTGATATTGAGAGCATAATCCATTTAGTACATGATGTGTTCAAGACTTTAAATAGGGTAGGGGTACATAAAATAGTGAACATTTGCCAGTCGCTTGTTCTGGAGTGCCACACGGTGCGTGCTTTCGGTAACCAACACATGTGTATATTCAGTTAAAACCTAACATTTTGTCACACCCTCAGTTAATATTGAGATCGTATAATTAAGAGCCCACAATCTCGGTGATATTGATAGCATATCCCTTCAACTGGTGGTGTGATCAAGACTTCAAATAGGGATTGTAGTCCCCTTAGACGGTGAAAAATAACCCATTTCGTTTGCCGGCCACTTGTTGTAAGGTGCCATAGCCTTTCCTGTCTGCCAGCCGCTTTTTGTAAAGTGCCCCAGGATTTCGGGGGAACCAAGCCACCGATATCAGTTGATAATTCCACGATAGCACTACCTTTCGTTCACACACCCAGCTAAGTTTGAGGGCATATAAGTTCATGGTGTTTTGAAGATATTAAGGGTTCACCCAAAACAGTGATATACAAATTGTATATTATCCTTGATAGCACTACCTTTCGTTCACACACTCAGTTAATATTGATAGCATATAGCTTCAGTTCATAGTATGTTCAAGAGTTCAAATGGGTTGAGGGGGCCTAAAACAGTGAAAAATCGCATTTCTCGTTTGCTAGCCACTTTGGGTAAAGTCCCAGACATTCAGAAACCAACCCATCCACTAAAGATGTATATTTCCTGATAAAACTACAATTTACCACACCCTCAATTAATATTGAAAGCATATCCGTTCAATTCGTGGTGCGTTTAAGAATTTAAATGTGGTTGGGGGCTCAACGAAAATTCAACTTTCGTATTTGACAGCCGCCTTTTGTAAAGTACCCTAGGATTTCGGGAACCAAACTACTCATATTAATTGTATATTCCCTGATAGCACTACCTTTCGTTCACACTGTCATTTAATAATAAGAGCATATATAATCGGTGCATGGTGTGTTCAAGAGTTTAAATGTGTTTATAAAAGGGTCCCACAAAGCAATAATTATTCACATTTGGCGTTTGCCATCCGGTTTTTATAAAGTGCCAAAGGCTTTCGGGAACAAACCCATCCATAAACATTGCGTATGTCCTGACATCCCACATACTCAATCAATATTTAGAGAAATCCTTTCTGTTCGTGGTTTGTTCAACTTTAACACTTCAGTTGTGTCGTTCCTCAAAACATAGCAAATTCGTCTTTCTTATTTATCAGCCGCTTTATGTAAAGCGACACAAACACAAGCCACCCATACAAATGATATATTCTCTGATAGTACTACCTTCCATTCACACTATGTTAACATAGAGTGTATAGCTTCAGTCCGTATTGTGTTCAAGACGTTAAATAGGGTAGACTGCTGTCGAAAAATAGAAAATTCGCCTTTCATATTTGCCATGCAGCCGCATTTTGTAAAGTGCCACTCTATTTCGGAAACCAACCCACCCATAAACATTGTGTATTTTCTTATAAAGCTATCCTTTGTATAAACCCTCAGTTTCTATTGAGGTCATAGTTGTTCAGTTCGTGGTGTGTTCAAGACTTATAATAGTGTATGGGGACCTCCAAACATAGAACAATATTTGTACTAACGCTTGCCACCTTGTTCAGCATAGTTTAAGTGATATAAAATACAATATCAGGCAATTGTTTCTACATTTTGGTCAATTTAGAGGGACTCTAATAAACACTATGGCAGCAACAATGATTTTGTTCTGTATATGTTAGTCTATATTATGTGTCGTTTAGAACAAATACTTTGTTTCTACAAAGTCGCTATATATTAATATAAACTTATATGTTATAAATCACATGTGTTGTTGTAACTGGGGTTTGGAAGCCTGGTGAAATTTTATTCAAGCTTGCGGTGTCTATGGATCCTGTTTTCATCATATGAATCATGATTTTGGTCCCCATCGGAATCATTTAGAAAAGTTTGTGTTGTCGTAATTATAAATATGTATTTAAAAAAACGTGGGAGCGGTAGCTAAAATCCAATATCTGGCAAGCCGTTCACAGTTTCTGACAAATTCGTGCTACATGTGATGTCCAGATAACTACTGAATCATATGAATTATATAGTTGGTCATGTGTTGTTCATAACAAAGATTTTAGTACTACAAAATCGATGTTAATGCATGCATAATTACCTGTTATCAATAAAATATGTTGTTGTTGTTGTAACTGGGGGTATTGTAGCCAGAACACATCTGTAATCAATTAAACGGTATCTCTGGACAAGACTTTCAGTACAATATTTATATTGGGTCCCATTAAGATCAATTAGAAAATGTTTGTAAAGTCGTTAACAAAAACAAAAATGTTTCGACCAAAAACGTGTTTGGGGAGGGGTATCTAAAATCCAGTATCTCGCAAACTGTTCAAAATATCTGTTAACTTCTTTCTTCGTATGATTGTTTGATACCTACTACACCATATGGATTATATATTTCGGCAGTATTGCAATATCCGTTTGACTGATAATATTTGAAAAATAATATTTTTGTGAAAAAGAGCGATTTCTCAGCAAAAAATAAATGTTTCGGCTCAAAATGGCAGGAAAATCTAAATTAACCAAACTTGTTTTCATATCAAGTAGAGGTATGGTATGATGTAGTAATTGTAACATCAACAATGTTGGAAAATAATTTAGTACATAGCCGCAGGGCTCGCTTTACCAAAATCGTAAATTTCTGGAAAAGTCACTGATAGGGGTATTATTCCTCGTCGATTTGACAATAGCCACCACCAATTACGTTATTTTTCACTATCATTTTCGTCAACAGTTTATATTTCTGCAAAAAAAATTGGTTTCATCTTGTTCTGCCGTACGTGGGTAGGGGTACCGGACCACTTTTGGCGTTTGGCCGATGTATAATATAGGGTTATCACAATGATTTGACTGTGTTCCCTACAATTATTGTAATGTAGGTTTATAATTTATTTTTATATATCAATTTTTAGTTTTGCCTTGAGTTAGTTCGGTGTTATTCAATAAGTGTTATATCTAAATTATTGTCAAAAATCGATCTATATGTGCGTTTCGGTCTATTCAATCTGATTCTAATTTTACAGGTGTCCAAATGCGAACTTGTAGATGTTTCGAAATTGTCGATTTTCCCCCCAAAAATCAGTTAAAATTGTAAAAGCTTATGAAAGTGTACCGAAATTCGAAACTGATGTTTGTTTTAGATATATGCTAACAACCTGCTAATATCGTGCTATTTTTCCTTGTTTCTAACGACATTTAGCCACACAGTTATCCATTTCATTCTGAAACTAGTGAAATTTAAAAAAAAAAATCGTTTACTATTATTTCGATGTGGCGATTTGTACACATGATTGTATAGAAAGTTTCAACGTGTTCCACCACCGTCAGGCTATCTCGAACCAAGAGGACCTTCCCGATCAAAATCACGTATCTTACAACATGTATATGTGTACCTTTAAACCGTCAATCAATCGAATCCCCAGGAATCTCGCTGTTTATTGTTTTTAAATCTGTTGTTTCTCGCCATAAAGGAAGTACAGAGCCCCAACATCATCAAAATATGAAAAAACAACAGTGTTTCCACTTACCAATAGGAAAAGAAGCTGCATATTCCAGTACATATTTACCAATCGGAATTTTATAAAAAGAAGGCATATCGATAAAATGTATTGACATAGTCAGAGCCACGAGATTGCGCTTTGTCACGAGATAACACATAGGCCCGGCCTACGCGTTGTGCCGGTCGCTATCTTCTAACTTAATCATGGCGAAGGTATGTTTACCCCGTATTGAAAAATGCCGACGCATTCGTTTTGTGGTTTAAAGTAAATACATGCGACTATAGAATGGACGAACGATAGCGTTCATTGGGAATAACAAGCCGTATCTTCTCATATGTTTTGGCTCAGCTTTACAAAGTTTGAGCTATTGCTAAGGATTGGCGACCGTCGTCCGTCAGTGTGCCTGTCTAGCCGCTCTCGCGAGAGTACACATGTGATGTTCGATGAATTTAGTTTTGTTTACATTGTTTTAATATCTAAACATCACCGTTATTTATTCAAATACTAATTCTCAAAACATGATTATTTCTGAAATACATGTGTCGAAAAACAATTGTTCGAAGAGCGTAAAATAGACTACATAAATGTACTACAGTTATTGGGGATTTTATGTGAGGGGGTCAACTACGCTAAACAACGACATATAAAGATATATACACGTGATTTCGACGCAAAACTGATGTCACTTACTTGTTTAGGTCGAAGCAAACCCGGTCTATTGAACTGGCAATATTCATTAATTTTGTTAACACATAACTAGCCCCATATTTTCAAGTAACCGGGTCGCGGGAATTCGGAGGGATAACACTTTTATACGCTGTCTTACTTGTGTGTTCAGCTCTAATATAAATTTATTACAATCGGCGTACATGGTCACTCAATAGTCTTATCTAATAGTCCAGTGGATTTATGAGAAAAAAGTGCCAAACCTCAAACTAATTGCAACACAGTGTTTCTTAGCAGGAGTATGTCTGTTAACCAATTATAAACAACATACTAATAATCAAAAAGGATCAAGAAAGGCGAAATTGGTAAATTTTGTAAAATAAATATGTTAAAATTTGTTAAAATACTCAATTTATAACTTTTCAAGGATATTTATAAACATCTTCATTTCACATGTCCTTCCATTCATATATCCATTTTGTTGAGTACACAATCATGATTATATAACAGAAAACATTTTCCAGATACGCTGAGTATTTTTCGAGTTATATGTCTCCAAAATTGGGATTTGTCTAATTTCTGAGCCTCAATTTGCAAGAATTAGCCGAAATCCATATTTTATGGTCTAGTATTTTAAAAACTAGAGAAAAACGAAGGGATAACTTGCTGTTGTATTAGTTGCCTCACTATATTGTGCAGAAAAAATGATTACTTCATGCATCTATGATCGAGAAGACAAAAATATTCTTAAACAAAATGTGTGTCCCATTCTATGGACTTTGCCATATTTGCCTTGTGACACAGAACTGGTGTGATGAAATACCATATTTGAGGTCATACAACTCAATAAGTTGATATCCATATGCCCTGTATTTCTCAAAACCTCTTAAGTGTGATAGGTTAAATATACTGTACTGGAGTTGTTAAACACATATGTGCCAAAAATCAACGTATGGTCCTGTGAATCCTTAGTATTGACTCTTTTCAAAAAAATGCCATTTCGGACTGTTTTGGGGTGTTTTTGTACATTATTAATGTTTTTGGCACAAATAGTAAACAACAATGAATACAATTAGTGTTTAATGTGTAAAATCATTTGAACTTTCCTCCTAAAACACTTAGTGGTGGAAAAATAGGATTACATTGGTTATGCTAATCAACAGTGACTGGATTTCACATATTTTTCAAGAAACTGACTCCAAATTTGAACATTGATAATGGGGTTGGTGAAATCACAAAAGGCTATGATCTTGTCACCATATTCTAGTCACTGGAGACAAAGGGTTGTTTTATTCCAGTTTGTGTATAATAAAAAGTTAAGTAGTTTAGTGGAGGTTTATTTAGAACTTTATGAGCATGTTATATAGAACAACCCCAAAATAATAATTCACCATTTCGTCATAGAGTTGCAACAAAAAGGATCGTAGCTCTAAATATGAACATCAAAACAGGAGCAGTATACTCTGTATCAAAGAATAATGATTGTAGGAGCTGGTGATAGTAACGTTTTATGCAACAAGGTCCATGTTTTCTGAGATTTTTCAATATGGTTTCCCCTACCCCATTTTTTCAGATATTCAAATTTGGCATCATTTTCCAGAAAAATGAGTGAAGTTCAGTGACATTCATTGACATATCCAATATAAGGCTATTATATCAACACTATTATGAGGAAATTTCAAATGATTTTACACATTAAACGCACATTGTTTTTACTATTTATACACAAAAACCTTTAAAAATGGACAAAAACGCCCAACATGGCATTTTGTTAAAAGAGTCAATTCTCAGGATTCAAGGGGCCATAATTTTATTTTCTGCACCATGATTTTGGAATTTCCTTCGCAGTGTGTTTAACCATGCATACTTAAGTGATTATGAGAAATAAAGGGGAAATGGATATACATTTATTGAGTTGTATGACCTCAAAAATGCTATTTTATCACGCCGGTTCTGGACCACAGGCAAATTTGGCTGTTAATACAATGGTGGACCACACATTTTGTTTAAGAATATTTTTGTCCTCTCAATCATAGATGCATAAAGATATCATATGTTGTGTACAACCTAGAGAGGAAATGACTAAATCAACAAGAAATCCCTTCATTTTTCTTTAGTTTTTAAAATACAAGACCATAACAAAATGGATTTTAACTAATTTTGTGAAATTGACGCTCCAAAATTAGATAAACTCAAAATTTTAGAGGCACATAACTCGAAAAATACTCGATGTATCTGGGAAAGGTTTATTATTGCAATATTGAACGCAAAAATATTGCGATACTAAGTACGCTAAATTTCATACAGACCCGATAGTTTTAGTCCTAATAACATAATTAGATTCAAAAATCTTTTTAAATCTTGTACCTTTGACTCCGTCACATCTTGTAGAAATGTCGACCAAGCATACGACATCTTCTTAGATATATATATGATGCATATGAACTAGCTTTCCCCATCAAAAGTCGACATATATCCAAAACATTCATAAAACGCGAACCTTGGATGACATCTGGATTGATTAAGTCAAGTATTGTTAAGAACCAGCTATATTTACGCAAATTGAATAAACCCACGGAAACGAACGTAAATAAATATTTGAGTTATCGTACCTTATATAATAAACTAATCAGAAGGAGTAAAAATATATACTATACAAATATTCTAGAAGTAAATAAAAATAACTTAAAGAAAACATGGGAAATACTTAAGGGTGCATTGAAGATAAATGGAAACACAAATATTAACACAAAGACTTTTGCTGAACACGGAATAGAACTTGAAAATTCCAAACTCATATCGGAAAGGTTCAATGACTTTTTCTCAAAAATTGGGCGGGAAACCAGCCAACTTAATGAACATGAAAATGACTCACATTTTACAGATTTTCTTCATAACCGCAAACCAGACGACATCAATTTCAAAATAATTCCGACCTCTATACAGGAGATCATCCTCACATGTTTCTCTATGACTGGAAAAGTGTCAAGGGACTTCAATGGTATATCAACTAAACTTATCAAGGAAACAATTGAGGAGATAGCCCCAGCATTATTGCATATTTTTAACTTGTCCTTAGAGCATGGAATAGTCCCTAACAAAATGAACATTTCTAAAGTAGTCACGATCCCAAAAAATAATACCACTCATGAACTCTCCAACTACAGACCTATCAGTATTCTTCCAGCTATCTCGAAACTTCTCGAAAAAATAATGCATAAACGATTACTAGACTTCTTAAATGAACAAAACATACTCTATAAACACCAATACGGCTTCCGTCCTAATCATTCAACCTTCCATCCTGTATTACACCTCCTCGATCAAGTTGTCTCAAATAATGACATCATGACAAGAGATTCCACTCTAGCTCTATTCCTCGACCTCTCAAAAGCATTTGATACGATAAATCACGATATTTTACTTCATAAACTAGATCACTATGGCATACGGGACACAGCATACTCATGGTTTCGGAGCTATCTGCAAAATAGAAGGCAATATGTTGAACTCAATGGTACCAAATCTAAATTAACGGAAGTGACGTGTGGAGTGCCCCAGGGTTCAATGCTGGGACCGATAATTTTCTTAATTTACGTTAACGATATGTCCAACTCGACAACCATGGATATCTTGTCATACGCGGATGATACGACTCTAGTAACTGGTGGAAAAAATGGCATCCTTGTAGAAAGTTATGTGAATAATGAGTTACGCAACATATTTGATTGGTGCGGTAGCAATAAGTTAGTGATCAATACAAAAAAAAGCAACTATATGCTAATACACCCAGAGAACAATGATAACAAATGGAACTTCATAAAGGTTTACTTAAATAATACGGAACTAAATAAGATAGGAAATCTTGAGCACGAATCCTCCAGAAAATTCTTAGGAATCCATATAGATGAAAACCTGACCTTTAAAAAACATGTGTCCTCAGTTTGTTCTAAAATGGTGAATGCCATATACCACATCAATAAAGTTAAACACTTCTTTCCTGGTAGCGCACTTAAAACATTATATTATGCTCTAATACAAAGCCATCTTGTCTACGGTGTTCAAATTTGGGGACACGTCCCAGTGGTCAAAACAATTGTCATGCTTCAAAAAACGCGCGATACGAGTTTTATGCAATAAGAAATATAGAAGCCACACAGAACCTCTTTTTAAAAAAGAAAATATACTCAAAATATACGACATCCACAAAGTACAAGCGGCTGTTTTCATGCATGATTGGTATTATATGCGCTTAATAGAATCATACACCGACATGTTTACGAAACGCAAAACCGGACCAGACACCCGGCAAAAGCACCCACTATTTAAAAAAAACCAAGAACATCTTGGTTCCAACAACTACCATTCCATTCTTATCCAACCATCTGGAACAACTTAGATAATGAATTTACATCATACCAATCCAGGCACACATTCAAACGGCGTTTACATGCCGATTGCATTAAAAAATATGCTGCAACAATTAAATGCAACAATCAAAGATGTCCCGACTGTGTGGTAGCTCGTCAATAAGTGACTTCCGATATATCGCAATCCACAACCTCACTCAACACATTCCTACTCGACTTTCAAGGAACATCCCACTGACAAGAACGAGACAAACCATCGAGTAACCAATAATCGATTTATTAAGACGTATACCCTCCATGCATATAATCCAATTAAATGCAAACACTGTGAGATACATATTTATTTAGCCGTGCATTGTAAAATGAATCCTGACCGCCTATGGTAACATCTTTTCATCTTTAAGGGGGCGGCAGTAAGACAGTCTAGCCTGACTATGCCACCCCCTCGAATATACAATGTAATATTTGTCAAATGTATCATGTATTAATATGTGTATATTGAAATAAAATATCTTATCCTTTATGTTAGATAAATACTGTGCATATAGTGTACATATAGCATTTACAACTATAATTATATACATATCTAAAACATTGTCTCTATTTATACAATAAACAATATAGAAGAAGCAATAATTTAATTTAAATGTCACAATTTTGAGCGCAAGATGTCGCAATATTAAGCGCAAAATATTGAGATATTAAACGCAACATATTGCAATAATATCACAAACAACATGCTTATAAGCGTTTCCACTTGCAATATTATTGCGATATTGGGCGCGAAAATAGCGCGCTTAATATAACACTTCTTTTGACTGGTACTGTATATTAATAACAGCTAGTTGGGAATGGAACCTTCAAAACAACAGCAGATCCCATAACAACTGTGCGCAATGACTTGGCGACAATGTTTTCCTGTAGGCGCACATTTTCCATGAAATTTTAAAGCATGATGCATCAAACTGTATACTGTCAGTGAGTCAGCCAAAGATAAAGGTAAATTGTTGTAATAACTTGACGATAACATGGCGAATGATGAAAATGTCTCATATCCACACGTTTCATTGAAAATTGATGAACACAGGATGAACTGGTCCGTGTAATTGTAAAGTTGGAATTGTAGATATGTGATCATCCGTCATTGCGCGGCGTCAGTTCATTGTTTACGGTGTTGCCGTTGGCACTGAAACTCTTGTGAATTACACTGGTGCGTACAGTACATGTACTTGTATGTCCTCTCTTGTAAGTGTACATGCATGTGCTTTTAAACAATCAGATTCAGAACACTGTTAACTGATTTGTCAACATTCTATTGGTCACTATTGGTTGACATCGAAGCTCGTGTTAATTGTACCTGTATCCTCCTGTGTCAATAAATGTGCCAGTGTTTTGATACTAAGTCACAACACTGTCAATTTCAACATCATCACTGAGTCGAATGATGTCAGATTCCGGATCACGCCATGAATCGATTTGGCATGAATCTCTACTCTCTAATTTAGTGGAAATTGTCAATGATTAAGCCGATTTTCGCAGAATTTAAACTTGACCGGTTATCAAAGGAATCGAAATCAGACCGTCTTAACAACTGTCCACAATCGAACAGGTAACAGTTTCCCAAAAAACAAAAGTTTGGATCAAATATGCAACGTCAAAGAAAAATGGCGAAATAGTCTGAATGTTAAAACGCGAACTTAAACCCGGAATGAGAATAAGTTAACGCACTCGTCAATATACGTACCGACCGCATAGCACATAATGAATGCCGCAATATTAAGCGCATATTAATACATATTAAATATCAGCAGAGTAAGATTCAGTCATACTGTATGGAGTCATTGCCGTATATAATAAGGTCGCCGATAAATATACTATTGAATTTTGACGGCATGACTTTGAATCACGAAAATATTTAATTTAGACAATTTTCATGGGCACATAGAATAACGGTATGGGGTCGTCAAACTGATGAAACGGTATGGGACCGTCGACAGTAGTTTCTAACAGTATATATATTCACGGAGGACCGTCTAGATGGTACAAATGGGGTATAACAGAGGTAACTTTTTTATGAGAAAGATAATGGTTCGTGTTGGAATTTTCTAAAGTGACGTCGTTGTTGTCAGTGGTAGAAAAGGGGAGGGGCAGAATAAAATTTTGTCACCGATTATCACCAAACTGCTATATAATCATCGCCACGATATGAGGAATCTAATGGTGTTGTTACAATATTCAAAAGTGGGGCCATTCGAGTCAGGGATGCACGGAAGGGGAGAGGAGCACCGATTTCCACCAAATTGACATACATTCTTCACCATGATACAAGAAATCTAATTGTGTGATTTTAAAGACGCCAAATTGGTGTCGTTTGGATGAGAGATTGGGGGGGGGGGGGGTGCGCACCCAATTTGATAAGAATTTGTTCAGTCGCCGATTTCCACTAAAACTATACATAATCATACCACGGTCATAAGTGGCGTCATTCGAGTCCGGAGTGTATTGAAGAGGAGAGGGGCACCAAAATTGATAAATAATATTATCAGCGTCGATTTCCAACAAATTGATACATATTCTTATCCATGATACGAGGAATCTAATAGTGTGATGTAAATATGCCAAATTGGTGCTGTTTGGGTGAGAGACGGGGTGGGGCACTAAATTTGTTAAACAAAATTAGAGGCCGATTAGCACCAAAGTTATAAATAATGATCTCCATGATATCGGGAGTTTAATTGTGCGGTTTAAAGATGTGAGGCCATTCGAGTCAGGGGTGCATAGAGAGTGAGAGGGAACACCATAATTGATAACAATATGTTTAGCGACGATTTCCACCAGATTGATAAATATTCTTCTCCGTGATACGAGAAATATAATGGTGTAGTTTGAATACATGAAATTGGTGCTGTTTGTGTGAGAGCTATTGGGGCAGTAAATTTGATACGAATTTGTATACTCGCCAATTTTCCAATTTTATATATATTCATCTCCATAAGGAGTCTAAGTGTGTGGTTTTAAAGATGTCAAAAGTGGCACCGCTTGAGTCCGAAATGTGGAGGGGGGTCACCAAACTGATAAAAATATGTTTAGTGCCAACGGTACGACGAATCAAATCATGCATGTAAAACGTGTAAAAACGTAAAAAGCGCCAAATATGGTACCTAGATATAATTGCGAATATCTGTCTGTTTACGTTCTATATATAACTGCACGGGGTACAATCGAGATGACACCAAGCTGGTCTAACATGGGAAACTTTTTACCAGGAAGAGAATGGTACGGGTTAAAATTTTCTAAAGTGACGCTGTTAGTGTCAGGGGCAGAAGGGTGAGGGGCAGCAAAAAAATGATAAAATAGTTTTGTCGCCGATTTCCACCAAACTATACATAATATATGTATGATATGGCGCCGTGCGATTGATGGGTGAACGGGGGAGAGGGGCATCAACAATTGATTAAAAAATATTATTAGCCCAGATTTCCACCAAATTGATATATTATTCTTCTCCATAATAAAAGGAATATAATCGTGTGATTTAAAGATGCCAAATTAGTGCCGTTTGGTGAGAGATAGGGCGGGGTTAATAACTATGATACAAATGTGTTTAGTTGCCGATTACCACCAAACTTATATTTATACCACGATCGCCTATCTTACTATATAAATAAAGCTGAAGCTCGTGGTGTAAATCGCCAATCCCACTCGTGGATTAAATTTGTTATTCATAAACACTATGCGTATATTCTATATATATATAATCACTTCAATATATCATGCGTGCATTAGTCTAATAGACGTAATTTAAATATGTCATAAGTGAATCCGTTCAAGTCATGCATAAGGAATGGAGTTGCGCTAAATCTGATATACAAATACATGTACATTTAGCACTAATTTCTACCAAATTCATACATGTTCCTCTCTAATGATGCGATGAATTAAATCACATGCGGTGCCGTTTTGGTAATGTATGGCGAGAGGAGATGTATTAGCATTGATAAGATTGTTCTATTTGTCGATATCCACCAAATTCATCTCACAGGCCATCTCCATATCGTTCTAAGGATGGCGATCGAGTTAAGTAACTTAAAAGCATTACAAGTATAAGTATACTTATCATTCTATTTAAGAGATACATATATTCTTGCAAAAGGGTGGACCTTGAACTTCAGAGGATTGCATATTATAATGGCTCATGTATATATTATAGTTTAGTCTGTCCCATTCAATATAGTTTGCAAAAAAAGTTACAATTTGTCAAGAGGTATGGACATGTATAGAAGGCCTGTTAAAAAAATAGTGGTCACAGTCTGCAGTCAAATATAGCTTCTTCTGAGATAAAAGAAAACGCAGTCAGTTTTTTTAGAACAGACTAATCACCTGAAACAACGGAAAATCTCGCTCTGTGTGGCACATGCAGCTGATATACATGCATAGCAACATTTGTTTTAAACTGAGAGTAATTAGCCATTATATACCACAATGAACAGAGGAGCAACTGCACATTTCCTTAAAACATCTGTATCTTCACGGGGACATGATAACCAGGTGTCCTCACAATCTTAGTCTAACCCAATATATTGATTGATACATATCTATATAAAAACCAATTGTCGTCTTTTATTTTTGCGAACTATCGTGTTTATGATGTTCATGTTTGGTCCCAATAAAACTATTACAACAAAACGTCAATTCCAACCCCATCGACTGTATACGATTTAAAAATATATATGTAACGTCTGAAGTATAAGCACATATGTAAATAAATAAATACTTCTTTATTGTTGCGATGGATTAATCGCGATGACAATCGCTCCGATCCGACAAGGTGAGCCACTACTGATATTTCATGTGTAAGAATCATGTTTCGTGATGCTATTTGGACATACAATTTATGAAAATACATTTATTGAGCAGGAGTATTCTCTATTCGGACTAGATATCCACAGCATGCAGGGGGTTTCACATCACTTTAACTTGTGCAACGCCGGGTAACCCTGCTAGTATAGTATATACACTTAGTCTGGGCGAAACACGGAGCTTTTAATTGCGTGTCTACGTGATAGGAGTTCCGGTAAAACATATTAGAGCTTGAGCTGCATGTAGACCCCCCTCCCCCCTATGCGGATTGTAGGTGGTTATGATATCTTTGTAGAACTATATCAGTCCTTCAATTTGCCGGTTGTTTGCCATCTGGCGATGGGGGCTTTATAGAGTTATCGGTCTTTGAATCCAAGATGGCCGCCAACGTTGAATATCTAACCAGGTAAATTTCAATTCGCAATTAATCAGGAAGTTTATGAGGTATTACATCGTGCGATATGCCATTCTATTGATAATTGAGTACTCCTTATTTATTTGTAGGAATAAATTTCATATATTTAAAATGGCCGCCAAAATGGCCACCGGAAGTGGAAAATGTGAAACTTTTTCACTAATATCTTCTATATCAGTTTCTGCTGTTTAGAACTGATTGAGAATTGTGACTTTATTTTGTATTGTTTATATTAACTGATCATTGGGGCAATGCAAAAAAAATTCTTCTGTCCTAGGCCCTTCCGATCCCTCCAAAATTTAACTTTACAGGAAGCGGTATAAAATTTTCACCCAAAAAAATCACAATTGGGATTCTAGTCACATTTCAACAATTAATGAGCAGAACTGTGTTATGTAAGTGAGACATACCATTACCCGTAAATATTCCAAGTCATTGGAACCAAAATTGTTACTTTGGATAAAAATGGCCGCCAAAATGGCCGCCAAAATATGGAAAATTGTAAATATTGTAAATATATTGCCCCAGCGTTCACTTCAATCGCTTACAATCTGTGGTTGATGAAGTAAATTGGCTATTCTGCCTTATATCCATTGAAAACTAACATGTCTGATTCACCTTGGATAAGTTTTAGTATTGTAACCACTGACATTACCAGAAATATTGGATTTTACTCTCACACACATGACATAAATATCGGCAAAAATTAACTTTTCATGTTTTGATCATTTTTATTAAAAGTAAACTGTAACTAACTTTGATATGAACGGTGTTTATCGTTTTGGTCTAATGTAAATGTGTCACACTAAGGTCATTATAGAGCAAATTACTCAAGATGACTTCCAAAATGGCAACCAACTTGGGTAAAAAGTTCATTGTTCACATATATCCGGAACATTATTGTCTGCTGTTCCGAAAAGTTAGCAAATTGTAACTTACTTGGTTATTATGTATGTTAGGTAATCAACTGACAACTAAATATTATTGGCTGTCCCGGTTCCTTATGGGGCATGACAAATTCATTTTAAAGTTGCTTATGGAATTTTTCCGAAAACCTCTTTTGGGATTCTGGCCACTTTTAATCTTTGAAACGGAACTAAGATGAACCATAATCTGTGGTGACTATTCTGGCTATTTTGACTCATTAGGATAAAATTGATCACCTCGATACAAGAGGGAGGTCAATATGGCAGCCCGTGAGTTACTGCATGGTCATAGGTGAGGTGAATAGGTATACATGGAGTTATTTTATGATCATGAATGATGTGAACAGATATACAAGGAATGTCTATATGATCGTGAGTGGGATGTCCATTGTGAGATGTATATGTATACAAGTAGTCGCCGTGTGGTAATGTGTGAGCTGAATATGTTTGCATGGAGTGACTGTATGGTTGTATGGTTATGTGTGGATGTACGGGTAACACGATGTGGCTGTACGGACAATGATATTGTGTGCGGATATAACGGGAGTAGCTACAATGTCATATATGTGTTGTTTATGTATATATGGAGTGACTATGGTCATGGGTTGGGTGTATATTTGGTGGCTGTATTGCCACATGTGGGTGACCATGTATACATCTGGTGGCTATGTGATCATGGGTGGGGTATATGGATAAATAGGGAGTGGTTGGATTATTATGTGTAATGTGTATAGGTGTACATGGACTGACAGCACGGTCATGGATATACATGCCTGAGTATATCTGGGTGGTCATTGGCGAGCGTGTAGGTATATATGGAGTGCAGTGGTGGTAATGGGTGGGATGTATATTTATATATATATATCGTGGATGTATATTGTCATCGGTGGATGTATAGGTATACAGGGAGTAATTGTATGATCATGGATGGCGTGTATGAGTACACAGCGAGTGACTGAATTGTCATGTGTGGGGTGTATATAACAGTCTGGAATGTATAATTGATCATGTGTGAGAAGTATTGGTACACATGGAAGGACTTTATTGTCATTGGTGATGTGTATATGTACACCTGGAGTGACTCTATGGGCATGTTTGTGTTGCATATGTATATATCGAGTGGCTATATGACCATGGGTATGGTGAATAGGTATACAGGGAGTGACTGTGTGGCAATTAATGAAATGAATAGGTGTACAAGGAGTGACCGTGTGATCACCAATGTGGTGAATATGTATACACGGAGTGAAATGGGTCAGGTGTAGGAGTATACCTGGTGTGCATGTATGGTGACTCATTGTCATATGTCATATGTTATGTGTACGGGTATACGCCAAGTGGTTGTATGGTCATTGGGCGAGGGGTATATATGTATAGCACGTGTGACTATATGACCATTACTGAGGTGCATATGTATACCTGGAGTCACTCTATGGTTATGCGTGGGGTGTATAATGCTTATCTTGAGTGGCTTTTTCGCAATTGGCGTGGTGAGTAGATATGCAGGGATTGACCGTATGACCAATGGTGATGTGAATATGTGTACCTGTAGTGACTGTATGATCATGAATGTGGTGAATACAGGGAGTGGCTGTATGGTCATGGGTCGGGTGTAACAGTTTACATGGTGTACATGTATGTTGGCCCATGACTGTGTGGGTGTATGGGTATACGCAAGTGGGGTTATATGACCATTGGTGAGGTGCATATGTATACATGGAGCGATGCAATGGTCATGGGTGGGGTGTATATGTACACCTTGAGTGGCTATTTGGCCATGGGTGTGGAACATAGGTACACGTGGATTTACTTTATGGCCAATGGTGAGGTCAATAGGTATACAATGATTGACTGTGTGATCATGAATGTGGTGAATATGTATACATATAGTAACGATACGGTCATTGGTCAGTTGTAGGAGGTATACCTGGTGTGCATGCATTAAATTGTTATTGACAGATGTATGGTCATGTGTGGTGTGCAGGGATATACACAAGTATGGCTGTGTGGTTATGGGTGAGGTGTATGTTTATAAAGCGAGCGACTATATTGTCATATGTGTGTTGTTTATTTGTATTTGGAGTGACTGTATGGCCCTGGTGGGTTGTACATGTGTACCTTGGGTGGCTATCGCTTTCCACAATAACTCAATGATATGTTACTTGATATAGAGATCACACCAGAGAGTCCTCCTTGGTGGCGTGTATGTATGATGGAGGAAATGTTAAACGATTTTCCTGACAATAGTTGATAAATGTTTATGCTAATGGGCAAGAGTAGCCACATATTATGGTCGGATGGTCCCTCTCAGTTCCGTTTCAAAGTTCTGCCCATTTATTTTCAAAAACTTGGCCAGAATCCCAAAAGACGTTTTCGGCACAATTGTACACTGCACATTTTAAAATTAAATGATCGTGCCTCATAATGTACAGTGCCAACCAGAATATAAAATGTAGTTGTCAGACGATTAACTAACGTGTATAATAACAAAGTTAGTCACACTTTGCTACCTTTTCGGAACAGCAGATAATTATGTTCCGGATATATGTGAAAATCAACTTTTTACCCAATTTAGTTGCCATTTTGGAAGCCACCTTGAGTAATTTGGTCATTAAACACCTTATTGTGACACATTTAAGATAGATAAAAACAATAAACACCTCTCATGCCAAAGATAGTTACAGTTTACTTGCAAAAAATGGTTCAAACATGAGAAGAGATTTTTTGCCGATATTTATGTCACGTTTGTGAGAGTGAAATCCAATATTTCTGGTAATGTCTTTGTTACAATAGTTAGTAACAATGTTAATATTCAATGTATAGAAGGCAGAATAGCCACAAATTGTAAGCGATTCCAGGACACACTGGGGCAATATCTACCATTTTCCATATTTTGGCGGCCATTTTGGTGGCCATTTTGATCCAAAGTAACAACTTTTGTTCCTATAAATTGGAGTATCCATGTATAATGGTATTCCTCACTTACTTTCCACAGTTGTGCTCATTCTTTGTTGAAATTTGAACAGAAACCCAATTGTGATTTTTTGGTGAAATTTTATACCGCATTCTGTAAAATCAAACTTTTGAGGGAACGGAGGGGGCTAGGACCCCAATAATTGCTTTTTTCATTACCCCAATGATTAGTTAATATAAAACTATAAAAAATAAGGTCACAATCCTCAACCAGTTCCAAACAGCAGAAACTGATCAAGAAGATATGAGTGAAAAATAGTAATATTTTCTACTTCCGGTGGCCATTTTGGCGGCCATTTTGTATATATGAAATTTATTTATACCTCTCAATAAGGACTACTCAACTATCAATAGAATAACATATCGCACTACTTAATATCTCATAAACTGCCCGAGTGATTGCGCATTAAATTTTATCAAGTCAGAAATGTTATAGAAAACTGCCCTGGTCTATGTTCTCGTGGAAAATAATGAAAACATCGGTATTGTTCATAGTTTAATCACGTTATGCATGCGTAAGTTCACACACTGTACTTTTTCAGATATATCTTCAAAATAAACGAAAAATCATATCATCGGTGTCACTTTAAGAAAAATATCGAGTCAGGTGCCCATGTGACCCTATCTACGCAGACACTTGTTATATTCAGTTCGAATGAAACTGAGTATGAGAAGATACATACAGTTTTAGTATTAATTTTGAGAGAAATATTTCCCCTACCCCCAATAAGGATTTTATCGCAAAAAATCACAGTAGTTTTATAAAAATCGCTATAAAATGAAAAAGCCCCCACGCCCGAGTGGCAAACAATAGAAAAATGTGTGAAATACATCCTCCTATCGGAAAAACATAGTCGGCTAAAATCCGCACAGGGGGGGAGGTGGCCATATGGTAGCTCAAGGTCTATATTAGTGTAGGTGTCTGTGTAAACGGCGGGCACGGATTTGGTAATGATGGCTATACATGGTGCCCAGGAATCCCCGTTGGTGACTCAGTCGGTCAGGTTTATTATTGATGTATTATCTATATATCGACGAGAAATATAACAGTGTCGTGGTCTGGGGGGGGGGGGATGAAACACAGAGTTCGTAATGGCGTGTCTACATGGTACATAGGAGTCCAATCGATGACTCAATCAGCCAGGTGCATAGCGCATTATTTATGTATTTTCTCTATTGCGAACCGCGAGCGGTATAAGTATATACACTTATAATAGGCTGGGCGAAACACGGAGCATGTAATGGTGTGTTTACGTAATATAGGAGTCACGGTAAAATATATTAGTGTGTGGGTCTGGGTACACGGCGGGCACGGAGTTGGTAATGGCATGTCTAAACATAGTGCCCATTACTAATATCTTACCTACATATTGACGAGAAATATAGCAGTGTCGGGATCTGGGGAACAAGTTTGTAATGGCGCGTCTATATGGTGACTCAGTCAGTCAGGTACATAGCGCATTATGTATGTCTTTTCTATATTTCGACCAGATATATAGCGGTGGTCGGGGACTGGGGTGATTTTTTTGCACGTTTTGGTAGTCATATTGGAGGTGGACTATATTAATACATTTGGCAGTATATTATTAAACTATTAGATATACAGCTATGAGGTACTCATATAATTTGTGAAATCAATAATTTACTGAAAGAAATACCTGGAACAGACAAAGGAAGAGGTGGGTAACGACAGTCTCTACTTCAATTGAAGGTTTAGCACGCTTTACTTTCGAATTTCACAGCCAATCACACACATATTATGTGGCCCGGTGGTAACTATATCGTGTCACGTGTGATGGCACACTTCCGTCTATACATGCACGTGTGTATTCGATATTACAGATAATACGTTTGATTGTCGGCAGCGATATGAAGGCGCCACTTCAACTCGTGGGAATATTAAGACCATGTACGCTGGAGTTCTTATGGCACCTCTCTTAGACTAGAGTCACATATGTTGCGAGTTGGCACAAGTCACAATGTCCCAGACAAGGCGTTTGCTGCGTAAAACCGCTATCTACATCGCCTAGATTGGATTACTGAACAAATGCGATAATACTGTTCTATGAACTCGTGGTGTGTAGATCAAATTGCGAAAATACAAATGTAATACGAGGGGTCGTATCTGCGTAATGTGACTCCGATGACTGGTCCAACAGAACGACGAGCCTATAGTGAAGTACCCGCGCAATACGAGGGGCGTTTCACAACCACCAAACTCTCAAACTGTACGGAACGTGCATATAAATTCGTTAGATAAACCAAATAAGGTAAGTTTATTATTTCACTACCGCGATCCTATTTGTGTCTCGATTATACAACATACCCTTGTAATCACTTATAATCACTTATAATAAATTGTATTAAATGTACATTGGAAATAAATATATTCTTTTTGTCGTATATATATTTGTGAATATATATGAATGTCTGTTTTTCTCACAGGCCTTCTAAACAGTGAGTGATAAATAATTAAAATACAATTTTAATTAAAATTTACCTATAAGTAGATACAGGTATGAATCAAACAGCCAATATCAGCCATATTCTTCTCCCTGCTGCTGGTAACTGGAAATTTTACAGTGTACAAGTCCTGTGTCCGTTTCAACACTTACCATGGTCGAAAGGAAGTATAGTGACTGAGTGGACACAATGTACTGGGCAGTTATATCAACAAAGAATTTAAATTTGTTGACAGTTGTCATGCCCAGTGGTCACTTCCAGTAGCCAGTTATAGATATTTCCTGTGAAGAGTTAAAATTGGCACAGCACAAGAATACAATTGCTCGAGTATACTATATAACACAAATCTTGCTTTACAAGGTTTGAATATTACCATGGAACGCGCTCCGCAACTCAAGACACGGGTATTCGGAATATAACTAACACGTTTGAGCCTGAATAATTGTGTACATGGAAAAGAGCGAGCAACTGTTTCACACATTAATGTGACTAAATATAAGAAAACAACTGTCAATAGTGCATCAGGACAAACAGTGAATGATTTTCATGTATATCAGCTCAGATGATCCGTGACTCTCACAATACCTAAAGTATCCGAGTCTGGCATGGTGATTGCTTGTCATCTATATGTACAGATAAAATTTATATACATATTAGAGTAGGATTATTTCTATTCGTCTTAATTGTTCTCCCAGACACAATCATAAGCGCTGTACTATAGACTCCCAATACCCTTGTCGCTGAGAACGTTCTTCGGTAATTTCCTAATCTTGTAAACTTGTGTTCTATTGTGCCCGAACAATTGTGTTCTGGTAAATGACTTGCAATGTTTAATGCAATTTAACACTAATAGATTACTCTTTGTTTACAACATACATCGACGAGAAATTTTACTTATATAATCTTCTCTGCGGGCCATCTTTAATGTACATGGGTTTTGTGGGCGAGTGGAGTGCCCTAGCGCACCATCTTTTTTGTTATAGCTATAGTACGGGAATTGTCTTTCTTAGTAAAAAAAAACAAAAAACTCCCTTGGCGGGCTGATAATATACCAACTTAGGTAGTTCATAGTACAGAAATAACACAGCATCGGTTAGAACATGCATGGTGTTGAAAGTACTGGTATACCAGGCTGAATTAATGATTGTCACCGCAGTGAAACGCGTGCCAGTGTCGATATGTACGATTATCACTGGTGTATTGCGCACTCGTCAATTAAGCCTGTGTCGGCGTGAACAGTTCCACGGGACCAATTGTCATATCATATTCACGGTGTATATAAATATATTTCTGGGGTGGGCTTCATAAACAGAGACAAATCGCATTTGATAAATATAGGGTTTCCACAGACACGTACGTTGTGACGGGCGATTCTCACCAAAATACCCAACAATTCAGAACAATTGGGAATTTCATGCAGGGTCGTGTTGGTAGTGGACTGGGGTGCATGACATTAGTCTTATTTCCAAATTTCTAAAGTTCATGATGATCCCACATATGAATGAATTATGGAGTTATATGACAATTATTTGAGAAGTTTCGATCGGTAGCTGCAGTTGCTGGGTTGGAGATTTCTCACAGTTGGAATCTTGGGTAACCATTAGTTTTTCAATCCAATAGTGTGCAAACATGTAGTTTCCCGGACTCGGATCGATTATCTAGTCGACGGGGTGGAAGTGAACATGGACAGCTCCTCCCCATGGAGGCTCTGTATCAACGTTACCGCCATTCCATGCCAGAAAAATAGCACTGAGTATGAAAGTTAAGACGGGAGAATAGGGTTTATACCACGATCGCCTATCTTAATATATAAATAAAGCCATCTGTTGATTAAACTTCGCAGAGTGGATTAAACTTTCTCCATACAATTTGAACGGAAAAGTGTTTATCCATCGCATTGTAAAGATCGTCGCATAAACTTCGCAGAGTGGATTAAACTTTCTCCATACAATTTGAACGGAAAAGTGTTTATCCATCGCATTGTAAAGATCGTGGCATAAACAAAATAGAAGCTCGTGGTGTAAATCACAAATCCCACTCGTGGATTAAATTTGTTATTCAGAAACACTATGCGTATATTCTATACTAGCAGGGTTACCCGGCGTTGCCCGGGTTAATGTATGCTGTGGATATTTGTTGGGAATAGAGAATGCTCTTGCTTAAAGTGTTATACGTTTTCTCATAAATTGTATATTGAAATAGCATTACAAAACATGATTATTGCAGTCATGGAATATTAGTAGTGGCTCACATTGTCAATTGTCATTCTGTTTATCGCGATTAATCCGTTCCACCAATAATGAAGTATTTATATATTTACAACTGCGTATACATTATACGTTATAATATGATACATGAACATCATAAACACATTAGTTCGATAAAAGATGATAATTGGGTTTTACATATTGAGATGTATCAATCAATCTAGTGAGTTGGACTAAGATCTCGAGGACACCTGGCTATCATATCTCCATGAAGATACGGTTGTTTCAAAGAAATTTCCAGGTGCTCCTCTGTTCATGGTGATATATATTGGCTAAATATTCTTAGTTTAAACGAAATGTTGCTGCGCACTTATATCAGCTATATACATGTGCCAGGCACAGAGCGAGATTTTTAGTTGTTTATGTCAGTCGATGAGTCTGTTCTAAAAGCCTTGTCAGATGTCAGTATTGGTAGGATCCTGAAAAGTCTTGTGCTACTAACTGCATTTTCTTGTATATCAGAAAAAACTATTTTTGACTGCACGCTGTGACCACTATTTTTGAACAGGCCTTCCATATTTCTTGACAAATTGTAACTTTTTGTGGAAACTGTATTGAATGGAACAGACTAAATTTTGTTATTATATATATGCAATCCTCTGACGGTCCGAGGTCTCTCAGTTTGCACGAATATATGTATCTCTTCAATAGAATGATAAATATACGTTTAATGCTTCTTCTAGTTATCTCTTTTTGCTAGCTCATTGTGTGAATGCCTTGATTGCCATTTCCATATAAATATGACTGTTAAGAAGATATTATTGTTCAAGTGACTTATGTGGGTCACGATATGTCGGGATTGTGAAATATGAACGCCCAACTACTTAAAATGATACGGAGATGGCCTGGTGACTGTATATAACTTATATGTGGATATCGGCGAATAGCAATCTTATCAATGATAGTGCATATCCGCTCGCCATCCGTGACGCAAACGACACCAAATGTGATTTACTTCATGGTATATCATTAGAGAAAAACGTGTATGAATTTGGTGGAATTTGGTTTATTAAATCAATTGTTGATTCAACGCTGACTCGGACAACGCCATATTGCGAAGGTGATTATATATTCGTTTGGTGGAAATTAGCGACAAAACAATTTCACCATATTTTTTTTATTTCCCCTCACACCAACAGCGTCATTTTAGAAAATTTTAACCCGCACCATTATCTTCCTTGTAAAAAATTACCCCTCTTAGAACACCTTGGTGCCATCTCGATTGTACCGCGTGAAGTTATATATAGAACGCACACAGACAGACAAAAAGACAGACAGATAGCACGATTTTATTTCTTGTATCATTTGAGAAGAACGTGTCTGAATTCGATGGTAATTGGTACTAAAAATATTTGTATCAGTTTTGGTGACCCTCCGTCCCTATTTCGGACTCAAGCTGCACACACTAAGACTCATTAGAGATTAGATATGCATATATAAGAATTTGGTGAAAATTGGCGAGTATACAAATTCGTATAAAATCTAAGGTCCCCATATCTCTCACCCATAGGGCACCAATTTGGTGTATCTAAACCACACGATAAGATTCCTCGTATCACGGAGAAGAATATGTATCAACCTGGTGGAAATCGGCACTAAACATATAGATATAAGTTTTTGTGTCCCTCGCATCTCTATACACCACTGACTCGAATGGCCCCACTTGTGACATCCTTTAACCACACGATTACACTCCTG
The DNA here is from genome assembly GCA_032622095.1 of Siphonodentalium dalli. Classification (NCBI taxonomy): domain Eukaryota; kingdom Metazoa; phylum Mollusca; class Scaphopoda; order Gadilida; family Siphonodentaliidae; genus Siphonodentalium; species Siphonodentalium dalli. The sequence goes on from CP136061.1 coordinate 98,427,851, forward strand.
ATATCATGGAGATGATTGTTTATAAGTTTGGTGATAATCGGCGACTAAACAATTTTTTTATCAAATTTGGTGCCAATCCCTCCCCTCTCCATATCTCACCCAAACAGCACCACTATGGCTCTTTAAATCACGATTAGATTACTCGTATCATGGATAAGAACGTGTATTAATTTGGTGGAAACTGGCGCTAAAAAAAATTGTGCATCAATTTTGGTGCCCCTGTCCCTTTCAATGCAACCCTGACTCGAATGAGGCGACATTTGACAGATCAAAGCCACACCATTAGTCTCCTCATACCATGGGGATGATTTTGTATAAGTGTGGTGGAAATCGGCGACTTATTATCAAATTTAGTGCCCACCCCTCCCAATCTCTCATCCAAAAACAACAATTTGGCGTTGTTAAATCGCACAATTAGATTCCTTGTATCATGAAGAAGAATATATATCAATTTGGTGGAAATCGGCGCTAAAATTTGTTTTATCAATTTTGGTGCCCCTCTCCCCTTCCGTTCATCCCTGACTCAAACGACGCCACTTTTGACATATTTAAACCACACCGTTCGATTCTTCATATCATGGGGATGATTATATGAAAACAATCTGCCCCCCCCCCCCTTCCGGGCACCCATGACGCGAACGGTGCGACTTTTGCCATATTTGAACCACACCTTTAGATTCCTCATATTATGGGGATGATTATATATAAGTTTGGTGGCAATCGGCGACAAAAATTTGTTCTGCCCCTCCCCCTTTTCTGCTCCTGACAACAACGGCGTCACTTTAGCCAATTCTAACCCCGACCATTATCTTTCTCGTAAAAAGCTACTCCTAGTAGACCCCTTTGGCATCATCTAGATGGTCCCCTGTGAATTTCTATAGAACACAGACAGACAGACAGACAGACAGACAGACATACATTCGCAAATATAGATATAGATCTATACCGCACGTAGGATGTTGTTATACATTCGGTCAATATATTATTTACTTGATGTATTGTTATTGTATAACGACGGTGACTTTTTGAACTAATTCCTTATTCAAACGATTGTCTATATCGACCAATTTGACTGGATGAGAGGCCCGCCCCAATTACCCCATATAAATTTAGTTATATTTCTCCATTCTCCTAAAACCATTATTTCAATCCCTTCCCGTCTGATCGATACCCCCCTCACTCATTGGAGAAGGGGCATGTCACCAAAGAGGAGAAGACTTGTTGTCTGATCGTTAACTCTTCTAGTTTGCATATATGTGTCATCTGTCATAAGGCTCGCCATGTATTAACCAGGTACATCCTGAAACAATTCCCACTAACTATGGGGTTCGTCCGTTTATTGTTACCATAGTTACGGCCTTTATTTCATTTGTTAAATTTTCGCACTGTACATACATGTTGAATTGGAACTCCCGTAGAAATGGTAAGATTTTAATGCTATTTGGACTGCTATTAGACATGGATTGATGAAATTATACTTACATCTATTATCCGTGTTTTTTTTGGTAAGAATTATTTCAAGATTTGCCATCAGATCAGTGCATCACATTTAGCATTGCTACTCAAGTACCAACTGTTGGATTAGAATATTTTTAGAATAGTGATAGGTCAATATGAGGGAAAGAATACTATGATTTTCAGTCGAGTACGCCGCGGATTGATCTATAGTTTGGGTGATTAGATATTGTGGAACTTGTCAGTGGAACATTAGACACGTTGAAAACCAACTCATTGTCAGTTATATATTGGATCATGTTAGTGGATTGGAGTTACTATAATGTAAAAAGGATGTTGTTTGGCATAATACTATTGGTTGATTAGATGAATGATTAGAGCATGTTTTGTTGTTGTCAAGGTCACGTTGTGGCACATCGTTCCCTCGGAGTACTAAACTCAACTCCAACCCATGATCTGTTCGTTAACCCTTTACCCAACAGAAGGGCCCTGTGCCAATGCATTCTCTTATATATGCGAGTCGACCATAGGTCGCCTCGCATATATAAGAGAATGCATTGGCTTAACACATTCAAAATTATAAAATTGTTAAAGAATGTAAGAAAAAATGGTAAAAAGTGTTAAAAAAAGATTTTTTTAGGCCAATGCATTCTCTTATATATGCGAGGCGACCTATGGTCGACTCGCATATATAAGAGAATGCATTGGCACAGGGCATAACTGTAACTATCACAATGTGGTCAAGGAGCCGGTTCCAATGATATCCATATTTGTATGGTTCTATTGAGACAGACCGAAGATATTTTATGCTGTTGAAGCTTTATTTGGCCGGTTTTGGCCGGTTTGTTGGGTAAAGGGTTAAGTAGTACACAATAAACAGCAAGTTGCCAGGCTAATTGCCAGCATGTGAACCTACACAAACATCTTCGTTTTTGGCAAACATACTGATCACTATAAAGTGTCTTTTTTGTTGACGACGCCGATCTGGTGGGTTCACATAATTATCACTAGAAACAGACTTGCCGTTGAAGACGCCGATATGGTGGTCTTGGAGCGGTATATGGTTTTCCCCACTCCCTCTGGGCAATATGATGTTGCATGGTGGGGTCTTGCTGATTTAATATGCCGCTGTCGTGCAAACCTATGATGTTAAGACAATGTGCATTTTTGTCGCATACAAACATAATTATATAATTTAAAAAATATGTCAATTATGGCTGTATTGGAGTAGATTAAGTCCAATTTTGAAGGCAGTTGTTCCATTTATGACTAAAGCATGAAAATGTGCATATATATACATATTCACATACTAATAGATATTAGACATGGAGCCACGCTGAAATTTCACTTTGCCCCCTCTTTTAAGGGTTTTTTCCAAATTTAAAGAGCGTTTATTTATTTTATAATTTAGTAAATGTCGCAATTAAATGGGTACTGTGCGCCAATTTCAATAAATTCCAGGTAGTAGCAATTATCTAATATCGATAAGATATAGAACAATAAGTAATTTGAGTGGAAGACGTATTCTGTAAACGTTCAGGTTAACAGGCTATCTTACAATCAGGGTCCGCGCTGGACCGAAAATGTACTTTTGCCAAATATTTTGCCAAATGAAAATAATTTTTGCCAAATGCTGTTAGAAGTTGCCAAATGCTATCAGTTTCTACAATATTATTTCTTTTATTTTGATTATTTCGACAATTGCTGCTTGAACGACCTTTTATATCGATATAAAAGCAGTTAATTATTAATATTTCTCGCCTATATACGTGGGTTTATTATAAAACAGTAAACCAACAACATAACAATGAAATTGTAGAAGGGTTTCTTCACCAGAAAGGCACATCAAAACAAAGAGGATTAGCTATGTAAACACCACCACCAGACATACGAGCAATCCCTCCACTCGTCGATACTAATGATATCAGATTAATTGCATCTTGTAATTGCATTGTAAGTTACAATCAAAGTTAATAATTTGATATAAATTAAATTACGAATTTCCGTGTACAAGACGTAATTAAATTAATTGATGTACAGTGGATTGGGCATCGCGTGGGCCGTGGCACATATGATCATGTAAAATATGTTGATACGGAGCGTAAACTCAAGCCACTCATTGACTAGAAGTAAGTGACTATACAATAATTTAAGTGAGTATATGTGACTAGTATACAAGTAATGTGACATTTATTTGATTCATTATTTCGCCTGCATTTGCTTGAAAAATGTACAAAAATTCCTCGATGACGATATAGTTCTGTTTTCACATTCCGGCTAATCTGCCATCCGTAACATTACTTCTTACTCAACAGACTTTCAAATAATGGAAATCTGGTTAACTTATTCTACGAAGCAGAGACTATAGAAACCAACAATATCATTTGAGTACAGTATCTCTTTAAAGGTACGGTTGGCCTTGGCGGTGGGTATCCTGTGAAAATATTTCCACCCATCAAAAACCGCCACAAACTGAAAGATCATCAAAATGTAGACAGACTTTGTCCGTAAACAAATAAGAAATATCGCATAAACAGTATGTTATTGTCATTTGTTTGACCATTGTTATGTAAACAAAAGCATAAAAAGTAACTTTTCTGGTGTTTGTTTATATTATGATGGTAAACATAAAGAGCGTTCTTTGTTGCTGAATTCCTGATATGGAACTAATAAAGAGCGTTTATATCATTTGTGTGTGATTAGCCAGTGACACTGTGCTGTCTTCTGTATCACAATCAGGCTCTTGTTTATGTAAAATATAGTAGGTATTTATGATAGCATGCTGTTTACGCGATGGTCATGGTATATATGAACGAAACTGTATGCGTTTTAATGTTTGTCTGTTTACGGTGTTTGGAACAAATATGAATATTTTCGACAACTAAGGCCAACCGTGCCTTTAATCTTACCATGAAATATGCGATTTATAATTCGGAATATGCATTTTTATACTGCGAGATATAATGCCTCATTTTTAATGTAAAATTGGAACTCCCGTTCAAGATCGCCGTCAAGATAGCAGCCGGAAGTGGAAAATTTGACGTTTTTCACTAATATCTTCAAGATAAGTTTCTGCTGCATGGAACTGTTCAGAATTGTGACTTTATTTTTGTATTACTCATATTAACTGATCATTGGAGCAATGAAATATTCCATTAATGAGGTCCCAGCCCCTTCTGATCCATCAACATTTAGATTTTACAGAACTCGGTATGAAATGTCACTAACAATCACCGTTAGGATACTAGTCATATTTTAACAGGAAATGAAGAGAACGGTGCCATGTAACCAAAATTGTCACTTGGGCTGAAAATGGCTGCCAAAATAGCGACCAAAACCTGGGATATTATAAATATTGGCACAGCATGCCATGTAATCGCTTACAAGTTGTGGTCGATGAATAAAATTGGCTAATATGTCTACTATACTCTTATATACATTAAATTCTAACATTTCTGATGCACACTGATTAAGTGTTACTGATGCAACCACTGACATTAACAGAAATATTGGATTTTTCTATCACAAACTTGACACGTCACGATGAGATAATATTTACCATTTTCCTTATTTTGGCCGCCATTTTGACGGCCATTTTGGCCAAAGTGACAATCTTGGTTCCATTGAGTTGAAATATTCATGAGTAATGGTATACATCACTTTCTTTTCACAGTTCTGCTCATTTTTTGTTGAATTATGATTATAATTCCAATGGTGATTTTTCGTGAAATTTCATACCGCATTCTGTAAATTCGAATTATTGAGGGATCGGAAGGGGCTGGGATACCAAAGAATGGCATATTGTATTGCTCCAGTGATCACTTAACATGAAACATACAACATAAAGTCACACCTCTGAACCAGTTCCATAAAGAAGCTGACATAGAAGACAAAACGTCAAATTGTCAACTTACAGTTGCCATTTTGACGGCCATCATGGACGCAGAGTTCCAATTTCGCCCTAAAAAGGTGCCATTATATTTCGGAGAGTCGTACTTACTGTATATGCCTAATTTTAAATCGCATATTCCATGGTAAGATTAATTGTGACATTTAATAAATTACATGTATACAACCACGAAACTCTCTTTAATTTCGGAAAACCCCCTTAAAGAGGGGTTAAAGTGAAATTTCAGCGGGCTCCATATCTAATATCAATTAGTATGTGAATATGTACATATGTGCAAAATTTCATTCTTTAGTCATGAAGTGAACAATTCTTTTACTAATCTACTGTGGAACTGGTAGCCCAGTGGTTAGAGTGTCGGACTTGTAATGGTGTTAATGCACCGCCGTGAGTTCGCCGTGGACTATCGTCTCCGCAACAGTGGCTTGGCCGGATTAAGCGGCGTGCGTGCTATATATAGCCACACGCTGTTTCACGCTAATACGACATACTGATGCCTCATAACTCGGTCAATATGGAAACAACCAATTCATAAGTATTGTATTAATTAGCAACAATGGCAATAATTATTTCACTGGATAAATATATTAACATAGATAATTTTATACCATTGTGTGTATTATTAAATTAGCAATTATTTCAGCAATTTTTATTCTTGTGAACTTTGTGAAGAACTTTCAGCGATTTCGCAGCGCTATCAGTTTCCACTGGGAATGATATTGATACTGATACATGTAGTAAAATCCACGTACATGTATATTTAGTCCCAAAAACAATGACTGTCCGTAATTCATCCGAAATCAACTGCAATCAATTTTCCGTCGACCCACTATTCTTTGCCATTCGAGCTAATTACGTATGACGTCAGTTACGTTACCTTGACTTATTGGCCGCGTGTTCTACTTATTGGCCGACTTTTTGTTACTTATTGGCCGCGCTTTCTCCTTATTGACCGACATTTTGTTATGTATGACGCGGGCAGCGGCCGGTAACCTATAGCTAATTAATAATCATTATCATGGAAAACGATCGGGATGGCCATCTTGGCTTCACTCTATATATTATTTTCGTCTGCATCTTATACATAACACTTTTCGTTCAGATTAGACAATGTCCGAAAACAATGACATTTTAAGAGAAAAAACGTTACCAGTTCTTAGCATCAAATCAACGGTGCGGGACCAACCAACGTCATAATATATTAACACGGTCACTTAAAGTTATGTGAAACACTCCGGTCGGGTGATGAGATATAAATGGAGAATATTCTTGTTCAAAGTAGTTATTTTTTACAAATATTATATCTAAATTGACAACAGACACCCTCATTCTTATATATTCATTAAATGCAGTGACTGTCGGTGACAAACTCGTTTTCGTTAGTTTATCGCAGATTGTTAAGTAAAGCAACACATAGATAGGTATATGAGTTTAATATAATCAGTCTGAGAATACACAGACAATGTATACAATGTAGTGGACCGGCGACCTGAGTAGCAGAGGTGATGCTCTATAGATATGGACACTCGAGATGGAACTGAGTATAAGCATACTTTGTCAGTGAATCGTGGTGTCTTATATACCATTTGGGGTGCATATTAAATGAGGTACTTTGGTAATTCACCTCGGGGTTGGCTCTTCTGTTATGGTAGTGCCCCACAACCATATTTGGAGGTGGTGCTTCATTGTGTGATAATCGGCGCTTGCGGTTGGATGCGAGGTCCGTGGAGGGCCGAGCGCCTGCTATTCAGGTCTATATTCCATGTTTTAGTTGATATGATTATTGTTATTGATCCTTGAATCAAGGGGTATGAATCTAGTTGGGGGTTCTAGTAGCTGTATAGGTAATTACATGAGAAGATACACATGTATATGAATCCCGAATCGAGTGGTAAATATGTATAATTGAGCATAATTCCGACGATGTTTACTATTAAGATTTACGGTCGATTTGCTTGAAATTTTCGGCGATGTTAGTAGAATGCTACATTCCTCCAGTTGACATATAACCTGGATACCAACTTATCAGTTTCACGCACCAAACAAGTACATAATATGTCTTTAATATGTAGTGTAGTAAACTCCGGGCTTTGCCTTATCCTTTAAATACAGCTAACGTTTCCCCCATTATACATGTAATAGAACCATCCAGACCATGCGCACGGGTGTAGATATCAAACAATATGTGATCCTCCATAGGATCGGGTATCATATAATATGTGATCCTCCCCTCAGGAGTCACTCGTGGCTCAATGAAGGCAGGATCAAATATCAAAATGAGAGGATATGGTGGTCCCATGAAAAGGGGATCACCATATCCTCTCATTTTGATATGTGATCCTAAAGTAAGACAATATTTTTATCAAATAAATAACGGAGATATTTGAAGAATTGTTTTTGACGAAATCTATAGAAGAATTTGACTTATATTTCACCAGAGTCGATCTATTGTGGTGTTGTAATTTCTCATACAAATCGCCGTTATTTAGTAAAGGGACAGAAGAATAGCCGCCTCGTTAGAGCCACATCTAAAAATAGAATCTTTGGGGTCTAAAATTGGTTGTACTAAAATATTCCCAAAATAACAAAACCCAAAAAAAATTTCAAAACTTCAAAAATTTATTTTTTCCAAAAATTATTTTTTCCAAAAAATTTAAAAATTTCCAAACTTCCAAATTATCAAAACCCTCAAAATTATTTCTCCAAAAAAAGTTTAAATAAAAAATTTATAACGAGTTTTCGGTTTCTGATAATCTCGATATTAAAATGGTGGTCCCATGAAAAGGGGATCACCATATCCTCTCATTTTGATATGTGATCCTAAAGTAAGACAATATTTTTATCAAATAAATAACGGAGATATTTGAAGAATTGTTTTTGACGAAATCTATAGAAGAATTTGACTTATATTTCACCAGAGTCGATCTATTGTGGTGTTGTAATTTCTCATACAAATCGCCGTTATTTAGTAAAGGGACAGAAGAATAGCCGCCTCGTTAGAGCCACATCTAAAAATAGAATCTTTGGGGTCTAAAATTGGTTGTACTAAAATATTCCCAAAATAACAAAACCCAAAAAAAATTTCAAAACTTCAAAAATTTATTTTTTCCAAAAATTATTTTTTCCAAAAAATTTAAAAATTTCCAAACTTCCAAATTATCAAAACCCTCAAAATTATTTCTCCAAAAAAAGTTTAAATAAAAAATTTATAACGAGTTTTCGGTTTCTGATAATCTCGATATTAAAATGTCGAATGTTAAATTATTTGCGTGTAATATCTTTCGTTATTTTTTTTTGTTCAAATATTTTTCATGAAATTATTAATCGATGTTTAGAAAATAGCTTTATTGGACATTGTGACCATCGATATGAATGCATACATTCCAGTGTTTTATCGGACGCAGTTCATATAATTGTCATACCTGAAAATAGACACCATTACTTTTACATAAATAATAAAGAGCGTTTATTCTTTACACTCTCTCTATCCCATATGACAGGTGTGTATTATCGTGAATTATTGGAAGTTTTGAGATGTACTATGTTCAATCCCTAACGGTCGAAAATTGTAATGTGAAATTACAACCCTCCAGAATGAATTGTCATATTCGCTGTACACGCAATCACACGCGACATTGGTGGTAACAATGTGTCTTTCACACCTTTGCTTTACCAAATGAATTATATTATTTCCCCGGTCACAGTTATATGCTATTCAGAAAACATATCGATTTAATGTCTGAACAAACGAGTTAGTATCAATTAAGGTTGATAAACTGTGTCATTCACACGATAATTAGTTAGCCAAAACATGCATACGTCCAGGACACTCAATTATAGAAATTGCTTTGATGACATTGTTATAACAACATTACGTAATAACCAATTATCGCCCCACATTCATACTTACGCTTTGGACATTTTATCAGTTTATCACGTGATCACTAAATGTGGCAATCGGGTATCCTCCGATGCCTGCAATATATTATTTATAATAATTGGACTCATTGATCTCACGTGAATAATACTCTTAGTTGTTCCAATAAAATAGTTATCAAATTCGATCACCAATAGATTTGACTGTGGAATGTAATGACCTTTAACTTATTTATCGATCTAAAGGGACACTCATTATGAATGAATGTTAACAATACAAGCGCACGAATGAAGAGCGTTGAACATATACGAAATTACTACACGAATGAATTGAACCTTGAAATTTATATTTCACATCTTACCAACAACAGCTACAGACATAATCATAGTATTATACTGTCTTGCATGTACACACGCTATGACATCATTAAAGGTGGACAATCCACTCAAGGTGTGGCAACAGATACGGACATAGGCATAGTGTTATACAGTCTTCTATGTACCCACGCTATGACACCATTAACGTACATTGGATGTTAGGTATATGACTATTGAGTATGCACCAATCAATGAGCAAATGAGCAAAAAAATGAGCAAATGAGCAAAAAATGAGCAAATGAGCAAGAAAATGAGCAAATGAGCAAGAAAATGAGCAAATGAGCAATAAAAATGAGCAAATGAGCATAAAAATGAGCAAATGAGCAAGAAAATGAGCAAATGAGCAATAAAAATGAGCAAATGAGCATAAAAATGAGCAAATGAGCAAGAAAATGAGCAAATGAGCAAGAAAATGAGCAAATGAGCAATAAAAATGAGCAAATGAGCAAAAAAATGAGCAAATGAGCAAGAAAATGAGCAAATGAGCAATAAAAATGAGCAAATGAGCAAATAAATGAGCAAATGAGCAATAAAAATGAGCAAATGAGCAAAATAATGAGCAAATGAGCAAGAAAATGAGCAAATGAGCAATAAAAATGAGCAAATGAGCAAATAAATGAGCAAATGAGCAATAAAAATGAGCAAATGAGCAAAAAAATGAGCAAATGAGCAAGAAAATGAGCAAATGAGCAATAAAAATGAGCAAATGAGCAAATAAATGAGCAAATGAGCAAAACAATGAGCAATAAAATGAGCAAATGAGCAATAAAAATGAGCAAATGAGCAAAAAAATGGGCATACCTGTATGCAGGCCTACCAGTGGATGAATAGTCTGTCGGAGAAGTACTGTGTAGACAGGTCTTGCCGGTAAGAGAGTCAGACGAGAAGTGAAGGCTCGGCTATTAAAACATAGTAATGCGATAGCGAACATCAAACGAGTCTGCGCACGCATATCTGTCAAAAGGATACAATAGCAGTCATTGGTCAATTTATCCCCGGTGTCATCTCAGTACCCAATCGGGACAAAGCCGAAGGTCAACTCATTTTTTTTGCTCATTATAGTACGTCACTTGGACATTTTATCAGTTTATCACGTGATCACTAAATGTGGCAATCGGGTATCCACCGATGCCTGCAATTTATTATTTATAATAATTGGACTCATTGATCTCACGTAAATAATACTCTTAGTTGTTCCAATAAAATAGTTATCAAATTCGATCACCAATAGATTTGACTGTGGAATATAATGACCTTTAACTTATTTATCGATCTATGTTAAGACATGGTCTTAACAAAAAACTTGACCATAACAAAAATTACCTTACATTTATGCATGAATCTAATTAGACCATACGTAAATATTGTCAGCTTATCGTCTGATGAGCAAATCCGATGTTTATCAAAAATAGTACAACTTCCAGTTGGTAATTACTCTTACGAATGAAGAGCGTTGAACATATACGAAATTACTACACGAATGAACTGAAATTTATATTTTCACATCTTACCAACAACAGATACAGACATAGTCATAGTGTTATACTATCTTACATGTACCCATGCTATGACATCATTCGAGGGGACAATACACTCAAGGAGTTAAAGTGACACGAAACAAGGGACGTGATGTAATATTGGTGTTTGAATCTTAAAGGAACACAAGACACTCTAAAGGGACACTCATTATGAATGAATGTTAACAATACAAGCGCACGAATGAAGAGCGTTGAACATATACAAAATTACTACACGAATGAATTGAACCTTGAAATTTATATTTCACATCTTACCAACAACAGCTACAGGCATTATCATAGGGTTATACTGTCTTGCATATACACACGCTATGACATCATTAAAGGCGGACAATCCACTCACGGTGTGACAACAGATACAGACATAGGCATAGTGTTATACAGTCTTCTATGTACCAATGCTATGACATAATTAAAGGGGGGATAATACACGCACGGTGTGGAATGTTAAAGTGACACGCGGTAAGGGACGTGATGTAATATTGGTGAAACCCCCTCCCCACTTATAGATATATAACGAAGACGAGAATAACATGTTGATGAAGTTTATTGAAATTTAATCATTGTCTGAATCTTCGACCGTTAGATTTACTTCTAAGAGTTTCTTGAATTTTCTCATCGCTTCATCTGCAGCCCATTCATTATTATATCCGTGTTTGGTCAGTTTGGCCATTTTCTTCATGATCATGGTATGTATGCGTGATGTTTTCAATCGGTACTGGTATTCTATTAATCGTCTATAACTTTTGAGAAACAGAGCAAACTCTGTGTCGATGGCATCCTCTTTTCCCGACATGCTCTCATCTCCCGAAATGCTCTCTTCTTCTTTCACATCATTGGTGACGCGTTTCATCATACTTTTGAATGTGTCCATCTCGTTGACACATCGCGCAGCTTTCTTAAGACCGAATACCGTTCTACTACCGACGCCATTACCATCTTCTGAATCTGATAGCGTTCCACGTTCATCTTCATCTGAATCTAGAACCGCTTCGTCAGATTCATCGGTATCTTCTCCGAAGAGAGTTGGTTTTGTCTCAGACATAACTCCGTGTTTAATCTGTTTATGTCTTTGTAGATTGTAGTTCGTCGATAAAATAATGCCACATAAATCACACCCGTGCATTATCGCGAATTATTGGAAGAACCATCACTCTTATAAGTAGCGATAAAAAGAGAGAATAAGGTGTGGTATACAACCGTCGCTCTAAGAGTACGTTCGTCCCGGTGCTAGGGTATAGATATTTGACCGCCGGTGATTCAATTAATGCCAATTTATCAGTATGGTACTCTATGTATTCATTCATGATTTGGCTAATCGTATGACACTGATCTTTTCATTTTCTTCTTATTATTAGACAAACCTCCATCAGACACTCTCTTGTTGGTTTGTTTGGACGCTTTACGTGTGTTTGTCAACTTATTTGCTGCAACTTCAGCCTTAGCCATTTCAATCGCTTGAGCGATGGGTGTCACCACGTTAATAAGTGGTTTTAGAACGTCTTCTTCACTATCACTAGTTTTAGTTCTGTCAATAAAGTATCGACCCTGATTATCTGGTATTAACTTCCCATCAACCATATCTCTGAAATGTTTTCTCCACATTTCAAGATCTGCTGGAATATATGGGATCGACATGTTTCTTCAAAATGTACAAGTCACTCTTTTTTCTGCATTTTATTTTAGAAAGTTTATCGCCTCTTATAAAAATCGATTATTGGCCATGAATGCCAAATGCACCATGATAGTTATCGATGTCAATAATGCGTTTCGTTGAGATCTTGATTGAGTATGCACCAATCAATGAGCAAATAAATGAGCAAGCAGGATGTTATGTCGCTTGGTGGCGGAGGTAGCATCACCAAATTACCCTCAGGGGACCTCATTCTGCCATCTAAAAATAGAATCTTTGGGTCTAAAATTGGTTGTACTAAAATATTCCCAAAAACCCAAAACTTTTCAAAAATTTCAAAAACTTCAAAAATTTCAAAAAACTTCAAAAAATTCAAAAACTTCAAAAATAAGACCCTGGCGGCGGCGGCGGCGGCGGCGACATTGCGGTATTTTACTGCGGCGGCGGTGCCGCCGTTATTTTACTGCGGCGGCGGTGCCTCCGCCGCCGCCGGGGTCTGCCGCCGGCGGACCCCGCAGTAAAATACCGGCGGCGGCTGCGCCGCAGTAAAATACCGCAATGCCGCCGCCGCCAGGGTCTTATTTTTGAAGTTTTTGAATTTTTTGAAGTTTTTTGAAATTTTTGAATTTTTTGAAATTTTTGAAAATTTTTGAAGTTTTTGAATTTTTTTGAAATTTTTGAAGTTTTTTGAAATTTTTGAAGTTTTGGGTTTTTGGGAATATTTTAGTACAACCAATTTTAGACCCAAAGATTCTATTTTTAGATGGCAGAATGAGGTCCCCTGAGGGTAATTTGGTGATGCTACCTCCGCCACCAAGCGACATAACATCCTGCTTGCTCATGTATTTGCTCATTGATTGGTGCATACTCAATCAAGATCTCAACGAAACGCATTATTGACATCGATAACTATCATGGTGCATTTGGCATTCATGGCCAATAATCGATTTTTATAAGAGGCGATAAACTTTCTAAAATAAAATGCAGAAAAAAGAGTGACTTGTACATTTTGAAGAAACATGTCGATCCCATATATTCCAGCAGATCTTGAAATGTGGAGAAAACATTTCAGAGATATGGTTGATGGGAAGTTAATACCAGATAATCAGGGTCGATACTTTATTGACAGAACTAAAACTAGTGATAGTGAAGAAGACGTTCTAAAACCACTTATTAACGTGGTGACACCCATCGCTCAAGCGATTGAAATGGCTAAGGCTGAAGTTGCAGCAAATAAGTTGACAAACACACGTAAAGCGTCCAAACAAACCAACAAGAGAGTGTCTGATGGAGGTTTGTCTAATAATAAGAAGAAAATGAAAAGATCAGTGTCATACGATTAGCCAAATCATGAATGAATACATAGAGTACCATACTGATAAATTGGCATTAATTGAATCACCGGCGGTCAAATATCTATACCCTAGCACCGGGACGAACGTACTCTTAGAGCGACGGTTGTATACCACACCTTATTCTCTCTTTTTATCGCTACTTATAAGAGTGATGGTTCTTCCAATAATTCGCGATAATGCACGGGTGTGATTTATGTGGCATTATTTTATCGACGAACTACAATCTACAAAGACATAAACAGATTAAACACGGAGTTATGTCTGAGACAAAACCAACTCTCTTCGGAGAAGATACCGATGAATCTGACGAAGCGGTTCTAGATTCAGATGAAGATGAACGTGGAACGCTATCAGATTCAGAAGATGGTAATGGCGTCGGTAGTAGAACGGTATTCGGTCTTAAGAAAGCTGCGCGATGTGTCAACGAGATGGACACATTCAAAAGTATGATGAAACGCGTCACCAATGATGTGAAAGAAGAAGAGAGCATTTCGGGAGATGAGAGCATGTCGGGAAAAGAGGATACCATCGACACAGAGTTTGCTCTGTTTCTCAAAAGTTATAGACGATTAATAGAATACCAGTATCGATTGAAAACATCACGCATACATACCATGATCATGAAGAAAATGGCCAAACTGACCAAACACGGATATAATAATGAATGGGCTGCAGATGAAGCGATGAGAAAATTCAAGAAACTCTTAGAAGTAAATCTAACGGTCGAAGATTCAGACAATGATTAAATTTCAATAAACTTCATCAACATGTTATTCTCGTCTTCGTTATATATCTATAAGTGGGGAGGGGGTTTCACCAATATTACATCACGTCCCTTACCGCGTGTCACTTTAACATTCCACACCGTGCGTGTATTATCCCCCCCTTTAATTATGTCATAGCATTGGTACATAGAAGACTGTATAACACTATGCCTATGTCTGTATCTGTTGTCACACCGTGAGTGGATTGTCCGCCTTTAATGATGTCATAGCGTGTGTATATGCAAGACAGTATAACCCTATGATAATGCCTGTAGCTGTTGTTGGTAAGATGTGAAATATAAATTTCAAGGTTCAATTCATTCGTGTAGTAATTTTGTATATGTTCAACGCTCTTCATTCGTGCGCTTGTATTGTTAACATTCATTCATAATGAGTGTCCCTTTAGAGTGTCTTGTGTTCCTTTAAGATTCAAACACCAATATTACATCACGTCCCTTGTTTCGTGTCACTTTAACTCCTTGAGTGTATTGTCCCCTCGAATGATGTCATAGCATGGGTACATGTAAGATAGTATAACACTATGACTATGTCTGTATCTGTTGTTGGTAAGATGTGAAAATATAAATTTCAGTTCATTCGTGTAGTAATTTCGTATATGTTCAACGCTCTTCATTCGTAAGAGTAATTACCAACTGGAAGTTGTACTATTTTTGATAAACATCGGATTTGCTCATCAGACGATAAGCTGACAATATTTACGTATGGTCTAATTAGATTCATGCATAAATGTAAGGTAATTTTTGTTATGGTCAAGTTTTTTGTTAAGACCATGTCTTAACATAGATCGATAAATAAGTTAAAGGTCATTATATTCCACAGTCAAATCTATTGGTGATCGAATTTGATAACTATTTTATTGGAACAACTAAGAGTATTATTTACGTGAGATCAATGAGTCCAATTATTATAAATAATAAATTGCAGGCATCGGTGGATACCCGATTGCCACATTTAGTGATCACGTGATAAACTGATAAAATGTCCAAGTGACGTACTATAATGAGCAAAAAAAATGAGTTGACCTTCGGCTTCGTCCCGATTGGGTACTGAGATGACACCGGGGATAAATTGACCAATGACTGCTATTGTATCCTTTTGACAGATATGCGTGCGCAGACTCGTTTGATGTTCGCTATCGCATTACTATGTTTTAATAGCCGAGCCTTCACTTCTCGTCTGACTCTCTTACCGGCAAGACCTGTCTACACAGTACTTCTCCGACAGACTATTCATCCACTGGTAGGCCTGCATACAGGTATGCCCATTTTTTTGCTCATTTGCTCATTTTTATTGCTCATTTGCTCATTTTATTGCTCATTGTTTTGCTCATTTGCTCATTTATTTGCTCATTTGCTCATTTTTATTGCTCATTTGCTCATTTTCTTGCTCATTTGCTAATTTTTTTGCTCATTTGCTCATTTTTATTGCTCATTTGCTCATTTATTTGCTCATTTGCTCATTTTTATTGCTCATTTGCTCATTTTCTTGCTCATTTGCTCATTATTTTGCTCATTTGCTCATTTTTATTGCTCATTTGCTCATTTATTTGCTCATTTGCTCATTTTTATTGCTCATTTGCTCATTTTCTTGCTCATTTGCTCATTTTTTTGCTCTTTGCTCATTTTTATTGCTCATTTGCTCATTTTCTTGCTCATTTGCTCATTTTCTTGCTCATTTGCTCATTTTTATGCTCATTTGCTCATTTTTATTGCTCATTTGCTCATTTTCTTGCTCATTTGCTCATTTTTATGCTCATTTGCTCATTTTGATTGCTCATTTGCTCATTTTCTTGCTCATTTGCTCATTTTCTTGCTCATTTGCTCATTTTTTGCTCATTTGCTCAGTTTTTTGCTCATTTGCTCATTGATTGGTGCATACTCAAGAGTCATATACCTAACATCCAATGTACGTTAATGGTGTCATAGCGTGGGTACATAGAAGACTGTATAACCCTATGCCTATGTCCGTATCTGTTGCCACACCTTGAGTGGATTGTCCACCTTTAATGATGTCATAGCGTGTGTACATGCAAGACAGTATAATACTATGATTATGTCTGTAGCTGTTGTTGGTAAGATGTGAAATATAAATTTCAAGGTTCAATTCATTCGTGTAGTAATTTCGTATATGTTCAACGCTCTTCATTCGTGCGCTTGTATTGTTAACATTCATTCATAATGAGTGTCCCTTTAGATCGATAAATAAGTTAAAGGTCATTACATTCCACAGTCAAATCTATTGGTGATCGAATTTGATAACTATTTTATTGGAACAACTAAGAGTATTATTCACGTGAGATCAATGAGTCCAATTATTATACATAATATATTGCAGGCATCGGAGGATACCCGATTGCCACATTTAGTGATCACGTGATAAACTGATAAAATGTCCAAAGCGTAAGTATGAATGTGGGGCGATAATTGGTTATTACGTAATGTTGTTATAACAATGTCATCAAAGCAATTTCTATAATTGAGTGTCCTGGACGTATGCATGTTTTGGCTAACTAATTATCGTGTGAATGACACAGTTTATCAACCTTAATTGATACTAACTCGTTTGTTCAGACATTAAATCGATATGTTTTCTGAATAGCATATAACTGTGACCGGGGAAATAATATAATTCATTTGGTAAAGCAAAGGTGTGAAAGACACATTGTTACCACCAATGTCGCGTGTGATTGCGTGTACAGCGAATATGACAATTCATTCTGGAGGGTTGTAATTTCACATTACAATTTTCGACCGTTAGGGATTGAACATAGTACATCTCAAAACTTCCAATAATTCACGATAATACACACCTGTCATATGGGATAGAGAGAGTGTAAAGAATAAACGCTCTTTATTATTTATGTAAAAGTAATGGTGTCTATTTTCAGGTATGACAATTATATGAACTGCGTCCGATAAAACACTGGAATGTATGCATTCATATCGATGGTCACAATGTCCAATAAAGCTATTTTCTAAACATCGATTAATAATTTCATGAAAAATATTTGAAAAAAAAAAAATAACGAAAGATATTACACGCAAATAATTTAACATTCGACATTTTAATATCGAGATTATCAGAAACCGAAAACTCGTTATAAATTTTTTATTTAAACTTTTTTTGGAGAAATAATTTTGAGGGTTTTGATAATTTGGAAGTTTGGAAATTTTGAGGTTTTGATAATTTGGAAGTTTGGAAATTTTTAAATTTTTTGGAAAAAATAATTTTTGGAAAAAATAAATTTTTGAAGTTTTGAAATTTTTTTTGGGTTTTTTTATTTTGGGAATATTTTAGTACAACCAATTTTAGACCCCAAAGATTCTATTTTTAGATGTGGCTCTAACGAGGCGGCTATTCTTCTAGGGACATTCTTTATAGATTTATTACCCTTCATATAAAATCACTAAAATCAGATAAAGATCGCATATCGAAACCTATGTGATCCTCCGCAGGATCAGATATCGTTTATAGTCTACACTCGTGCGCATTAGGTTAACCAGTCTGGAGTAAACTACATACCCACATATAAAAATACCAGTATCATTATGAATCTGAGTGTATGTTTACTTAGACTGTAGGTGAACCATCGGGGTATCGTGAGTCTCGTGATTTATTATGTCTTATTTTCTCAATAAAATGTAAACTACCGCTACGAATGAACGTACATTGTAATTCAATATTCATAATTCTCAATTGCAGTAATGGAAATATCACACAGTAAGAAGATTTTCCTTTTACGACATTAATACCTTTAGCCCGCCGATCTACTGTGAGACAAAGGTGGTCGCACAAATTCAAAACAGCTGCGTCGTATTAGATAACAAGAAAACCATAGTCAGAAATGGTAACGCCCTCAATATTAGGCACACATATAAATTATAATATAAAATATATCTGTTTCATGAATGACCGCCTCATAATTCCGTTAAATCAACTAATCCTTCAAATTATTAAAAAAAACTACGGCTTATTACTGCAGGTTTCCCAATCACCAGACCAGAAAGATTCTAAATCGGACCAAACATCTATTAAACGGATTAAATGCACACCCGATACTTTGCAACACATTTGGCCTACATTCAAATTGAGACATGTCTCATATTCCATCAGCAAGGTTAGCTGTTATATTGCATTGTGTTACCGCCATAAAATCTCCAAGAGTGGCCCAGCTATTTTCCATACCTAAACATCGAAAGCAATTAACACAGCCATAAAAGTTACAAACTGCAACCATGAGACATCCGCGAATACACGTCCGCGAAAACCCGAAACGTGTTGACCTGCGAGATACGGCCTGGTCAGCCTTACTTCAATTTCCTAAAAATAACTCGCATCGGGAAAAACCTGAAATGTGTTGTCCTGTCAGATATCCCCATCGCGCATCGCCCCATTGTCACGGCCAGATCAGCGTAGCCGTAAACACCCATATAGGGCGTAATAATTGGTCCACGTCACAAAATCAGATATAGTCTATATACGGCCCAAAGCGTCTGGCTTTAGTTCGTTATCAACTATGATAAACGCGATTGAAGCTGTGTCGCGGTGTCTTGGCATACTGTCCGATTTTCTTTAAATTTTCTTTTCAAGATGCTGGTGCCATTATTTATAGTGACATGCGTCATCACTCTAGATGCTGGAATCGCACAGGGCGATCGACGTCTGTACAACGTGAGCGACGAGCATAACGGGCCGACCGACGGTTCGTCGGTTAACAATATGACATCAACGCCAAATACAACCCAACCCAGCTCATCGGAAAATCAGTCAAACTGCAACAAGGCAACGTCCCAACGTCATGTCTTGGTTGAACATGGGGACTTTACGGCCTACCTCGTAGAGTCTGAGTATAGAGACCAACCAGGTAACTGCGTATGACTAAAGCATAATGTTCTTCCTATTTGTCTACAATGAGAAAGAGAAATTATAGGAATTTTATTATTAAATAGTAAAGTATTAATATGTCACCCGCCATATCAAATCCAGTCGTAAGTCGGGATTTTTTTTACCCTGTGCCAATGCATTCTCTTATATATGCGAGTCGACCATAGGTCGCCTCGCATAATTATATAAGAGAATGCATTGGCCTAACAATTTTTTATCATTTTTTTTTAATAAATGTTTCTTACAATTTTTAGGACATAAAATAAAAAACATCCATTACCCTGCAGGGAGCCCCACACATATATAGAAGCATATAGAAGAGTGTCGTCTGCTCATATTTGTCTGAAATTATAAAATTGTTAAAGAATACAAGAACAAATTATTAAAATTGTAAAAAATTGTTAGGCCAATGCATTCTCTTATATATGCGAGGCGACCTATTGTCGACTCGCAAAAATAAGAGAATGCATTGGCACATGGTAAAAAAATCCCGACTTACGACTGGATTTGATATGGCGGGTCACATATGGATAACGTTAATGTGTTAGTCTGGGTTGATGAAAGTGTGTGGTTTTCGTTTCTACTCAAAACTAATGTTACGACAAAATGTCCAAACGAGTGTTCGTGTATTGTGAAGAGGGTTATCTCAATTGTTTGGGTTGCCAATACGAATAGCGTAATACCATGTTTTAAAATCCCCTATTAATTAAAGAGGCACTCTACGCCATTTTCAATAAATTCCCGATGAAAACAACGATCTAATATCGATAATATATAGAAAACTAAGTAATTTGAGTCGAAGATGTATTCTGTAAACGTTCAGGTTTAATAGGTTATCTTAAAGCCATAAATTGAATTACGAATTTCCGTGTACAAGACGTAATCAAAATAATTCACGGATAGTGGATAGGGCAACGCGTAGCATACGTGATCGTATAATAAATTATGTTGGTACGGGGCGTAAACTCAAGCCACTCACTGACTAGTCCAAACGAGTGGTTCGTGTATTGTGAAGAGGGTTATCTCAAGTGTTTGGGTTGCCAATACGAATAGCGTAATACCATGTTTTAAAATCCCCTATTAATTAAATGGGTACTCTACGCCATTTTCAATAAATTCCCGATGAAAACAACGATCTAATATCGATAATATATAGAAAACTAAGTAATTTGAGTCGAAGATGTATTCTGTAAACGTTCAGGTTTAATAGGTTATCTTAAAATCAAAGTTAATAATTTGATATAAATTTAATAAAACAGCAATACTGTTCCGAAAACAAATAGCTGAGAAACATCAGTTGTTACAAATATGTGACCCGCCATATCAAATCCAGTCGTAAGTCGGGATGTTTTTACCCTGTGCCAATGCATTCTCTTATATATGCGTGTCGACCATAGGTCGCCTCGCATATATAAGAGAATGCATTGGCCTAACATTTTTTTATCATTTTTTAAAATAAATGTTTCTTACAATTTTTAGGACATAAAATAAAAATCATCCATTACCCTGCAGGGAGCCCCACACATATATAGAAGCATATAGAAGAGTGTCGTCTGTTCATGTTTGTCTGGGGCTCTGTATGGGTGAAATTATAAAATTGTTAAAGAATACAAGAACAAATTATTAAAATTGTAAAAAAAACTGTTAGGCCAATGCATTCTCTTATATATGCGATGCGACCTATGGTCGACTCGCATATATAAGAGAATGCATTGGCACAGGGTAAAACAAATCCCGACTTACGACTGGATTTGATATGGCGGGTCACATATTGCACTTAACAGTGTTTTTTTTTTAAATTTCAACCAAAATGTAGTAATTTTTTTTAAATAGCCGCATAAACTGTCCCGGTTCGTTGACACATTTATTTCCTAGATACAGAAGTTCCAGTTAGTTGGTTTTCCTGACACATAATAATATATAGTTATTATACAATGGTGTGTACAGTATGTGTTTTCTTGTACGAGTCCAGGTTGTGGTGAAGTGTCATATTGGACGAGAGAGTCGAGCCCAATATGACTTTTCACCACAACCTGGACGAGTACAAGAAAAACTCATACTTTACACACCATTGTATGGTGACATGTGTATTATCCATCTGTATGTTTATCCAAATTTTGGGAATAAAACTTTTGTGGTTATTTTTGGTATTTGTCGGCACTTATTTCTCTATAAAACCCTTTAGTTTGATCATCAGAAAGCATGATTTGGAATAGTACACACGGAAGTGAAAAAATCGGAAGTGAAACGTCTGCTAAATCCACCATGCAATTTCACCGATTCATTTCGCAATAAAATGAATTATTGACGTCACAGAACCGATAAAAAAGTAATATTACATACTTGAGAGTCCAATATGACATGCGGGAGTCCAATGTGACTTTTTCCCGATTTTATCACGTGGCGGTTTTTGCCCAATCAGAAATACTTTTGTCTGTCTGTTGTCTGCTTTTGTCACCTCAACACCCCTAAAACCAATAACAGGTAATTCAGTACACTTGTTAACTGACCTCGGAGAACCAATTTATAGTATATACAGTTTAACGTATTTCTTATTATTATCCATCTCTTAACTAACACCATTTCCGATTGGGCAAAAGCCGCCACGTGATAGTCCTGGAAAAAGTCATATTGGACTCCCGAAAGTCATATTGGACTCCCGACTGTACAATATGACTTTTCAAATTGGACTCCGTGACGTCACGAATTAACTCTTTTGCGAAATGAATCGGTGAAATTATGATGCGCGCGCAACATTTATGGATTTTAGCAGACGTTTCACTTCCGCATTGAGTTTTTTCTCACTTCCGTGTTTACTTTTCCAAATCATGCTTTCTGATGATCAATATACGGAACAGGCTTTTATAGAGAATTAAGTGCCGACAAATACCAAAAATAACCACAAAAGTTTTATTTCCAAAATTTGGATAAACATACAGATGGATAATAAAAATGTCATTATACAATGTTGTGTACAGTATGAGTTGTTCTTGTACTCGTCCAGGTTGTGGTGAAAAGTCATATTGAACTCGACACTGGCGTGTCTCGTCCAATATGACTTTTCACCACAACCTGGACTCGTACAAGAAAAACACATACTGTACACAACATTGTATAATAACTTTATACTATAAACTGTAATAGATGGTCGTATCTGTTGTTATAATACTGTTATGTTTTTGCAGTCAACGGAAAGTGGTCTAATTGGGAAGAATCTGAATGTCTAGTGACATGTGGACAAGGTTACTATGTGCGGACGCGGTCCTGCACCAACCCGCCACCTTATAACGGAGGAGAACATTGCAACGGAAAATCGATGCAGACGGCGATTTGTTGGAAAACAAGCTGCCCATGTGAGTCAAAACTACACGATCGAGTTATATCACTTCGTTCGATCAAGCCAAGCTAACCAGGAAAGCACAAACTACACGATAATAGATAGGGATGCACATAAATCAATTCATTCAACACTGTACTGTGAATATAGCCCGCCGGCAAATATATGATCCCCAATAACATAAATATATTTTAAGTCCTAAAATAGTATTCAAAATGCATGTGTGAAATTTTCGTGTCCACTTCCCATTACCAAGCCCAGTTTATCAGATCTGATGACATAGTCTGTCTTTGTCGATCAACACAATGCCGCAATTGCATGAATATGAACGTTTACTTCAATTAATCTTTAGTCAAGCAAATGGTCATATCTATTGGGCAATATTCTGCTACACGTCAGTATTCGTTTTGTTGTACACGAGTAAGTCCTTCCGTATGCCGCCGACGATTATCTGACACGTTGTTCTTTTTGTAAATTATGACTCTTGATGTCAACGTTTTTTTTTTGTATGTTTATGTACAACGTATAAATAATGGTGCAAACATAATTCCAGTTGACGGTACTTGGTCAGAATGGATTTACAGCGCATGTAGTTTTAGCTGCGGTCAAGGCATCCAGCTTCGAACAAGAACGTGCCACAGCCCCGCACCAAGCAATGGCTATACGTATTGTCATGGTAACCATACTGAGATGGTCGATTGCTGGAATACGCCGTGCCCAGGTATGTGTCTCCGAATCTGTTTGTTTACGGTGCATGGTTAAAATTATGTTTGTTCATGGATGATTACGAAAACTACTTTACTTCCTGTTAAAGGGGTTGTGTACACTAAATCCGACCTTGTATCGGACCATCTCATTTTATACTTAACAGAATATATGCAACAAATGAATGATTTTGAACCATGGATTAGTGCAAAATACACTGATGTGCTCTATGAGCGAACAAATAACATGGTAATTATGATGAAAACGAATTCATGACTCAGTCACAAATTCATTTTCATTATAATTACCATGTTGTTTGCATCTTTCGTAGAGCACACACGTGTAGCTGGCACTCATCCATGGCTGAAATTATTTCAGTAGTTGCATATATTATGTTGAGTATAAACGGTGATGGTCCCATAAATGGCCGAATTTATGGTACAGTCGCCCTTTGAGGTTATACAAAGAACTGCATGATATGCAATATCTACATTGCTACATATAAATAAATGTATAAAGATATACTTGTACCGGAATATCAAGTTTAAAAATACCGAAGCTTCGCCTACACTGAATAACCATAGGTCACCTGGTGCGAAAACCCCACCATGAGTAAAAACCTTAATACAAGGTCAATAATTATCGAACCAAAATTGAGTTTGACTCGCTTGCGATCAATATTCATCAAAATCCCCTGCGCATACCCAGTTGTTTAGACCACATTATCACCCTTAATTTAGTGTGTCTCCTGCATCGATAGGTTGAATATAACCAAGGATATATATATGAATAGGTGCACACATTTGAAAACGGACAAATCCTTGAAGAGATTCCCATCAAATATAGCATTGTAGTACTGAAGAATGTCACTGAAACAATGATTCACCATGTGTGGTCCTGTCTGTGAGACCTCTGCAGATTAAATTTTGCAGTACTGCTATGCTATTGTTATGCTGCCGCCCTTCGCAACACACCTGAGGTATAGTTGCCTCACTATTTACCAATTAAGTGCTATATTGTTTCAGTGAAATAACTAGTTTGATTCAGAAGTACCTTCGTCTATGAATGATTTACTTTTTTAAAAATTTGCATGACTATCAATACTGTAACGAGTCATAGTTGCACAACTGTAATGTTTGCACTCCTCGACCAAACATGCATAATGTGAGTATTATGGACAACTATACTGATGTTGAAATTACAATTAGACATGTATCAATCGTCACGAATATCACTTTTCCTTTTAATTTACAGTTGACGGAGGTTGGTCAGGGTGGACTGGTGATGGCTGTACTACAACATGTGGCTTAGGGAAGCAGAGACGAAGCAGAACGTGCACGCAGCCGACACCAGCACTAGGCGGGAAGTACTGCCCGGATTCAGATTCAGAGGTGACTCTCTGTGAACAGTCATCATGTCCAGGTACCACACCATTCCTATCCGGTCGACACATCCGCCACACGAGTCATGAGTGTCGTCCGCCTCCTTGTTTAAATATCAATTTTCTCTATACTAAGTAGAACAAGTCAGAAATTTTGTTTCATGATCGAACTGCGGACCTGATAATTATCGAAATATGTAGTCGAAATAATGTTTAATTAGTTAATCACATGATTTAGACATCAACACACTCTTAAAGACGCAATACACCGCCATCTAATGTCGTTATTTAACTGGGTCGGTGTTTGTTGTTATCAATCGTTCATTGCTTCGTTTTTAGGAAGACCATTGTATCTGTTTTGCGCATGCGTAAGTCACTTTCCATATTTGGAATTTCCATATATGGGATTTGTGTTAACCTCAATACCGATCGATACCGATCAAGCTACGACAGATAACCACGCAATTATCTTAGCATAAAAATAAGATATATTGTAATTTATGCAACTACGACCCTGGTAACCCTGATAACTAATAAAATATACCGGCCAATTCATTTTAAGATCGTTATTTCACTTTGCTTTAGGCATAAATACACTCTTAAACGCACATAAACGACCCATTGGCGTTAAATTAAATATACTCGGTATTTATTATATTAGTTTTTTATTGCTCAGTATAGAGTTAGACCCTTGACACCTGTCAATATATTTGGGCTGAATTCATATGATGCGGTGTTATTCCTCGAAATAAACAACAAAGCCGTCGTTACTTCGAAATGTCGTTTGGGCTAACATTTACACAAATCCTCCGTGTGTTCTCCTCAATTGACACACAGGTTCTCAGTCGACACACAGGTTATCCCAGAAACAGGTGTGCGCAACACACCTGAGGTATAGTTGCCTCACTATTTACCAATTAAGTGCTATATTTTTTCAGTGAAATAACTAGTTTGATTCAGAAGTACCTTCGTCTATGAATGATTGACTTTTTTAAAAATTTGCATGACTATCAATACTGTAACGAGTCATAGTTGCACAACTGTAATGTTTGCACTCCTCGACCAAACATGCATAATGTGAGTATTATGGACAACTATACTGAAGTTGAAATTACAATTAGACATGTATCAATCGTCACGAATATCACTTTTCCTTTTAATTTACAGTTGACGGAGGTTGGTCAGGGTGGACTGGTGATGGCTGTACTACAACATGTGGCTTAGGGAAGCAGAGACGAAGCAGAACGTGCACGCAGCCGACACCAGGACTAGGCGGGAAGTACTGCCCGGATTCAGATTCAGAGGTGACTCTCTGTGAACAGTCATCATGTCCAGGTACCACACCATTCCTATCCGGTCGACACATCCGCCCCACGAGTCATGAGTGTCGTCCGCCTCCTTGTTTAAATATCAATTTTCTCTATACTAAGTAGAACAAGTCAGAAATTTTGTTTCATGATCGAACTGCGGACCTGATAATTATCGAAATATGTAGTCGAAATAATTTTTAAT
The DNA here is from genome assembly GCA_032622095.1 of Siphonodentalium dalli. NCBI lineage: Eukaryota > Metazoa > Mollusca > Scaphopoda > Gadilida > Siphonodentaliidae > Siphonodentalium > Siphonodentalium dalli. The sequence goes on from CP136061.1 coordinate 98,454,597, forward strand.
TAGTTAATCACATGATTTAGACATCAACACACTCTTAAAGACGCAATACACCGCCATCTAATGTCGTTATTTAACTGGGTCGGTGTTTGTTGTTATCAATCGTTCATTGCTTCGTTTTTAGGAAGACCATTGTATCTGTTTTGCGCATGCGCAAGTCACTTTCCATATTTGGAATTTCCATATATGGGATTTGTGTTAACCTCAATACCGATCGATACCGATCAAGCTACGACAGATAACCACGCAATTATCTTAGCATAAAAAATAAGATATATTGTAATTTATGCAACTACGACCCTGGTAACCCTGATAACTAATAAAATATACCGGCCAATTCATTTTAAGATCGTTATTTCACTTTGCTTTAGGCATAAATACACTCTTAAACGCACATAAACGACCCATTGGCGTTAAATTAAATATACTCGGTATTTATTATATTAGTTTTTTATTGCTCAGTATAGAGTTAGACCCTTGACACCTGTCAATATATTTGGGCTGAATTCATATGATGCGGTGTTATTCCTCGAAATAAACAACAAAGCCGTCGTTACTTCGAAATGTCGTTTGGGCTAACATTTACACAAATCCTCCGTGTGTTCTCCTCAATTGACACACAGGTTCTCAGTCGACACACAGGTTATCCCAGAAACAGGTGTGCGCAACACACCTGAGGTATAGTTGCCTCACTATTTACCAATTAAGTGCTATATTTTTTCAGTGAAATAACTAGTTTGATTCAGAAGTACCTTCGTCTATGAATGATTGACTTTTTAAAAAATTTGCATGACTATCAATACTGTAACGAGTCATAGTTGCACAACTGTAATGTTTGCACTCCTCGACCAAACATGCATAATGTGAGTATTATGGACAACTATACTGAAGTTGAAATTACAATTAGACATGTATCAATCGTCACGAATATCACTTTTCCTTTTAATTTACAGTTGACGGAGGTTGGTCAGGGTGGACTGGTGATGGCTGTACTACAACATGTGGCTTAGGGAAGCAGAGACGAAGCAGAACGTGCACGCAGCCGACACCAGGACTAGGCGGGAAGTACTGCCCGGATTCAGATTCAGAGGTGACTCTCTGTGAACAGTCATCATGTCCAGGTACCACACCATTCCTATCCGGTCGACACATCCGCCCCACGAGTCATGAGTGTCGTCCGCCTCCTTGTTTAAATATCAATTTTCTCTATACTAAGTAGAACAAGTCAGAAATTTTGTTTCATGATCGAACTGCGGACCTGATAATTATCGAAATATGTAGTCGAAATAATTTTTAATTAGTTAATCACATGATTTAGACATCAACACACTCTTAAAGACGCAATACACCGCCATCTAATGTCGTTATTTAACTGGGTCGGTGTTTGTTGTTATCAATCGTTCATTGCTTCGTTTTTAGGCAGACCATTGTATATGTTTTGCGCATGCGCAAGTCACTTTCCATATTTGGAATTTCCATATATGGGATTTGTGTTAACCTCAATACCGATCGATACCGATCAAGCTACGACAGATAACCACGCAATTATCTTAGCATAAAAATAAGATATATTGTAATTTATGCAACTACGACCCTGGTAACCCTGATAACTAATAAAATATACCGGCCAATTCATTTTAAGATCGTTATTTCACTTTGCTTTAGGCATAAATACACTCTTAAACGCACATAAACGACCCATTGGCGTTAAATTAAATATACTCGGTATTTATTATATTAGTTTTTTATTGCTCAGTATAGAGTTAGACCCTTGACACCTGTCAATATATTTGGGCTGAATTCATATGATGCGGTATTATTCCTCGAAATAAACAACAAAGCCGTCGTTACTTCGAAATGTCGTTTGGGCTAACATTTACACAAATCCTCCGTGTGTTCTCCTCAATTGACACACAGGTTCTCAGTCGACACACAGGTTATCCCAGAAACAGGTGTGAAATAAACACCCAAGGTTTGGGTGAAATAAGTCGAGTATGGATATGAATGTATATTAATTAATTAATTAATTAACACTGTGCTGCATATATATATAGCCTGACTGCAAATATAATTATAATCCACCATAACAGAAATAGATATTAAGTGGAGTGTGACTATTTTATGGAAGATAATTGGGTCAAAACGCAACGGCACAATGTCACAACATCACAACTGACCATTCTACGTGTATGTAAATGGGATCTTATTTAGCCAGGATAATGGTCATATTACTCTCTGCTACTTGTCGGTAATATTACTGTTACGACAACGGGTAATAATTGAGAACGCTCTTTATTAACAGCTTTTGCTAAAAATCAAAAAAATATTCTTCACAAAATCAAAATGCGCTAAAACATTATCATCGTATTTTATGTCTGGCAATTAAGCTATCCTATTGCTGGGTCCATTGCTCCGATGTAAGTATTGGTTTCTAGATCCACACACGACCTCAAGCGGTTGTTCTCCTTGATGGCATTGCTCCATTTAAACTATTGTTCACGTAATTCCAGTTGACGGTTCTTGGTCGGTATGGACCTACAGTACATGTAGTGTTAGCTGCGGAGATGGAATCCAGACCCGGAGTAGATCGTGCAGCAGCCCCACACCAAGCTACGGAGGGAATTATTGTCCTGGCAATCAAACCGAGATGATCAGTTGCTTGAATACTCCGTGTCCAGGTGTAGTATTGACTCCTACTAAATCGTTTAGACAGTTAAAGATTATTTAGGGATCGAGACTATTTGTTTCATGAAAGAAACATATTGTTAAATTTATATAGTATTTAAAAAATAAACACAAAAGTTAGATTATTATACACTATTAGGACCATAAGATGTCATCATATATAGCATCGGGTATTCATTTGTTAGGTAAAATCAAGTAAAATAGACTACAATTCCTGCCACCAAGTATGGGCGTAAAACGTGTCATATAAATGCTACCAACAAACTGATGATGCAGTCGTGTTCTATATTCGTGGAATAAATACGAAGCGAGTTGCAGGCTTGCAGCCTGATGCATATATGTTGTCTAAGGTCGCCAATGCGGCCCTCATTCGCAACATACCTGAGGCAGTGAATTTCACTATATATTGTGTATCACCTTGCACAGAATAATAACTATTTACCAAATAAATGCTATATTTTATCAGGGAAATCGCTAGTTAGATTCAGAGGTACCTTTGTCTATGGATGATTTACTTTTTATTAATTGCATGACTTATCAATACTGTAACGAGTCATATCTGCACCACCGTAATGTTTGCACCCCTCGGTCAAACATACATAATGTGCGTATTACGGACAACTATACTAAATTTGTATTATAATTAACCGACACCAGCTTTCGGCGGGAAATACTGCCCGTATTCAGGTTCGGATGTGGCGCTTTGTGAGCAGTCATCATGTCCAGGTACCACGCTAGTTTATATGTCACATTTGCGTTTTAACTATTCTTCAGTGCAACAATGTTAATGTTGCTGTAACTGGATGTCCAGAACCCTAAATGCAATATGTGCCTTACTCGTATTTAAAATTGCACATTAATATTGTTCGCGCACCTATTGGTGCGCGAATTCAAAACTTAGCGAAAATTAGTACGATTCATTAGTTTATACAAGTACAACAATATGACGTGCTAATAAGTTACATGTTAAGGCAATAAATCATGATAATATCCTCAATGTTGTAATGCTTGTAAGAAACATACACATTTCAGGATGAATGTGCACAAAACCACGTCTTAGTATCAAGCAATGTTTACCCATGGAGCGACAACACCGTTGCCATAATGGTCTGCAACTTTCCGTTAACCCAACTATATATACTATACGCGCAACAATGTATTGTCTTCTGCAATGTCTACGCGGGTGTTGTTTTAATTCCATTGAGTTCATTTCAAAATGTCTATAACTATTTAAATATCAAAGCGATTACTTGGAGCATATACGAATCAATATTCGCAACAATTCGATGAAACTATCCGTCGTGATGATCTTTAATATAGACATGATTGTATCCCCCAGAACGATTAAGAACTGAAACTGTTTTCAGTTACAAGGCTTTTATATATGTGTCAGTTTTGAAATTCAAAGTGCGCGAAATCATAACTTGAGCGAAAAATAGTACAGCGCGAATTTAAATACGAGTAAGGTATATATATTTTGTTTTAATTAAGTGTATTTAATTTTTAAGATATGTGCATTATTCCACACACTGCGGACTATGTGTTTTTGTGGTTGATTCAATTAGTTCCAAAATAATGAAACATGTGGTTATGATGTACATTGCATGTGACCAGATATTTGTCCAAATAAGTTCGGCTGGCTTAGGGTGCATTTACATTGCTATAGAACTGCACATAGATCTACACGCAGACTAGTGTAAACGGGTTGATATATAAATGCACACAGAAAGAAAACGGTATTAGTTCGTGTGAGCAAAAATCGTGTCCGCTATACGTCACGGTCAACGCCGAAGCACTGCGACAGGCAAATCTGTTTTGATTAATTGTTACTCGGGCTTGGCGAATGTGTTTTAGTTTTCGTTGTCATTTCAACCCGTGTATTTCGAATATTGAACACGGACAGGGACGTGGCAACTTTGGTCAAAATTTTCAACAGTTGGAAATTTCATACCTGACAGAACATTAATTAGCTGTAATTTCCAAACCAACAATAGGTTGAAAATAATCTTGTAGTTTGATTTTCAAACATTTTATTGGGGGGGGGGGGGGTATTGTTTTCGGGCCAATATTTGCATAATCTCCTAGTTTTTATCAAAATTTTGGGCTGGAATGGCCATCAGCTGGAAATTTTCCAACCTTATCATGGGGGCGGGTGTCAGGTTGGAAATTTCAGACACTTGGAAAGATTGTGTCCTGATCTCTCCCCGTGGCCAGTCAAAAACTGCTAGTTAATTTAATAAAACAATATTGTCCTACATTTGGTCAACATTGTCATTGGAATTGTCATCAGTTGGAAATTTTACTACATTTGGTCAAATAAAGGGTGTTGTGGGGTGGATACCCATTCCATACAGATCAAAAATGGCCACCGCCCAGATGGTGTCAAACAGGAGACCTATATATATATATATATAGTTGATCACCTGAAATCCTAAATATTGGTGGAATCTCCATCTAAAGCTATATGTGTGCTCTCTAGCCTCTATTTGTGTATACTGTTGTTTATTGTGTATTCCTATGCGATTTTCATTCTTTCTTCGAACCATTATCAAGTGGTATAAGGATACACTTTAAATACATGCGGCACATACCATATCGCTGTTGTCTGCTGATGGTAGATCCATTTTTATGTCTGGCCTAAACTGAAACGACTCGTAGTGAATTGTCAATTACCAGAGTACTGATCAGCGCGCGTTCACTATTAGTAATCATATTGTGATCACAGTAATGCGCGACACGTGACTTCATACACATCTGTATACAGTTCTATATCAGTGTAAATGCACCCTTACAGTTTGGTCGCAACATTTACAATGAGGATATTACATTTTGACGAGACTACGATAGTCGGTACATGTATGTCAGTATGAATCAGACTGGAATACGCAAGCCAGCTATTTATCAACTCCAAATTATGTGGAATATGTATAGTCGATGTGATCCGTTCCAAATATATTAATTTAAGAACATGAATGGCTGTTCATTTGTGTATTGTATCGTTTCATCAGATATCAATTTTCATGAGATGGTCCCTGCCACACAGTGATGCATTGTGGGTCGTTAATATCGAAGTGTGCATGTTTTCCGCGCAAGCTTAGAGGAACGATATAAGGTTTTCTGTTAGTGAATCAGAAAGGTTCAGGTTACTACGTGTTAATTCAACTTCTCGGCGAACAAAGACAGGACCAGTCTATCGCGTGAAATTCGACAACAACTATCTCCATTTCTATTGCATGGAAGTAAAAGTACATTTTTATGAAAGATTTTCGTTTCAATATTGATAAATCTGCTTATTGAATGAAAATTGCTATATATAGCTGTCGTCTGTCATTGTTGTATCGACGCTCGTGTCTGCTTATGTATGCGCACTCAATGTATCTTGTTGAATAGTCTTGTTCCTGGGCGAAAGCTGTAAAAATATGAAAACGTAGTAACCGCATGACCATTCCAGTGGCCCGTTGCAGTTTAACTCCAGTTTGACATTATTTGTATATGAACTTATATCAATGTCCGGTTCCTGGAGTAGATTAGAAGTTTGCTTATTAAGTTAATACTCATATATTTAAAATAGGACTATATATGTCACATAGATACCCATTCAACTTTTAGAACATTCGGACTCTTACTGGAAGGCTACAGCTGAGTTCATGTTAGATGCACGATTGCTGATTGGTAAACAATAAAGAGATTTATATCTTGTTATTGACAGACATACACACACCGGGTCACTCGGCCAGTGCTTCCGTGTTTAGTAATTATGGTAAACTGCTCCACGGGGGAGTGTCGTTAACATGAGTAACAATATAAATTAAAAAGTATATAAATTTGAAACTTGCCCGTAACGTATACGGTAAATATAACGATACGTGGCGCGCTCGTTTTCAATTTAAACATGTCAAATTTATATTTGCGACCGTTTTAAGACACGTCCCTATGAACTGCTCTTACAAATTACAGTCGATGGTTCTTGGACGGAGTGGACTGTCGGCCCCTGTAACTGTGACCAAGGCAACCGGAAAAGGACTCGAACATGCAGTAGTCCAGCACCCCAGCATGGAGGACATGAATGTCAGGGTGACCATACTGAGCTGACAGATTGCAGGAAGATGCAGCCTCGAGGTAATTATCGAAACCAAATAATGCGGAACATGTAGTCAATATGATCCATTCCAATAATCCAGAAGCAAATTCTTTGTTAAAGTTTTTTCTCAGCGGAGTGTGAGTCTGGATGATGTGTGTTTCAATTTCTGGGTGGGTGTGGAGTTCACACTCTTGGGCATTTCCTATAATCCTAGATGGCGTCTAACATGGCCGACGTGTTATAAAATATGAACTGAGTCAGATTAATCCGTTTTGTTGGAGACCAAATCTCATAAAATGTATACAACTGTATACATTATTGGGATGCTATTACATTGTACTACATTCTACAGGAATTGCTACCCCAATGGCAAGATGGCTGCCAACATGGTGACCTGAATTGGAAAATAGACACGTTTTATAACTCATATCTTCCACATCCGTTTATACTGTTCAAACTTGTAGTAAGTTGTGGTTTGATTTCCTATTATTCATCTCATACGATTATTTGGGCAACGAAATATGTTGTTCATTTGTTTCCAGATACTTCCAATCCCCAAACAGAAATATTGTAAAGACCGTAGTATGACATTTCACCGAAAACTCACATTCAGTTTCTAGCCATAGTTGAATGTGAAACGAACAGACCCGAATAAATTAAACCAGTGGAAGTATTAACGACACATATATCATAATGGCTGCAAATGGTTACTTTTGTTTATGATGGCAGTCAAATTGGCAGCAAGTTTATAGAAAATTAATACAAAATATTGCATCCTTATGTCGTGGTTGATGCGTGGGGTTGGCTGACAGCATCAGTATTTAGCCTCATATGACTGACACATTGGTCATGTTTATAAGCAGTAAGGTAAATATTGACACTTCTCCATAACAGTAATGCAGTTCATATGTCTCCTCAGGAATTACACCACCAACTAGTTCAAATATAATGGAAATAGAAACAATTATTACGGTAAAAGTTGAACATAATCTAGCTGCGAGAATTGTGTAGTAATAGCTGGTATATGGTCTATCGATTGAAATGACCAATAAAATGATCAATAGTCAAATAAATTTTCTGGTAACATTCTTGTTTATGCTAACTATTTCATAGAAAGCTGTACTGACTAATGAGTAATGCTAGGTGTCTGATGAATGCTCACAGTTGACCGTTTTCAGAACATTGAGATAGCGCCCAACATGACCATCCCATCATAAGTATCTATCATCAGCCCTCGAAGTAGAACCGATCGGACGCATGCTTCATTGAATGACATACAATTTGAGTTGTGTCTTGAATCTGCGCTCTAAGTCCAACTGTGATGCTTGTTTCGACGGGCCTCATATAATTACATACAATGTCTCTCAAAACCCTGTTCACGTACATTCTTGTGGAATGTTCAAAGTTGCCAGCTTTCTCCTGGTCAATGTGTCTGTTATATCTACTGCTATCTTTGATAACCGGACTGGCAATAGCATTAAAGATTAAGGCATAGGTCCCGATATGAAAACAACAAAAGCTGTTTTAGGCATATGCATTTATAATTTTTGTTAAATAAGTCATATAAGTGAATTCGCTCCTAAACCCAAATTCTCATGTCGGTAATTTTGTTTCTGATCACCACTTATCGTTAAATATTGCAATATACTACCAGAGTGGAGCTAGCCATTTGGTGCCAGCGTAATAATCATTACGCCGTGTGGTGTAACCAAAATTGATGTCGCTCATCCCAATTTGGGATGTGGCATGGGCGAACTCATTCAGAGAAACTTATATCCTTGCCTATTACTGTGTATCTTCAAGTTTGTTCCACTCTGTCCCGATATTCTCTGCTAATATTGCTTACAATCATTAATTGTCGTGGGCATACTTCGATATTGTTCAACCGCTAGCGATCGGCAGTAATCTTCACAGTGTTATTTATATTTCACTGAATAGTCCCAATTTGCAAACATCCGTGATTGAGAGCTAGCCTGTATTGAACCAACTGTGCGACGCTTCCTCCAGCAGGTTGAGAATTAACCAGCTGCCTATATGTTGAACATACTTTATTTGGGATCTGATAAATATATGGTATATTCATTGACAAATTTGCGTCTTCCAATTGTCGCGGAAATAGTGTATTTCACAAGGTATTAAGATTGGTACAAGGGAAACTACGATTCGTTGCACATCCTGTCAATTATATTGTTCTTCGTGCATGATGAGGATGTTGAATAAAGGTTAGTTCATGATGATCATATGGTCAACGATAACCGGTAAACGCTATCTAATATCACGCATGGTCATATGCTGAACATGTGTGAGTGATAATTGAATTTAATGATATCACCATTACATTGTACCGGCAGTCCAATATATCATCTTTTGATGACACTGTGATCAAATTTTTTCTCTGATCTACTAGGACATGACAACATTTGATGTTGTACAGCTTTTTAATCTCTGGAAATATCCATTTCAGTTAGTCATTGTCCACAAGACAACAAGACAAATATGACAAAATTTCATGCACATAGGGTCAAGCTTAGCCACGTCAGTATTCACCAACCATATTATCTTCATTGATTGTGAAATCTTCACATAGCTGAGGTAACGGCACTAAATTTTACAAGGTTGTATCTTATAAATGAAATATAACGCGAGAGTCTCTGGTCTTCTACACTATTTTTATCATGCCACATGTGCTTGTAATTTCCATGTTCATATTGTCTTCTATTGTGTCCTATTTAAAGTGTTTCTTTTTAGTGTATCTAATGCATATTAGACAACCCATGCATCTATCAGTATCAGTCACGCCATATAAGCACATAAAGACGAAATATATAATGGTATATACATTTGCTGCCATTTTGACTGCCATCATAAAACATAGTATCCTAATGAGATTGTATTTGATAAGCGATACTCCCATTCGCTTAATCCTTTAAAATCTGTTCAGCTCACAAAATAGCTCACACTATAGCATGGCCAGGAACCAATACGGGGTTTTCGGGGAAATTGCATACAACATTCTGTAAGATAAATTTTATTTCGGATTGAAAGTGGCTGAGACCAAAGAAACAAAATATATCCAATTTGCAACCATTTCAAAATAATAGGAGCGGATGTAGGAGACATGAGTGAACAAATCCTTTTTTCACTTTCCGGTCGCCATTTTGGCAGCCATCTTTATAGTGAAGTGCCAATTTTTCCTAACAACAGTAGTATAATGTAATAGGATCCAACTAGTATATACATATGAATATATTTGATTACATAGGTTTTCTAACAAAACAGATTAAACACTGACTTAGTTCATATTCTATACGGCGGCTATGTTGAACGCCATTTTGGATTATAAAAAATGCTCAAGGGTGAGAACTCCGCACCCACCTATAAATTGATGAACATACTACCCAGAATCCATAGAGAATAACACTTTAACAGAATTTTTTTATTTCACCCCTCCTGCTCCCGGACTTTGTATATTTTGTAATATCGTTATCATCATCAGTCGCAGTGTCTTCTACCACTTGTTATAATGTTAACGTTTATGTTAATCATTCATGTATGTGTAACGCTCAATCCAGTGGTGGTTATCTTTTAATAACACCGCATTAACCACTCGGGCAGGCAGCGCATTTCACGAAGAAACAACTCTCTAAGAGAAAACGCATTTCCGACTACCCGTTCGAACTCATTGTTTCTGGATTGCCATTGGAAGCATGCGAGTGCACGCTGGGAAAAAATAGTGTTGGATGTTGTACATTTCATTAACAATTGTGTACATTTCGATCAGTGAGTATATATCGCTGGTGTTTAAGTGACTTTAAAGTTGATTTACATATATAGTCTGGTTTCATATTGTATATATCTCAGAACATCGGTGCACACGTTACCAACACGTTGTGTGATATCTCTTTGTTCATGCTATACGCTAGTGTCCTCCGCACATACGTTACCAACACGTTGTATGATATTCTTTGTCAATGGTATACGTCAGTGTCATATGTGAATACGTTACCAACACGATGTGTGACATTTCTTCATTCATGGTATACATTAGTGTCATCCGCACGTAGTACGTTACCAATACGTTATATGATATTCGTTGTTCGTGGTATGCGTTACAGTGTCCTCCGCACACACTGTACCGACATGCTGTATGATAGTGATGTGTCCGCGTACCGCGTGGTAGGCTAATGTCATCGGGACCCGTATTACCAACACGTTGTATGATATATATTTGTCCGTGATGTGTTAATGTCCTCGGTAGTATACACACAATACCAACACTCTGTATGATATATATATATATATATATATATATATATATATATATATAGCTATATACATATATATATATATATATATATGCCCGTGATGTATTAATATTAATCAAATACCGACTACACGGTATTAAAAATAAAACCGCGGTATGACTAAATACCGAAAAACCGTGAAGCCCTTTTAGTATACACACATTACCAACACGCTGTATGATATATCTTTGCAATATCACGTCTCCTAAAAGGAAATCATATCGAAACGTTATCAACACAGGATCGATGTTGTTTCAAGCTACCACTTGTAGTACAGCAAGATGTGTCGGTTGACATACACGCATGTCAGGTTTTATTGTGTCAAAATGTTGTATAATAGTATGGTCGTTATATAGAATTAGACCGGGAAGAAATTTGAATAGAAGCCTTTTTGATCTCATTCGAAGCAGGAGTGTGTCCTATATAACATATCCAAAATTCGCTAAAATCCGCTTTAGGGGAACATTTTCTAGAGTTACACATACAGTAAAGGTTTTGTATTGCGTAGATGAAATTATTTCACCAATAAATGTGGGCTACATGGTGTGCATATGGATTCAAATTTGATATACAAGATGACTCATGGCAGCCACGTTCTACAACGAATTTCGGAAATAATCGATGGCTCCAATCCAGAGGTCACCCTGAAGATCCATATGAAGTTTTATGACGATTGGATGAGGGATGTGGCCTGTAGGGTGGTCCATGCGACGAGTATAAAATCCAAAATGGTTGCCGTACTTCGTACGCATATTAGTGTGGTCATTGGAGCTGAATTTGTGGATCAACACGTAATAAATTGGATACAAGTTGATTTTGGTGTAATTCGATGCGAAAAAGCGTCAATAACAACATACCCACAATCCGCTTTGTGGAAACGTTTTTATCCAAGATGGCGTCCAACGTGGTTGTCTATATTACATCAGTCTCCGAATAAATCATAATACGCTAGATTGTGGCATCAGAATTGCGCAGTTATAGCAGTGTGTGTGTGTGTGTGAAATTATAATACGGGACCTAATAGAGCGACACGGACATAAAATAATATCATCACGGCCATGAAATGGCTGTCAAAATAGCCGCAACTCCAAGCCATACCACGAAGAAAGCAAAATATTGGATAACCACATAGGAGTGAAAATGCGTACTGGTAATATACAAGTCTGTTGTGACATATCTTTAAACAAATCCTTCTGAAGGATTTATTTGTCGCTGAAACGCAAGTCAAACCCCCCAATGATTTACGTCCTGAGAATGTGGGTTTTCTACTTATCCATACGTTCAACTGTTGGGCTAAAAATACTAACTCCGGGAATAGAACACACGAAATGTTTCGCCACACATTGCATGGTAGTTTCATTCGGCATGATAATGCATTATTGAATGTAACACAGAAACTGAAGTGCATACCCTTGCAGTATAAATAGTAGTTACATTTCGGGAATTGAATAGTCATCACCCTTCGTGAAAATAAATGATACACATATGTCGCAATTATTTTTATACTATAAAGAAACACTTATATCTTCAATAAAATAGCACCGCATCTCACCAGATCAAAGAGACGGTAGATCGTACAGTTTATGTAAGACCCTTTTTTCATGCGGCTACCAAACCGGTTTCTTAGTAGAACATTTTTATCAAATTACTTCAGTCGGCAATTTACAACTGGAATATGCTACCACGCAATGGAAACTGTTAGTTTTCAGTGTCTTTTTTTTTTAGAATATCTTACCATTACCGCCCACGTACTGGTGCTAAATATCAGTTGATCGTCGTTTAAAGATGTTCTTTCAACGTTGAACATTCGCGCAATATTGCTATTTGTTGTTGTGTGCAGCAGCTATGTGTAACATTGGGGAGAAGGGGTAACCTTGATGATGTGGTTGCAGAAAACGTATTAAGTTTCGCATATATGTGGTCTTGGTTATTACAACCAAATACAAATTGCAGACACAAACACAGTCTCTACCACGGAGTATGAAGGCAATTTTGGTCAAGTTTGGAATTTATTGAAGATAGTCTTTGTGTTTCGATCAATTGCGTTCATAGTATTCCACCATTGCATTCTTCTGAAAAAAGCGAAATATTCGAGTTTCATCACTTCACCAGAGGCATTGATGACTACTTTTTTGAGACAGGGACAAAATAATCTACACATTTGACCCAGTTGTGTATGAAATTATATATATACTAGAAGGTGACCCGACTTCGTCCGGGCTTTGACCTTGAATTGACCATTTTGAAGGTCAAGGTCAGGTGGGGGTCAAACACCAACACCCCAAAAATGGTGGAAATCGGCCCAGCGGATACCGGGAAATCGGCCCAGTGGATACCGAGATACCCTATGCATCAAATTTCGTCCGTAAACATCCGCCAGTTTAACCCGATTTGATTTCCACTCAAGTATATAAACGCGCCTCATATACAGTTATACACACGCTCATTAATTATCAAGTTTCAACGTAAAGATAAATTACCATCGGTGCCCGAGATATCGCCAAGACGTCTGAAACAGTCAAATGCATCGGCCGGTTAAGCGTTAACGTGATCTAACGTTATGACCTCTAAAGACGTCATAGAAGTTACGCATTGTTTTTATCCTGATGGCAGATAGTACCACTTCTTCTTGATAATTGAGGCAGATAGCTAAAACGGATACATACGCATTATATATCGTTGGAAAGAGGAAACACGAAAGATTCTCACAGTGTCATTATTATGACTGGCATTTTATTATTCGCGTTGTTTCGAATCGATTTGTAAGCACCGAACTCAAATGAAAGTCCCGTACACAGCGTAAAAACAGATTTGACATCGGCACGTGAAAAGTTTACCTCGGATCTGAAAATCAATAGGCCTATGTCACCCCCCGGCCGAAAATATCCCCACATACCAAGTTTCATCGAAATCGGTGGGCCGTTTTCGAGTTCATCGATTACACACACACACACACACACAAACACACACACAAACAGATCTTCCAAAAATATATAATAGACTAGAAGGTGACCCGACTTCGTCCCGGCTTTGACCTTGAATTGTCTATTTTGAAGGCCAAGGTCAAGTGGGGTCACGATTTGACCCGTCCAAAACACTGCCGAACAAAAGTACCCGACAAAAGTACCCGTCGAAATCCATCCGGTTTTACCCAATTTTACCTTGAATTGATCATTTTGAAGTTCAAGGTCAGGTCGGGGTCACGATTTGACCCGTCCAAAACACCCAGTGGACAAAAGTAACCCTATGTATAAAATTTCGTCGAAATACCATCAAAATTGGCGATTTGACATTGAATTGACCCGATTTCAAGGTCAAAGTCACGTCGCACGGGCAAATGAATATGCTTATGAGACTCCCCATACGAAAGTACCCACACATACCAAGTTTCATCGAAATCCCGTGATATTCGGGCGTTTGACCTTGAAATGACCCGAAAGGTCACGTCGCACGGGCAAATCAATAGGCCTATGTCACCCCCCGGCCGAAAATACCCCCACATACCAAGTTTCATCGAAATCGGGTCGGCCGTTTTCGAGTCCATCGATTACACACACACACACACACAAACACACAAACAGATCTTCCAAAATATATAATAGACTGGCCGATGAGCCCGACGTTGTCCGGGCTATTAAAAAACAAATTTCAAGTCGATAGCTCCACCCGTTTTCGAGATCTGGTCTGCGCATGCGCCAAGCTGGCGTCGTACGGGCTCGGCGACCCGATAAAATTCTTATCCGGGGCAAGATACAATCACATACCAAATTTCAAGTCGATAGCTCCACCCGTTTCCGAGATATATATATTGACAATGTCATTTGCGGATACCTCGGCCGGTGATGAGTTAACGCGACATCGGCTGGTTAAGAGTTAAACGCGATCACGTCACGATCTCTTGACGGCGTAATAGATTTACGGAATGTTTATCGATGACCGAAGCATGGTCCTGCGTTCTTCCCGATAATTAAGGTAGAAACTTTAAACGGACACATGCGTGTGATACATCGTTGGAAAGAGGAAGCGCCACAGATTCTAACCATGTAAATTATATGACTGGCGCTATATCGAATCGATTTGTGAGCACCGAACTGAAATATATTAGCGCAAAACGGCGTAAAAACAGATTTGATCTCGGCACGTGAAAAGTTTATCTCGGATCTGAAATCTGATGAGCTCATGTTGACCGCCTGGTCAAACTACACACACGTACCAAGTTTCGTCCCGATCGGTCGAGAATCTTCCAAGATCTGGTCTGCGCATGCGCGAAGCTGGCGTCTCACGGGCTCGGCGACCCGAGCGATGCCGGGGCAAGATACATTCACATACCAAATTTCAAGTCGATAGCTCCACCCGTTTCCGAGATATATATATTGCCCAATGTCATTTGCGGATACCTCGGCCGGTGATGAGTTAACGCGACATCGGCCGGTTAAGAGTTAAACGCGATCACGTCACGATCTCTTAACGGCGTAATAGATTTACGGAATGTTTCCGAGATCTCGTCTGCGCATGCGCTGCACGGGCGCCGCACGGGCTCGCCAATACGACAACGTCGACCGCCTGGTCAAACTACACACACGTACCAAGTTTCGTCCCGATCGGTCGAGAATCGTAGATTTGTATAAATGACAGACATACATACAGACAAACAAACAGAGGTCTTCAAAATATATATGAGACTAGCCGATGAGCCCGACGTTGTCCGGGCTATTCAAAAACCAAAGTCGATAGCTCCACCCGTTTCCTAGATCTGGTCTGCGCATGCGCGAAGCTTGCGTCGCACGGGCTCGGCGACCCGATAAAAATCGTATCCGGGGCAAGATACATTCACATAGCAACTTTCAAGTCGATAGCTCCACCCGTTTCCGATATCTCGTCTGCGCATGCGCTGCACGGGCGTCGCACGGGCTCGCCAATACGACAATGACCGTGTCCGTGGGATTTTACCCATAGATAGGAAGTTTGGTCTCGATCGGTGGAGAATCGTAGATGACAGACAGACAAACAGATAGATTGTATCAAAATATATAAGAGAGATATGTAAATTAGATAGATTGTATCAAAATATATAAGAGAGATATGTAAATTATCTACACACCATTACTGGTGTTTGTCAAAGTTTAGTGGGGTATATCAATACTCATTCACGATCATATCATTGAGGTCCGGAGGATGTGGGTTATCTCTCGAATACAGATTGTATCAAAATATATAGGAGAGATAAGATATATCTCATACTGTTCTATAGCAGTTAGTTTTACGTTATATACATGTATATCAAAATAAATTTTGATCTGTCACATTCGTGAGACTGCTCTGACTACATATATTTCTGCTTCTAGAAAGGTCACACAATCAATACATCCCTACTAAATCCAATTTAACTGTTTAATTACACATATATCACACGGTTCAAGATAACAGTACAGATAAAACTGCGTTACCTTTCCTCCGATTCTGGGCGCCCAAAAGTCCAGATCTAACCGTTACACGATACCCTGATTTCGCGTGCTCTCACGTACATGTATGGTGCATTAGAAATAATTCGTACATCGTTGGTCAAACGGCTATACAAGAGGTGTGCACTCGAGTGCTAGCATAACCCCACCGTGGCAAATTCAACCCGCATTATCCGTAAACCCAACAAAAAAGATTTTTAACCTTAAAGAAAAATTCGGACTAATAATATCGAAATGGTGTCGCAAGAAGCTTGTACAGAAAAAATTATTCAAATTGATTCATATTTGTTAAAGTTATTAAGTCGGACAGAATTTTCTAAGTCAAAATAAGTCGAAAATGAAGTGTAATATTACTAAAAACAGTATGAGCCAATCCCTAGCCGCATCATGTAGAGAGGGTATTGTGAGAAGCATGTATATCAAAAATTATTGAAATCGGTTCATATTTGTTAAAGTTATTAAGTCGGACAGAATTTTCTAAGTCAAAATAAGTTCAAAAAAAGTCGGACCGAACCGCAATTAGCATCATGCGGAGAGGCAGTCCTAAGGAGATTGCATACACAAAATTATTGAAATCGGTTCATAGTTGTTCGAGTTATGAGGTCGGACGGACGCACGGACGCACGGACGCACGGAACGAGAAAGCGTGACGGACGTCCGGACGGACGGACGCAGTCAATCCAGTATACCACCCATTTTCTTCGAAAGTGGGGGTATAATTATACTCTGCAATCATTCTTCCTGGCATATTCGAGCGTTTATTCACTCTTATAGGACTAGCTATTCAAATTTGCACAAAATGTAAAATTCATTCTATTTTGTCCATGTTGGCAGCCCTATTTTGGACAGACATTATACATGTATGGTTTACGAGTAATCTTTGTTTGCCTATATTTCAATGTGTTACCAATTTGGCATTAATTGGAGCATTTGCCGCAGTGATTCATCATTTTCCGATACCAACAGCCAATGTGGACGCCATCTTGGATCCTGAATTTTTCCATGATCGGATATTTGCGGATTTAGGATATGTTGTTCTTGGTGTTTTTTCGCGTTTAATGACACCAACATCACCTGCAGCTTTGTCCTCTAACCCGTAAACCTTTAGCATCTCGTCGTCTTCAAAACATGGTGCATATATTCGTCATAGATTACCCGATCAATACGAATGATATATCAATGGACGTAGGCATGTTATTCTTCCATTGCGTGGCTAGATTTGATTTTAAAATGCTACATGTGTAATAACACTTTGAAGTGGGTGATCAAAATGATCGATCACGTCAATTTTCTCCACAGTCAAATTATTCTGCTATATGCAGTGTGAATATTCAGACTGTCGGACACTCACCATAATTATCATAACGAGAATCAACGAGACTTTCAACTGATCAATTCAGAGCGAAGAACGAGCGCAAACAATAGACAAACGTGTTGTAAAAAATGACAGACAAACCCGGAGGTAACTGAACCGTACACATAGTCACGTGATTGTATACGGTTGTATGATGACTAACCGATAACACCGGAGTCTATGTCATGTGATTGTATACGGTTCTATGGTGATTAACCGATAACACCGGAGTCTATGTCACGTGATTGTATACGGTTGTATGGTGACTAACCGATAACACCGGAGTCTATGTCACGTGATTGTATACGGTTGTATGGTGACTAACCGATAACACCGGAGTCTATGTCGCGAGATATTATGTATTGTCGAACACAAGCTTTTAGCTAATTTGAATCGAACTGTTTGTTTTAAGTTTAATTTGTATCATCATATTTGAAGGGCGAGTTTGAAATTACTCGAATGAGGAATAAGGAAACTAAGCAGAACAAATAATACCGTGTCATTCAGAGAGCCATATAGCGGACATCACTATTGGATATCTCGTCGTTGTTTGCAGCAATCCTTGCTGAAATTAGAGGAAATCAAAACTGAGCGTATTTGCCACAAGCATACGGCTCTTAATCGTCATCATATTGTATGTCTCCGTAAAAGTGTATATAATGTTTGTTACGAACAACCACCAATATAACCGACTACAATAATAACTATATATACCTGCATCTCTTTTACCTTGTTACAGATTGCACAGGGAGCAATAAGCTGTGGATGCCAAACTCAGAGATATGCGTCTACATAAGTATACTTAAAAAATCCCACGCCGCGGCTATGGTAACATGTAAAACGATTTGCGGGCAACTGATCCGAATCAAGAACGTGGACATGCATAATGAGATTCGCGGCCATCTTGAAACGAGTGAGTATAGCGCGAATTATGATATTGAACCCACGATGGTCTGGTGGGATGCAACCAGATATGTTGAAACATCGGGTGAAATGGGCTTCCGTCAAGAAATATATATATGTGTATATATAAGGCTATCCAGAATCATTTTAATAATAGTTTCGTGGACTTAAATACATATACGTTATAACCACGGCGTCCGATTTTAAGTCAAATAAATATCACTTGTTGTAATCACGACAGACCGTTTGATAGAACAGGCGACGACTTAAAGATCTTTACAGTAAATAAAGGTCGGTCACTGGACCTCATTAGATAACTTCCATTGGTCGAGGGCTGATTGGCGTGTTATAAACATAGTAGGTGCGCATGCATCATGCACTAATAACGCAGCGTGAGTACTACAGTACAGAATCCCACGTCTGAAACACGCACATAATATTACTCAAACCATTTAAATTAGATGTTATCACTGTGGGGAATCACGTGGTTTCGAGGTTGGTGAGTACCACGCATTCAAAATGTGCAAACTCACAAAAACATAATTTACGAGGAACTGACACAAAACATAGCAGTTTGACTGTTACGAGCATATGCTACTTTATTTTGGAAACAAGTTGACACCTTATATGTTCGGAAATACTTATAACATTCTGACCAAAGTTGCAGGTCGGAGGTTCGTGGTATACACCAGTCCATACACCTTGGAGAATACGTCGACTGACAACTTTAGTCAGAATGTTAGAGCAAACAAATATGAATTTGGGCATAAGTGAGGTATCAGCTTGTTTGAAAAATAGTATAGCATCTTCTCGTAGCTGTCAAAATAATATGGAATATGTCGATCTTAGTGTATTACCTTTTTTCCTCACGTCTGGTCGCGTTTTAGATCGCCTCAGCCATTTTGAATGCGTGATACTCATCAACTCGAAACCACGTGATACCCCACTGTGATTACATTTGATCAGTTGGAATGTAAGTTTCTGTAACATTATACCTTTACCACACACACGCATGATTACGGCTATCTACGCGTACCGAGGTCCATATGTTATCCGGTTAACTTTGTATTGAGTCCTCGCACGGCGCACTTGCTCACTCGTTTCCACTTGAGTAGAGGTAAGGTGTCTACGGGCATTTACTAATGATTGCGTGGTCATTGCCATCAATTGCAGACAACTATGATATAACAAAGCACCCGGGCTATTCGCCTTCGCGTTACCAATCGCACTCATGTTTTATATAAACGAAAGTCGAATACAATTTCCAAATATGAACAAAAACATTAACATTCACTTCATTTCTAACAAATTGTGTGTTCTGGTGCATCAGCTTTTTTTCTATTGTGCTACGTGCTAGAAACATGTTTTATGATTGGAATTATCATGGCTGAGGTATTCTCAGCTTCTGGTATAAAACACATGTTATAACATTACGTATTGGGGTGTCCTACCTCAACCTCTATTTCTCTGAGATGTAATCTTTATTTGAGATGTAGTATAGATATCCAATGCTGGACATAATTCTAATTTACATTCAATTTTAATTTTTGTTTCTAAAATAGAATCATATGAGCTCTGGATTTGTTATTTTATTTTAAAGGGATACTGTACTCAAATGATGTTTTGGTTTCTATATTCTCTGAGGCGTATAATATGGTAACCAGATTTCCATTATTTGAAAGTCTGTTGAGTACGAAGTAATGTTACGGATGTCAGATTAGCCGGAATGCGAAAATACCAATTGTCGTTGTCGGGTAATTTTTTGACAGTTTTCAAGCAAATGTATCAAATAAATAATTATTATATTATATTATATGCACACTAGTCATAATAGAACCATGAACCGGGTAACATCAGATGAAACGCGTGCAAGCGGAATAGTAAATAGTTACGGAGCCCGCGACAGGAAGCAGAGTATAGACGCTATAATCAAACAACGCGATGTTGAAAATATTCATTTTGCAGGAATACGATATGTTCTGGTGAAAATAAAAACATATGTCTGGTTTCCTAATCTAGTGGCTGTGATTACTTATATGATTTTGTATGATGTTTTAACCACCGTATTTGTTTGGCAGGAAAATACCCCACCTTTGTGTGACGCCGATATATTCTATTGCAAACCGACGTTCGCAATATTGTCACACTGTTTCTTTCAAGATCTGAAGCGTGCCGTATTATAATCCGTACCACAGGGGCCTGTAACGCGCTCCGTTGTCCGCCCCCCTTTTGCGCTGCCCATATACGCCGCTTCTATATACGCTCCTGATTCACGTTAATGGTAGGATAATAGGACAAGGGTACCTGTAGAAATTCACCTTTTTAACATCGCTCGGCGATCGATCAAATTTAGCCCATTCACACCAGTAATGCTAACGATATAGGCACGGATTTATCGGCGAAGAATTCAACTTTCAATCACCGCAAACTCCCATCAGAACCCTTCATATACATAGCATTTGATAATTTTTTAACCACCGAATGTTGTCTCCGAAGACCGTAAATTTTCGGATTGATCCGGCTCAAAATACAGTGGACGATATCTTCCTCTAACTTCACCCCCGCACGCGTTAAATCCGTCCCACCAATAAAGAAGTATTTATTTATTTACAACTGTGTATACTTCAGACGTTATAGCATGAAACATGAACATCATAAACACATTAGTTCGAAAAAAGAAAAGACGACAATTGTGTTTTACATAGAGATGTATCAATCAATCAATCAATCAATCTAGTTTATCATATCTTCATGAAGATACAGATGTTTTAAAGATATGTCCAGGTGCGCCTCTGTTCTGGTGCTATATACTGGCTAATCATTTTCAGTTTAAAATAAATGGTGTTATGCCCGTATAGCAGCAACATGTGCCCGACACAGAGATATTTTGAGTTGTTTATGTTAGACGATGAGTCTGTTCTAAAAAATGAAAGAATCCTCTGTATCGGGCAGATATACCCTTGTCAGATGTCACAATTGGAGGATCCTGAAAAGTCATGTGCTACGGACTGCGTTTTCCTTTATCTCAGAAGTAACCATATTTGACTGCACATTGTTACCACTAGTTTTGAACAGGCCTGCTCTACATTTCCATATCTCTTGGCAATTGTAACTTTTTTCGTGGAAACTATATTGAATGGGACAGACTCAATCGTGTTATAATATATATATGAGCCATTCTAATATGCAATCCTCTGATGATTCAAGGTCCCTCAGTTTGAATGAATATATGTATCTCTTAATAGATTGATATAAATATACTTGTAATGCTTTCTTCTATGTATCTGTGTTGCTAGATCATTATAGGAATGCCCTGATTTCCATCCCCATATAAATATGACAGTTGAGAAGATATAATTGTTCAAGTGACTTAATTCGGTCACCATTTGTCGAGATTGTGAAATTGGAATGCCAAAAACTCCTTAGAACGACATGGAGATGGCCTGGCAGATGACTATATATAACTTTGTTGGATATCGGCGAATTGAACAATCTTAGTGAATCTCCTCTCGCCATCCATGACCCAAAACGATCCCAAATGTGATTTAATTCATCATATCATTAGAGAAGAATGTGCATGAATTTGGTGGAATTAGTGCTAAATATATTTGAATCAACTTTGGTGCAACTCCCCTCATGCATGACTTGAACCGCGCCACTTTTGCACATATTTAAACCACGTCTATTAGACTCATGCATGAATTATATAATGGAGATGATTATATATAAGTTTGTTGGTAATCGGTAACTAAACAAATTTTTATCATTGTTATTACCCCCCCCCCCTCCATCTCTCATCCAAACGGCACCAATTTCGCGTCTTTAAATCACACGTTTATATTCCTCGTATCACGGAGAAGAATAATATATCAATTTGGTCGAAATCTTCGCTAAAAATAGCCCCTCCCCTGACACCAACAACGTCACTTTAGAAAATTTTAACCCGCACCATTATCTTACTCGTAAAAAGTTACCCCTGTTAGACCGCCTTGGTGTCATCTCGATTGTACCCTTAAAGTTATATATAGAACACAGACAGATATTCGCAAATATTGTATTCATTGTATCATTTGAGAAGAACGTGCATGAGTTTGATGGTAATTGGCACTAAACATATTTTTATAAGTTTTTGGTGACCCTCCCGTCCCTATTTCGGACTCAAGCGGCGCCAGTTTTGACATCATTAAACCACACACTTAGACTCATTATAGAGATGAATATATATACAATTTATGAAAATCATGGAGATTATTATTTGTAAGTTTGGTGCTAATCCGCGACTAAATATTTTTTTTATCAAATTTAGTGCCCACCCCACCCCACCCCACCCCACCTCCATCTCTCACCAAAGCAGCACCAATATTACGTCTTTAAAATCACACGATTAGATTCCTCATATCATGGTTAAGAATGTGTATCAATTTGGTGGAAATTGGCGCTAAAAATATTGTGTATCAATTTTGGTGCCCCTCTCCCTTTCAGTGCACCCCTGACTCGAATGACGCCACTTTTGACAGCTTTAAGCCACGCCACTAGACACCTCATACCATGGGGGTGAATTTGTATAAGTTTGGTGGCAATCGGCGACTAAACCAATTCTTATCAGATTTAGTACCCACCCACCAGCCCCCCAAATCTCTCATCCCAACGACACCAATTTGGCGTCTTTAAATCACACAATAAGATTCCTTGTATCATGGAGAAGATCTCAGAAGAATGTGCATCAATTTGGAATTCAATTTGGAATTCGGCGCTAAAATTATTTTGATCAATTTTGGTGCCCTCTCCCCTTCCGGGCATCCCTGACGCGAACGGCGCGACTTTTGACATATTTAAACCACACCATTAGATTCCTCATATTATGGGGATGATTATATATATGTTTGGTGGCAATCGGCGACAAATTTTTTTCTGTCCCTCCCCTTTTCTGCTCCGTAAAACAACACCGTCACTTTAGATAATTCTAACCCTCACCATTATCTTTCTCGTAAAACGTTACCCCTATTAGACCCCTTTTGTGCCATCTATGTGGTCCCCCTGTGAATTTCTATAGAACACAGACAGACAGACATTCGCAAATATAGATATAGATATAACTACATGTATATGGCAGTACTACTGGCAGTGTCAAGTGACGAAGTGCAACAGCCTTGTAAAATTTCAGGAAAATATGTTCATTCTGGCCATCGGCCAGTTTTCGCAAATTAACATCTTGTACGGTTGACATTCAAACCGAAATCAGACAGTGTTAACATTATTCCAGCACATTATTAGTGTAGAAGCAACATGTTCGCCCAAAATAATACTGGGCCGAAGCAGCCTCCAAATAAAAGGTGTAAGCGGGAAGTTATGTCGTGTTTTCTTCGTCGTTATACGGTATAGAATGTAAAACTAAAAGGAAGACGTGCCGAGACGGCCAATGTTATTTTCACTCCAATGTGACAATATAGCGTTCACCACATGATCGCCGCCGCCGCATTCAATCAACTTGGGCTAAACAAGTTGACACTCTACAGTACCTGGCATGTAGGTTCTGCGGCAATATAATGGTATTATATAAGGATTAACTGTCATGTGGACTGTTTTTATGGAGATGTAACCGTGAGGTAAGTGGTCATAACTTGTGTAAAAACCGATCTCCATAAAAACAGTCCACATGACAGTTAATCCTTATATTTATATACATTTAGCGAAAAAGCCACTTTTGTAAATGTATTTAAATCGAAAAGTGTATCGTGACAAAACCAGCCCAAAATATCCCATAGCACCCTTGGCAAAAGTTAACAGGAACAATTGAAACCCGATGATTTATTAAGTCAATCCTGCGCGAATCAAAATGCGCCCAAAACATTACGCGTTCGTCTTTCCAAACCCAAATGACGTATCGATGTTGTTATGAGCTTGCAGTTATAAGCCGTTGCGCATTCACCGAGAAATAATTGCAACTAGCCACGTGGGCGCCGACCAATCAGAATGCTGGATTTAGTGATGACAACACTTAGTATGTAAATATATGAAGGTACCGCAGTAGGCGCCCCGTGGATTATAGCCCTCCATGTAGGGTACCTACATTGATTGGCATAGTTAAGATTGTAGTATGTGACGGCTACTCATACTCGGGGTCTATATCGAGGTTATCAACGGAATACTGTACCATTAATCAGCTCTCCAGCCGTACATCTAGAAACTTATGGCTTGTCTGCAACAGTTCATGAAGCACGATGTCTGCGGGCCCTTCGTATTTCTCATTACATTCATAAACCGCCAATGTACGTATGCGGCTTTGGATGCTACGCCG
Source organism: Siphonodentalium dalli (assembly GCA_032622095.1). NCBI lineage: Eukaryota > Metazoa > Mollusca > Scaphopoda > Gadilida > Siphonodentaliidae > Siphonodentalium > Siphonodentalium dalli. The sequence continues at coordinate 98,479,681 of CP136061.1, forward strand.
TCCAGTTAATGTCACCATCGTTTCTATGTTGTAGTTCATAAATAATGGAAGTGATATTGTCAGATAATTTAGAATGGTATAGTGTGTTGGCTCTTGAAGTCGACGTTCGATGTAACTGTATATAGTCTCATCCACTTGCACCCTTGGTCGAGTGGTCCCGCTAATTTACTATGATGCCGATGGGTCCTGCATTTTTGATATTATGCTCTTATAGTGGTTGTGCAAAGCGAACATGGTGATATCAATCGTGTTTCGTAACTTTACTCCATAAAAACGGAACACTTGCATACCGTACAGCACTGATCTAGATATGCAACATCCAGGACCTCAGACAGACAGTGATCAAACTACATTTAACTCGTATACGCTGTAAGACAACATGATTCACAAGCATCACTCAACCAAGGGTGGTTTATTATATTTCTTGTTGTATTCGTAAACCTCGAATGCCTGCGCCTGCTGCTCCGGATGCTGACCCGTTCAGTTCACTTTTCGTTTCTCTTTTGCAGACCGTTACTGGATAGACGGAAGTCACGCCGCCAAGGAGAGTCACTGGGTTCACTCCGATGGGAGTCCTATGTGGGCGAGTTGGATACCTGGCCAGCCCGACGGTAACCAGTATTGTGCGCACACCGATAATAGTAATCACAAGTACCCGCGACAACGATTGCTATTCAAAAAAATTATATATCTGCGGAATAAACCTGGTCTGAATCCGCGGCTGCGATTCTCGCAAGAAGAGAAGAATAGGAAGCAGAAATAGTTATTTAACCCGTTCACGACGGGAGCCGCGCTGGTGCAGGATTAAATATATTCTGCAGTGCATTCTCTTATATGCGAGTTTTCCATAGGGAGCATCGCTGTATATAAGAGAATACTCTGGCTTACACGGTCAATGTAAATATTGTTGGGCCAGTGTTCTCTTATATATGAGAAGCTCCCTACACACTAAATAACAGGGTGACAGGTCTGTCCTTCTAATGGGGCAAATATGTCCATCATGGGGTTGCCAAACTGGACCTCCTGATGGAGGCAATTAACTTACCCCATAAAAAGAGGTAGATAATTGTCAATTTTGTGGGGCAGTGTTGCCACTTCTTGTGGCATTGTTTACACTTAGGGGGCAATGTTGTCACTCCTTGAATGGCAAAATGATGCCACTTCTTGGGGGCAATTTTACTACTAAGGGGTCAAATTGGCCAGTCCCTGGGGGGGGGGGGGGGGGGGGGGCACTCCTATCGCATTATTAGGTGAATAGTATACATGTATGGGTTAATCCTGGAGTTTCGTGGAATTGTGCGAAAATCATGTGCCAATGCATTCTCTTATATAGGGAGCCTCGCATATATAAGTGAATACATTGGCATAACAATATTTACCTTGACCTTTTGAGCCAATGCATTGTGTTATATATACGAGGCTCCATGTGGGAGACTCGCAAATATAACAGAATGCACTGGCACAGCATCTCTAATGCTGGACCAACCAGCGCAGCTCACGTCATTAAATGGTTAAAAGCCCACAACTCAAATACACAAATAGTTCAGCTGTGTTGCTAATTAACCATTGAAAGGTCGGGTACTATGAAAGCCGCGGGGGTCGACCGGGTTACTAATGAATTCATCAAATCAACTATTCATATTCTCATAAACGTTTATGTGAAACTGTTCAACCTTGTTCTTGAAACCGGTATTGTGCCACACGATTGGACTGTTGGTCTTATTAAACCTATATACAAAGATAAAGGAGACACAATGGATCCGAATAATTATAGGAAGATAACGTTAGTAAGTTGTATATCTAAACTATTCACAAGTATACTAAGCGAGCGGATATCCCTATATCTGGAATATAACGATCTATTGAGTGAGTCACAAGCCGGTTTTAGAAAGGGTTATTCAACCATAGACCATTCCTTCACACTGTATAGTATTATTAAACTTTTGAAGATGAGAAAAAAGAAACTGTTTTTTGCATTTATAGACCTATCTAAAGCGTTTGATACAGTATGGAGGAGTGGATTATGGGAGAAATTGAAATCACACAGAATCGAAGGAAAAATTTTGAATGTTATCAAAAGCATCTATCATAATATTAAGTCCTGTGTTTCTAGCGACGATGTCTACTCCAACACTTTCTCAACTTCTTTAGGGGTTAGACAAGGCGAAACTTATCTCCTATTTTATTCTCTCTCTACCTGAACGATTTGGAAGATTTCATGAAGAATGGAGGCTGTGATGGAATTGATCTCAGTGATGTAGAAGGAACAAGGGTGGACACTTACCTACATTTATTTGTATTATTGTATGCCGACGATACCGTGCTAATGTCTACAACTGCTAAAGGATTACAGAAATCTCTGAACATATTTGATACATTTTGCTTGAACTGGAAACTGAAAATTAACAATGATAAAAGTAAAATAATCATATTCGGAAGATCACCGCGGAGGATACCAATATTTGAACTAAATGGAACAAATCTTGAAATTGTCAAACATTATAAATATCTTGGAACATATTTTCACCAAAGGGGAACATTTGCATATGAAAGAAACGAACGCTGTAGATCAGCAAAAAAGGCAATGTTTGCATTAATATCATAGGCCCGGAGTTCTCAGATAGATTTATGTAGCATACTGGAAGTATATGAGAAGGCAATTGTACCGATACTCACATATGGTTCGGAAATTTGGGGCTTCGAAAATTTGACAGTTATCACCAAACTTGAACGTTGGTTTCTGAAATTTATTTGCCGTCTTAAGAAATCGACCCCCAATATATTTTTGTATGGAGAACTTGGAATCTATCCTATTAATTTAAAAATTAAACTAAGATATCTCGGTTATTGGGGTAGACTAATCGCTGGAAAACAAGGCAAACTAGTATATCATATCTACTCCTTGATGTATGATTTGCATGGCTCAGGCCAACTTCAATGTGATTGGATTAACAATATAAAAAGTAGATTATGTGAACTAGGTATGAGTGATAATTGGCTATATCAATGTATATATGATAATACCTGGTTTAATGGAGCTTGCAAGCGCAAAGTGTATGACATATATATAAATGAGTGGCTATGCCAGGTCGAAATATCAAGTAAGAGTGATTTTTATAAAATAATCAAACGAGAATTTGGTAGAGCAAATTATTTATCATCATTGAGTATTCGTAATGTAACACAACTTATGAAATTCAGGACTAGAAATCATAGACTACCTATTGAAACAGGCTCATGGACAAATACAGATGCTGCGCTACTAATTTGTAATAAGTGTGGGAATGCAGTGGGTGATGAATACCACTTTATTTTGATCTGCGATTCTCTTACTGAAGTACGCAAAAAGTACATTGATGCATATTTTTATACGAAACCAAATGAATTTAAGTTGTACGAATTATTTAACTCTGGACATGAAAAGATAAATGATGGTCTTGCACTTTTTATCAAACACGCTACTGAAACGCTGTAACCACCTCGAGAGCTTACACTCGTATGTGTGCATCCGGAGGGGAAATATGTGATGACTGATACAACATTCATGATTATAATTGGAATCACATTTAAATAACAAAACAAAAAGATCATACATTTTTGCTTCCATGCTCATTCATTGATATCATCACATATGTTATTACTTGTAATGATCTCTTATGTCAATTATGATAAGGAGAGATATTAATAATAAACTTGAAACTTGAAACTTGAAAGCTCTGCAATAACAAAATGTCGCATATTGAAACGAGTGTTATGTAAACATATGTAAACATAAATGTTACACTGAGTTGTCAACATTGCTAATCATGAAATAAGTTCGAATATTTGGTCGGAATATTATTAGAATATTTGTCAATGCTTTGACATTTTCCAATGTTTAATGTCAAGATTGTTTACAACATTTATTGTCTTATTGGACTAATTAGACATTGACAAACAAAGCAACTCTGACACCAACAGTACTGTTTGCATAACAATGGTTTTGTGTAGTGAACTATTGTCATTGGATAGTTATTAATAATGAAAATGACATTGTAGATAGTGCATTGTGAACAAATTCACTGGGCAGGATTATCCGTGAATTGACGTTTACAGTAATTACAATCGTTGTCATTATATTTTGGAAGCAATGTGTTTCGTCCCACATTAATTTACATATACGACTAGCAAAACGTATTCGGAACTCTATCCGTGAGTTGAGGCGGGCTGGCGTCCGAATGGCCGCGAGACCGTTAGCGCGATAACTCAAATAAACGTCAACCGATTTCATTCATATATGGTACATGCATGGATGTGTTGCAACAATATCTCGAAAGAGTTCGAAAACCAGGGTTGTCCAATCTTTTGTACGAGAGTTATTGGTTTGTCTAATTTAGCGATTTTGATCATTCGCGACCATGCATTAGCGCGGTAACACAACAAAACTTTGAAAGATGCCAACGATATTTGGTATATGAATCTAGGATCACATCTAGATGGGAGCTGTGGAATCTGAATTGACTTGTGATGTATCATTGGATTGAACTCTTACAAAATGCTTACATTATATTTTCTGAATTATGTTTAAAACATGGCTGTCAGCAGTCATCTTGGAGTTTACTCTTCGTATGACTAAATCCTTTGTCACACCGTATAATTATGTCACATTTCCCATCCAATCGTCACCAAACTTCATATGGGTCTTCGGCGTGACCTCTAGATGGTCCAGAAATTCTTTAGAAAACATGGCCGTCAATAGTTCTTGTGCGCCGGATCCACTTTTCCGATATGCACGCCTTGTTATTTTTTTTAAACGCCATTGTAACCACACTAGATAATTTGTTTATTTCTGACATGGCGTGATGCTGCATTGATGATGTAACCGCAAATGGCGGTCAGTCACCAACATCATATGTTAAGGGTGTGTTTACATTGTTGTAGGTCTGTATACAGATCACGTATCGCAGATTACTGTGATCACAGAACATAAACCCATTCTCGGAAAAGTTGAGTAATTTTCGAGTTGTGTGCCTCCAAAATAATTGGGAGTTTATCTAATTTCAGAGCCTCAATTACTTAAAGGCACGTGAGGCCTTAATTGTCGAAAATATTCATATTTGTTCCAAACACCGTAAACAGAAAAACATTAAAACGCATACAGTTTCGTTCATATATACCATAACCAGTTTAGTGTAATCTCGATTTCCCCATTGCACCGGAGACATGTATATAGTATGTGTATATATCTTCATATCCTTTTGTAAATATCACTCTGTATTTCTCAATATTCATTTGTAATCATGAGAATAAAGTATCAATCAACCATCGCGTAAACAGCATGTTATCATAAATACCTACGTAAGAGCCTGATTTGGTTACAGAGGACAGCACAATGCTACTGGCTAATCACACACAAATGGCATAAACGCTCTTTATTAGTTCCATATCAGGAATTCACCCACAAAGAACGCTCTTTATGTTTACCATCATAATATAAACAAACACCAGAAAAGTAACTTTTAATGCTTTTGTTTACATAACAATGGTTAAACATATGAGAATAACATACTGTTTGTGCGATATTTCTTATTTATATACGGACACAGTCGGTCTACATTTTGATGTTCTTTCTGTCTGTTGCGGTTTTTGACGGGTGGAAATATTTTCACAGGATACCCACCGCCAAGGCCAACCGTACCTTTAAAATTAGCTAAAATTCATTTTAATGGTTTTTTATATTCAAAACTAAAGAACAATTAAGGGATTTCTTGTTGTTTTAGTAATTTCCCCTCTAGATTGTGCACAAAATATGTTTATGCATTTCTGATTGGGGTAAGGGAAACCGTGTTGACAGAATCTCAGAAAATGTGGATCTTGATGCATGATACACTTTATAATCACCAGCTCCTACAAACATATTCATTCTTATAGAGCTCACTGCTTCAGATTATGATGTGGCAGATGTTCATATTTAGAGCTACGATAACTTTTGTTGCAACTCCATGGCGAAATTGCGAATCACTCTTTTGGGCTTGTTCTTTTTAACATGCCCATAAATTTCTCAGAATACCTCCACTAAATTACTAAACTGTTTATTATGCAACAATAATCCACACAATTTGGAATAAAATAACTCTTGGTCTCCAATGACTAAAGTATGGGGACAAGATTAGCATTTTGTTATTTCACCTACCACATTATGAACGTCCAAATTTGGAGCACTTTCTTGAGCAATATGTGAAATCCAGTGACTGTTTGCATAACCAATGTAATGATATTTTTTTCAAACACTATGTGTTTTAGGGGGAACGTTGAAATGACTTTACACATAAACGATTAATTATGTGTATTGTTGACAAAAATCCTTTTAAAATGAACAAAAACACTCAAAAGAGTCCAAAATGGTACTTTTTAAAAATAGTCAATACTAAAGTTTCACAGGCCATAATTTGATATTGGTACAGACACATTTAGCAATTCCAGCACCGTATATTTAATATAGTACACTTAAGAGGTTATGATAAATATAGGGCATAAGGATATCAATTTATTGAGTTATTTTACCTCAAATATGGTTTTTCATCACACCAGTTCTGTGTCACTAGGTCAATTTGACTCTATGTCCAATGTCTGTCTTATCTCGATAATACATACCTAAAGTAATCATTTTTTGTGCACAATTTTGTGCGGAAAGTAATACAAATCTATTCATTGTTCTCTAGTTTTTAAAATACTGGACCATACAATATGGATTTTAGCTAATTCAGAGAAATTGATGCACCGAATTTAGACAAATTTGGAGGCACATAACTCGAAATATACTTAACGAATCTGAAAAATATGTTATGTTCTGTAATCAGAATTGTGTACTCAACAAAATTGATATAAATGGAAGGACTTGTGAAAGGGAAGTTTTCATATATATCCTTGAAAAGCCATAACTTGAGAGTATTTTACAATTGTTTACAAAATTTAGCAATTTCGCATTTCATGATCCTTTTTTGTTTTTTTAATATGTTGTATACAATGGGATGATATACTTATTTCTGCTAAGAAACATTGTTGTAATTAGTTGGAGGCTTGGTACATTGTTCTCATGGATACACTGGACTAAGGTGCGTTGAAGGTGACAAATGCCTTATTTAGTGGCAAATTGACCAATTCTGCCCTCTCGACCATGCCCCCACAGATCTACACTATTTTATTTAGTGTGTATATATGGGAGACTCACATGTATAAGAGAACACATTAGTACATATGAATAACATATTTTTTGTGTATATATATATATATATATATATATATATATATATATATATATATAGAGGATCTACAACGAGTCCCCAGTTTATAGCGGAATTTACAAAACGAGTCCAGTAAATTAGGTCTGGACCGAGCCTTTGGCGAGGTACAGACCTAATTTACTGGACGAGTTTTGTAAATTCCGCTATAAACTTGGGACGAGTTGTAGATTCTATTTATTACATGATCCAAAACCTCGACAAAACATACTTAAATCAACAAATGGGACGCGAAACTAACATCAACTTCTATAACGCATGCGACGACGTTTCTCACAACTCTACGTTGTTTGCCCGCGCAAAGAAATAGTCCCAGATAAATAAAGACTGTTTGGCGTACTTAATGGCGTATATTTAATGACATAACTTTTCAAAATCTTCATTCATTATAGTTTGTTGAAATTATATTGGAAGCCATAGTATTTTGAGACGTAGCGTACGGAATGTAAAGAAACCACAAACCGGAAGTCAAAGGTCACCTGGCACTATTTCCTGTTATTAAACGAACGTTTAATATCACAATTTATAGAATGGGTTTATTGAATGGAATAAAGGTAGGATCATGTAATAAATATATATTATATATCAGTTTATTGTTATGGTTCGTTTTAGCAATAATTATGCCTGTAGCCATTGCTATATAATAGTATATTATATATGGATAAGATCATCACAGTCTGGGCTAGACGAGGTTGGCGCGGGTTCGAACCCCGGCATGGATGAAAATCGGGACCGGTTTTCAAGCTTGATTTGGTTTGAGGAACATCTCAATGTACCATTCTGATCGACACATGGCCATTTCGATAAGAAATGAGAATTTGTTCACGCAATTACATGTGAAATATGTTTTATTCTGGAAATATATATTATTTATACTTAACTGTGTCCTATTTATTATATACACCCACTGTATCGTACGGGTCACACTGATATACCATATTGGACGGAAGGTCGACTTGTCCAGAATATAACCGCCCGATTATTCATGGAGCACATCATCCGATATGAAACTACTTTTTGTTAATGTTAAGTACCAGACAATAATGTAATTGAAAATAATTATGAGTCCTTACATAATGTATAGGTGTGAGGTTTAGTTGGTCCGATATCCACTTTCAAAAACGGCAGTTCCACAAGGTTTTACTGGGATTCTGATTTAATTTGCATTGGAAAAGCATGCAAAAACTATAAACAAAACTTATGATAAAGAGCGTTCATTTACCCCGTTGACATCAAATGTAACCTAGCGTTCGAGAATTAAATCCTTTCAGTTTATTCTCAACAACCTTTGTTCTGTTCCTAACGGGACGCCGTGGTTTCGACGTGTTACCAAAGAAGTTATTTTAAATTATGTTTACATTATAGCGGGAGAGTAATCTCAAAACATTGTTTCGGACACTATCTCAAACAGCAATCAACATCATGATTCTTAACCCTTTACCCAACAAACCGGCCAAAAACGCCCAAATAAGCTTCAACAGCCTAAAATATCTTCGGTCTGTCTCACGAACACCATACAAATGTGGATATCATTGGAACCGGTTCATTGACCACATTGTGATGGTTACATTTATGCCCTGTGACAATGCATTCTCTTATATAAGCGAGTCGACAATAGGTCGCCTCGCATATATAAGAGAATGCATTGGCCTAAAAAAATATTTTTTTAACACTTTTTACCATTTTTTCTTACAACAATTTTATAATTTTTTCTTACACTTTTATCATTTTTAATATGTTAAGCCAATGCATTCTCTTATATATGCGAGGCGACCTATGGTCGACTCGCATATATAAGAGAATGCATTGGCACAGGACCGTTCTGTTGGGTAAAGGGTTAAGACAATTTACAAAATTCCAATCCAAAAACCATCCATACGCAATACATCGAAAACGACCCCAAAGCTCATACATGATTAGCTACCACTTCGGATGACTGGAGCCAAACTGCGACGCAGACTTGAGTCCTCTGATACGCTCGCCCGACCACTGCCACAACATACACATAATGTAATATGTTTTTTTATTATAAAGACTTTGTTCGGTTATAATTCATTATGCATTATTCTGTGAAACCAAACGGGACATTTTCATTTGGGAAGTGGCTAGATCAAATAGAACGGATTGTATCAAAACTATTAATTAATACAATAAAAACAATTTATATTTAATTACGTATATGTGACACGCCATATCAAATCCAGTCGTAAGTCGGTATTTTTTTACCCTGTGCCAATGCATTCTCTTATATATGCGAGTCGACGATAGGTCGCCTCGCATATATAAGAGAATGCATTGGCCTAACAATTTTTTACAATTTTAATAATTTGTGCTTGTATTCTTTAACAATTTTATAATTTCACCCATACAGAGCCCCAGATAAACATGAACAGACGACACTCTTCTATATGCTTCTATATATGTGTGGGGCTCCCTGCAGGGTAATGGATTTTTTTTTTTTTTTATGTCCTAAAAATTGAAAGAAACATTTATTTAAAAAAATGATAACAAATTGTTAGGCCAATGCATTCTCTTATATATGCGAGGCGACCTATGGTCGACTCGCATATATAAGTGAATGCATTGGCAACGGGTAAAAACATCCCGACTTACGACTGGATTTGATGTGGCGGGTCACATATACGGGATGCTAGTAGTGAGAGTAGCGTAACGAGTGGACTGAAGTCTGCCTTGCAGTTTGTACTACAGCATTGACGCTCTTTATAAAATACAAGAATCATACTTGTAATTAGTCCAATCACTATGTGCGTAGAAATGCAATTAATTGTTGTCGTGGCAAATAGCATGTGTTTGATTTCGGCGACAAAGGAATAATCTAGTCTAAAGATCCACCGTCCGACTGAAAATGTAAAATTTCACAAATTTGTAGGAAGGTATGCCGGGGTGGGTGGGTGGGTGGGTGGATCCGACAGGCAAAAACGCATATTTGTCATCTGTAACAGTTTAAAACATCATAACTGCAAAAGCACCATATTTATGTTGCTGTGACCTCACATGGGCCTTAGCGGAGATGATATTAAGCTATGTTATGTTGCATATGGGATGTTGAAAACTTACTTCCTGGCACCATTCGGAAAGAAGCTTGGAGACATGTAAAACTGAATAAACTTGTCCTGATGTAACTAAGACCTCCAGGCCCAGCGCATTGTGTGCACGGACAAAGAGCGATCAACTTTCACAAACATTGATGTGAATACGTGTGGGATAGACCATCTCAATGAGTGTCTTCACAATTGAGAAGGGTGGCTTTAGTCTTGGTTGGAAGTTATTAACCCTTTACCCAACAGAACGGCCCTGTGCCAATGCATTCTCTTATAAATGCGAGTCGACCATAGGTCGCCTCGCATATATAAGAGAATGCATTGGCTTAACACATTAAAAATTAAAAAAAAATTTTTTTTTAGGCCAATGCATTCTCTTATATATGCGAGGCGACCTATGATCGACTCGCATATATAAGAGAATGCATTGGCACAGGACATAACTGTAACTATCACAATGTGATCAAGGAGCCGGTTCCAATGATATCCATATTTGTATGGTTCTATTGAGATAGACCGAAGATATTTTAGGCTGTTGAATCTTTATTTGGCCGGTTTTGGCCGGTTTGTTGGGTAAAGGGTTAACTCTATTCGCGAGCGCACAACGTGGCTGATTAGAGTTAATAACTCCCAATCAAGACTAACGTCACCCTTCTTAATTATGAAGGCACGAGTGAGATGATCCATCCAATATAGATATATTATTTGAATGTCCATCAACTCAGATGATATTTTACTATCATACCACCTAAAGTATCCAAGTCTGACACAGACTATTTGTATTTCAGTATAATATAAGTTGTTCCAGGAGACCAACACAAGTGATATGAAATAATGCTAGATAACGGGCTGGTGGACAGACTAATCAGGAAATAGTTAGAAATTAGGGAATGTGTGTATCCTGTACAATGACCTAGGCTTGCAGATATCAGCCATTTATCAAATAATATTTCCAATTGAAGCCTGGTAAATATACTCTCTATGTTTTTATTTGTAAAATATGTCAATTCCAGTGGAATTGGAACTTAATAACTGATATGATGTGTCATGAATATATGTACACAATGTCAACAGTGACTCGAAAATCAAGAAACTTCACGTTCAAATAGCCAAAACATATGTAATAGCTTGTAGGAGGAAAATGATATATCACTGGATATGCAGGAGATATGCTGGGATGTGTATAATTGTTTTTTGTAAAATTGGATGAATATACCTTATACTATTATAAGTTACGGGACGCTTAGTGGTCGGATATGGTGTCATGTGAGGCGAAGTGAGATCAATATTAGGCGAGGCCGTCGGCCGAGCGTAATATTGATCTCGCTGAACCACACATGGCACCATATCCGACCACTAAGCGTCCCGTAACGTATTTATTATGTCAGTGGATAAAATCCAGCATATCCCTTTAATTAATCGTCGCTGTAATTTATTGTAATTTGGTAAGATAAATGTGTCGTCTATGGCCATTAACTTATGTAACGTAACAGTGACGCGTCATCATGGGCGTTGAACGTCAACGCAATTAGTCAATGGCTAATTACCAGAAGTACGACAGCTTGTTGAGTTTGATAGTTAATTTATGAGTCTTTAGAATTCGTCAAATATATCACATGCAGGTTTTGGTACTTGGTACTATGTCTTTAAATTCACAGAAAATGATTTCCGACAGATATCCCCTTTCTTGGCGCCAAAATACACCAAAACTATTCCCGAGGCGACTGAGTTTCTGAAAAAACAAGATGGCGGATAAGCACCTAATATTAATTTCATATTAGGTCACCGACATAATATGGGTTCATATACCTTCACTATATATCGACGCTGATTGGCTAATTGAAAGAGCTGACATAATAAAGTGTGTTATATGCATATATCATCCTCTGATTGGTCACTGTATTTATCCACTACATCGATGCATTATAATTTCCATTTAACCAGTGATTTAACAGTATTTGACCATCCAGGTATACCAAGCATACTCACCACACGCTGACCTGGAAACTCCAAGGTATGTATGTATGGTAGCCAAGTGCCAATATTTGAAAACAATAATCATTTTTGCATGTATTAATCATTTGTTCAATTAAAACAGCTTCTGAAAAATATTGAACTATCATTTGAACTAAAGGAGATAATTACCCAGTCATAATGAGTGATATCAGTATGGTTCTATCTTGTGGATGTCAAACAATTGGGAGTAAAACATTATTGTTTTGGCAGTTTTGGGGGTGGTTTGTTCCCGAAAACGGCATACCTCCTCCTCCTCCACCCCCCCCCCCCATGAGTAGTACATCGAAAACGATATCAAAGCTACATTTAAGTAGTGTATTTCCCAACTTAATAGTGGGTTGCATCTAAGTAATTTGAATACCCACTGCGGTTTCACAGCTAGCTTCTAACGTATATATACGTTACAACCTTGGTGTGCCGCATTAACTCATTTGACTGTTTATTTAACAACTATTCCTTCAGCTAGGCCCACACCTCCAAATAGTTACGTTATGTTGCTATAGTAATTATAGTAATTATTGACGGTTTTCCCAAGAACAAAATATCGCATATTGAAACCATTTGTTATGTAAATATAACTGTTACAGTAATTTGTCAACAACCAGAGGTAATCGCGAAGTTAGTTCAACTTAGTCGAAATATAATATTTCTAATGATTTTTTTTTTTTCAAATGTTTTAGCGTTGGCGGTGGTTATTGCTGTTAGAGTAGTCACACCCGTTAAAATCGCATAAACAGAACGAATATTATATTATAGACAAATGTTATTCTCATACCAATCATAAAAAATCGGGTAAATTTCATGTTAATGTCATCTTAGTACTCTATGATATGTAAATAAACGACATGTTATGTAAACAAACAGTACGTAAGTAATTAAGAAAAAAATACACGGTGTAGAGGTGTGTATGGTCAAGTTGTACCACAAAAAACTGATTGTAGGACGACGCGTAGCGGAGTCCTACAATCAGTTTTTTGTGGTACAACTTGACCATACACACCGATACACCGTGTATTTATTTATTTTGTAATACGACTGAAAGTTTATGGTCACAATTCGACTGAATAGTCAACGAAATACTGCGCTTTTTCGGTCTCAGGTGAGAAAACATTTCGTGGTGTAATTCGTATTGGGCGTACTCGATTTCTTTGCATGGAGTACTCTGGTAATGTCTTGTCTTGTTATTAAATTCCCCCGTTGACTTTTCGAGGCACCTCTTCTAGAAATAATCGTTGTGATTGGCTTAAAACGATGTGTTTTCAGCGGCGCCCGTGCGTTTCATTTAAATTGTACAGGAAATACGATTGCGGTCATTTCTGTTTTGAACGTTGTTGGGACAACATGAATATGATCATCGACTATGGACCATTTTCCTCACACAAAGCGATTTAAATGATCTAGTTTACTAAACTAATCTTATCCCCCTTCTGTACTGGTGAACAAGCGCTTTCATTTTCAACTTGATTCCGAAATATCGAATATGATCGAGATTCGAATCGACGAATGCACAGCCCGGCCCCATGGATTTATTTTGTCATTTAATATACTTATTAAGTAACTTTCTTTGGTCGTAACATACATCAATATACCATAACATCATTTGGACCATATTCATTGGCAACCAAACTGGTTTCAAGCGACAAATCGCTAGAAAATTCGCAAGATTGTCAAGATGTAGCAAAAATTCAAAGGGTTACGGGTGCGAGTGTACACCGTTGATGCCCCGTTTGCGCGGAGTTAGAAAAGACGGGAAAAGTCGCGTGCGGCGATCTGAATAAACCGATTGTTTTCGTGGTACAATTGTAAAAAGTAGAATTGTACCACAAAACTGGAACGAGATAGCCATGGTAACTCGGGCCACTGGCCAATCAGGACATGGCTTTTAGGCATAGTTAGGCAGGGTCGTATTACAATATGCAATAAGCAAATCACTCAACACAGGGGAAACCCTATTAAGTTATTTTTGGTTAGAAATGGCAAAAGTTGTGTACAGCCTATCGATATATAGCCTTTGCTATAAATGGGAATTTTTGGGACGGATTTAAAAGTCGAACTGCGCCAGGTAGGAAGAGTCCGGTAAAAGGTGTAGTTGAGAATTTCAATTGTTATTATTCGGATGCCAAGAAGTGCAAGGCGATTAATTCTAACGGGAATTTGCGCGTTAACCATTAGCGCGCTGTGCGTTATGTGTTTCTATTGATGTTTAACCTGCTTTGTTGCATTGTTATTGAAGATCTTTCGTTTATTTTCACGTGAAAAAGATCGGAATGCTATCTACTATTATACTGCACGGGGATTTAACGATTGTATAAGAACTTTAATTCCAACATGAATCCGAGGTGTTTGTTTATATCGGTGTTTAATATGTTATTTAATATCGTTTAGTGAACTTTTTCATTTAGTTATACGCGACACATATCGACGTTATATTCTAAATGAATTGAGATGGTTACTCCTTCGTGCTGTTTGTAAATATTGACTTTTCATTTCTTTGTATGCGGAATAAATCAGAGCTATGAATAGAGATGCTATTAAGAAAAGTACCAACACCAACCCTTCACATTGGTTGTTTAACATACAATGTGGCCTAATTCTAAACACCATTTGTATGTATGTGTACCGAGGATATATCAGAATGCTATATGAATTGAAGAATGTTCAGAAATTACCCCGACCCTTCCTGTGACCATGTTTTAATTGATACTCATGGGGGCATATTATAATTAGTCCTCATTGGACCATATTTTATTTGATGACACCATATTTAAATTTTAATTAACCCTCATAATGGGACCATATATGTATTCTTTAATTAAGTCACGATACCATATTTTAATTGACCTTAATGGGACCATATTTCAATTAATCCCATTGGGTCCATATTTGTTTTAACCCTCATGGGAAGATATTTTAATTAACAATCAAGGTACAATTTTAATTAACCATCATGGGACCATATTTTGTATTAACCCTGATTAGACGATATATTAATTGACCCTCATGGGACCATATTTTATTTAACCGTAATGTGACCATATTTCAATTTACCCTCATCGGACCATGTTTCAATTAACCATCTATGGGTGTAACCATATGTTAATTTACCCTCATGGAACCATACATGTATTTTAATTAATCCTTTATGAGAGGTCATATCAGGAGTGCATTACCTGAGGCAATTCTTAGATCAGCGTTGCGCCCTCCTATGGTGTATATGGGCAAGTATAGCTAACCCTGTCGCAGGAGGTGGTGGACTAAATGTGATTAAACATACTCGGTATTTGCGTGATTGGATACTAAATGTGATTAGAAACGTGCTCGTACTTTAACCATGTTACGAAGATGGCAAATTTTTGCCAGATTATTATTCTGCAACAGAAACATGCTATTTCATGCGCTACTATTTCAAATGAAATTAGATTATATTGTATATATGGCAAATAATATGATCTTGAGGGCGTTACCATTTCTGACTATGGTTGTCTTGTTATATTTGCGGAGCAATAGAAAGGTTTTGCTACTCACGTTGATAGTCTAGTTGTTTATACTTCATATCAATACGAGCGTTTCTCGGAATCTATGCAGTTGCAACGATGTGACGTATTCATGTCGATTTCACAAGACCATGTTGATTTCACTCTAACGTATTAACCCTGCGCGCACGGATGGCGCGCTTTGTTTTTACGGTATATACCTTTGGTATATTGGTTACGAAATCCCAGATAATTACGAATATCGCATGAGATTTCTCCCCAGAAGTACCGTTACGAAGCTACTGGAATGTGCCAAGGATTGGTATAAAACAAACAATCGGAATGAGACTCTTTCGTTGGGAGAACAATGATCCATTATGACCTGGGCTGTGGGCATGAAAAAATCTCACCCTAGGGGCCAGATATTGGTCACTCGGGTGAGATTTTTCCATGCCACACCCCAGGTCATGATGGGTAATATTTGTCTCACAAAGCTATCTCACACGGGCTGCCTGTGTTAAAATGTGTAGGGTGGGAGAAAGTAAAATCTCCCCCAGATATCTCACACGGAATTCCTGTGCTAAATTGTGTAGGCGTGGGAGAAATCTATGTCAAATTGTCAATCACATATATTCTCAAATGGCATTCAGAATATTATCTCCATCCACTGTTGACAACATGGTATTCAGGGGGGCTGACCCTGTACCGTGCGACATGGTGGGATATATACACACAACGCACATCATAAACATGGAAGGACCCAGCATACATATAATTGTACGTATTATGTATACATTAAGAAACAATATAAAGGACAATTTCCCATTACATTGTAGTTATCTGTTAGTGTTTCTGCCTTCCCATTTCCCAAATGGAACAACAAAACGCCATTGGATGCTGAACTAATTATTTATTATGTATTATCATTGAATATGAACAAATACTTAATTGCATATTAACCCTTCCATGACGGGTAGCTTCCTGATTTTTGCGAAAATTCTGTGCCAATGCATTATCTCATATATGCGAATCTCCGATATGGAGACTCGCATATATAATAGAATACATTGGCCTAACAATATTACCTTGACCTTATAAACCAATGCATTCCTTTATTTATTACACACTCTTTCCTAAAATACAGTGTTATTGCCGTTCCATATTTAAAATCCGTATGGAACCCGTATGGAACCCGTATGGAAAGTAAGTTCCATACGTATCTCGTTGACGACAAAGACGTATTCGTGCCGTTCGCCTCAACCATGGAACCGGAACTATAAAATAAAAGCACCGTCACACTTGACAAAACAAGCCCAGTATGTGCCTAAATAAACATTGTAAGTCTGTATTTAATGCACGGATTTTAGGACAGGTGACGTGTAATAAATACAGAACGACAAATGTATTAACGTGTTTGTTGATACGGCACTTGTGCCATCTCGGAAGGATAAAACTCGAGGCTGTTCCACTCGTCCTATCCCCCGCACTAGCACTCATGTTGTATCAAAGATAAGATGTTGTTGTAGAAATGGGTGAGATGTTGCTATGATTTGGAAAGAGGAATGAAAAAAATCGATGATTCCAATGTTCCAACTGTTGGACGCTTTTGTTGAATTCCGCAATACATATCACGTGCTAAAGGTGATTATTGTAAGTATCGTGATGTCTTCACGTGCATGTAGGCTGTAAATTACATAATATGGCTCCAAATCGGACCGTGCATTTTCAATCATGCCTTGAATTGTGTCATCGGTTCATGTATATCATTTATATTATATCGATATATAGTCTTCTATAGATTCTGTCATCACATCTCTTTCTTAGCGTGCTGGATCTGCGAATGAAAGATAACTAAATTAAAGTCACGCATATGTGTCTTTATTCGGAGTTTGCTGAGTTTTTACCGCGGGTCAAATGAACATGATTAAAGGCCCACTTAATTTTCGAGTCACCGATTATTGTTTTACAGTGCCTTTGTATAGGGTTGTAATAACAATATATTCCATAAACTATGATTAAAATACTATAATTCATCACCATTTGGAACGTCTGTGTCTCAGAATGAATAGAATAGAAAATAGCTAAAATCATAAAATAATTTCCCCCGTTATGGCTCCCAGAATACAACAGAATTCGAACTAAAGTGCATAACTCTATATCTAAATATATAGAGTTATTCCCCTTCAATTGAAAATAATAGACGTTGTGCATAAACTTTAGCACAGAGTCGACGTGAGTAACTCAACAAAAACAACATGTTCACAGTTTATTACATCGAATAAGTTGAAAATATAATGTTTTGGCGTCAAGCCTTGAATTAGGGTGTCTGTCATTTGCAGAATGAGGTCCCCAGAGGGTGAATTTAGTGATGCCACCCTGCATAGCGGCTAGCATCACCAAATTCACCCTATGTGGACCTCATTATGCTGAGTTGTTCCCAGATGGTGAATTTGGTGATGCTAGCCCGCTATGCGGGGTAGCATCACTAAATTCACCGCCTGGGGCCCTCATTCTGCAAATGACAGGCACCTTTTTTGAAGGCTTGTTTGTGGTTTCCTCTTTCAAATGGTATATAATATGGCATATATTTTATATTATTATCCATCCCTTAACTAACACCATTTCTGATTGGGCAAAACTGTACACAACATTGTATAATAACTTGATATAATGTGATCTGGGGGTTCATGGTATATAATATGGCATATATTTTATATAATGTGATTTGGGGGTTCATTGTATATAATATGGCATATATTTTATATAATGTGATTTGGGGGTTCATTGTATATAATATGGCATATATTTTATATAATGTGATTTGGGGGTTCATGGTATATAATATGGCATATATTTTATATACTGTGATTTGGGGGTTCATGGTATATAATATGGCATATATTTTATATAATGTGATTTGGGGGTTCATGGTATATAATATGGCATATATTTTATATAATGTGATTTGGGGGTTCATGGTACATAATATGGCATATATTTTATATAATGTGATTTGGGGGTTCGTGGTATATAACATGGCATATATTTTATATAATGTGATTTGGGGGTTCATGGTATATAACATGGCATATATTTTATATAATGTGATTTGGGGGTTCATGGTATATACTATGGCATATATTTTATATAATGTGATTTGGGGTTCATGTTATATAATATGGCATATATTTTATATAATGTGATTTGGGGGTTCATGGTATATAATATGGCATATATTTTATATAATGTGATTTGGGGGTTCATGGTATATAATATGGCATGTAGTTTATATAATGTGATTTGGGGGTTCGTGGTATATAATATGGCATATAGTTTATATAATGTGATTTGGAGGTTCATGGTATATAATATGGCATATATTTATATAATGTGATTTGGGGGTTCATGGTATATAATATGGCATATAGTTTATATAATGTGATTTGGGGGCTCATGGTATACAATATGGCATATATTTTATATAATGTGATTTTGGGGGTTCATGGTATATAATATGGCATATATTTTATATAATGTGATTTTGGGGGTTCATGGTATATAATATGGCATATATTTTATATAATGTGATTTGGGGGTATATAATATGGCATATATTTTATATAATGTGATCTGGGGGTTCATGGTATATAATATGACATATATTTTAGATATGTGATTTGGGAGTTCATGGTATATACTATGGCATATATTTTATATAATGTGATTTGGGGGTTCATGGTATATAATATGGCATATATTTTATACAATGTGATTTAGGGGTTCATGGTATATACTATGGCTTATATTTTATATAATTTGATTTGGGGGTTCATGGTATATAATATGGCATATATTTTATATAATGTGATTTGGGGGTATATAATATGGCATATATTTTATATAATGTGATCTGGGGGTTCATGGTATATAATATGGCATATATTTTATATAATGTGATTTGGGGGTTCATGGTATATAATATGGCATATATTTTATACAATGTGATTTAGGGGTTCATGGTATATACTATGGCTTATATTTTATATAATGTGATTTGGGGGTTCATGGTATATAATATGGCTTATATTTTATATAATGTGATTTGGGGGTTCATGGTATATACTATGGCTTATATTTTATATAATGTGATTTGGGGGTTCATGGTATATAATATGGCTTATATTTTATATAATGTGATTTGGGGGTTCATGGTATATACTATGGCTTATATTTTATATAATGTGATTTGGATGTTCATGGTATATAATATGGCTTATATTTTATATAATGTGATTTGGGGGTTCATGGTATATACTATGGCTTATATGTTATATAATGTGATTTGGGGGTTCATGGTATATAATATGGCATATATTTTATACAATGTGATTTAGGGGTTCATGGTATATACTATGGCTTATATTTTATATAATTTGATTTGGGGGTTCATGGTATATAATATGGCATATATTTTATATAATGTGATTTGGGGGTATATAATATGGCATATATTTTATATAATGTGATATGGGGGTTCATGGTATATAATATGGCATATATTTTATATAATGTGATTTGGGGGTTCATGGTATATAATATGGCATATATTTTATACAATGTGATTTAGGGGTTCATGGTATATACTATGGCTTATATTTTATATAATGTGATTTGGGGGTTCATGGTATATAATATGGCATATATTTTATATAATGTGATTTGGGGGTATATAATATGGCATATATTTTATATAATGTGATCTGGGGGTTCATGGTATATAATATGACATATATTTTAGATATGTGATTTGGGAGTTCATGGTATATACTATGGCATATATTTTATATAATGTGATTTGGGGGTTCATGGTATATAATATGGCATATATTTTATACAATGTGATTTAGGGGTTCATGGTATATACTATGGCTTATATTTTATATAATTTGATTTGGGGGTTCAACAATTAAGTGGGCCTTTAATCTGCCGTTTATTATCTAAATTGGTACAACGTATTCAATTGCGAATGGTAATACATTGAACGACCTGGGTGCCACTTCAACTTTAAATTTGTCCTGATTAATGATAACTCGCATTAACCCTTTCAGTGCAAGGGGCCGATCTCATCGGCCCTAATTTACAATCTGTAAAATCGGCCCTAAAAAATAAATAATAAATACAAAAAATAAGGGTTTTTTTCGATTTTTTTCTTTTTTCGGTTGAATTTGTTTGGAGTATGCTTAAGTATGCTATAGCGAATTTAAAAACAAACTGGATAAAACCTTATGGGCATGTTATAACTCAAAACTATCACCATGTATTCATGGTAATAATTTTGATGCCCATGAAAAACGTAAGATTCCCTGGCACTAAAGCTACAAAATAAGTCTTGCACTGAAAGAGTTAAAGAATATAAGAAAAAATTATTAAAATTGTAAAAAATTGTAAAAAATAATAACATATGATGAAAAATTGTTAGGCCAATGCATTCTCTTATATATGCGAGGCGACATATGGTCGACTCGCATATATAAGAGAATGCATTGGCACAGGGTATATGGGTTGATACAAAAATCGGACTTGGCACTGAAAGGGTTAAATTGTTCCTGATTAATGATAACTTGCATTAAGCCCGTGCGGAAATGTGACGACCGCAGATTGTGTTAAGATATCACACGCATAGTTGCCAACCGCTCGCTGTCAGGTCAGCGAGGTAGAGGCCAAACCGATAACATTATCGGATAGTATATATAGGTTTTAATGGCCGCTAAGCAAAGTGTATACATCAATTAATACATATTAGTCCAGTGTATTTATCCTCTTAAATAATTTTTTGTTTGTTGAGAAAATAGCATTTCAATGGCTATACCAACGAATGTCACTGGATTTCACTCATCATTGTGGAAACTTACTCCAAATTTGAACGGCAGAAAAATGGGGTAGTGGAAAGCATATCAACAAAAACTTCAAAATTATGCATCTTGAAGCATACAACTTTATATTAACAGCTTCTGCCTACATTGTTCTTTCATACATACTTTGATATTTCCTTTGTTTATGTTTATTGAGCTATAATATTTTTTGTCATATTTTGGCAGTGAAATGTCAAATTGGCATTTTGGGATTGTTTTATACAACATGGCCATACAATTCTAAATCCACGTCCAATAACATATTAAGCAGTTTTATAATGCAACAGGAATGTACACAAACTGGAAGAAAACAACATTGTGTCTGAAATGGCTGTAATTTGGTGATAAGATTGCATTTTGTGATTTTTCCTACCCCAATACCAACCTTAAAATTTGGAGTCTGTTTCATGAAAAATGAAGAAATCAAGTGACATACGATGGCATAACCAATGTAAGGCTAATTTTTTAACACTAAATCGTTGTGGGAGGAAAGTTCAAATAATTTTACACATTAAAACACCCATTGTTTTTTGTGTTTATGGCCCAAACCTTTTAGAATGGTCAACAATGCCTCAAACTGGCATCTTTAGAAACAAGCTAAGACTAAGTATTCAAAGGGCCATAAGTTGATTTTCTTAAATAATGTTCTGTTAATACCTTTACTATTTGTTCAGTCCATCATACGTAAAATGTTATAAGAAATGCATGGCATATGGATATTAAATTATTGAGTTACATGACCTCATATATTACATTTCATCACACAAGTTCAGTGTCAGAGGCAAAATTGGATAAGTCCATACAATGGAACACACATTTTGTTTGAGAATATAATCTTCTTCTTAATTACAGATGCACATATTAAACATCTTTTGTGTTTAATCTAGTGAGGAAATTACCAAAACACTGAAAAATCCCTTCAATTTGCCCTAGTTTTTTTTAATAATTAACCGTAAATAAGGCATTTTGGCTCATTCTGCGAAATTGAGGCCCCGAAAATGTGCCGAAATCAGGTAAACTCGCGTTTTTGAAGGCACACAACTCGAAAAATACTTAATGTATCTGGGATTGATTTCCAGTACTGGGTTCATTTGAGGTCGTCACAATACATGTGCTATTTGTAGGATTTATGAATACGATTGTTTGTATATACATCCAAGAAAATCCATAAATTGATAATTTGACCAAATTTCCCCAAAATTATTTCACGAAATTCACCATTTTCACTTTTTCCGATTTTTGCCGATTTGTAGTATGTTGTTTATGGAGGGTTTATGTACTTATTCCAGTAAAAAACAAATTCTGTTGCAATTAGTTCAGGGTTTGGCATTTTTTCTCATAAATGCACTGGACTATATTCGAAAGACCACTGTGTTCACAACACGGTGTCCGAATGCACATATGCCACTCATATATGATGTGCACATGTATGTGTGGGTTTTAAGTCAGATAATGACCTCGTAAAGTGTCTGAGACCAAATAATCAGCCTTGGGTGATTATTTGCCCTCAGACACTTCACTCAGACATTATCCTTTACATATATATCATTTTGCGACGTAACAATTATAACAACAAATATAAGTAATCGGATTTGGAACAAAGGCGGTGTCTTTTGGTGTCAAATTCCGGTTGAAATCATTCCCGGTTAGGGATAATCGATCTGTTCAAGAGGGAAGTGAAGAAACTACAAATTTTAATGGGGAATTTAGTGGGGAGTTTAATGGGGATTTTCATGCAAATCTCAGAAAAGTGGTTATATATATGGAGCATTTGTCCTGGATTCACAGCTGGCATATCATTTAACATTCAAATGAGTTTTAACACTCATAATATTTAGCACTCATGACATTTAACATATGTGACCCGCCATATCAAACCCAGTCGTAAGTCGGGATTTGTTGTTACCCTGTGCCAATGCATTCTCTTATATATGCGAGTCGACCATAGGTCGCATCGCATATATAAGAGAATGCATTGGCCTAACAATTTTTTATCATTTTTTTTAAATAAATGTTCTTACAATTCTTAGGACATAAAATAAAAAACATCCATTACCCTGCAGGGAGCCTCACACATATATAGAAGCATATAGAAGAGTGCCGTCTGCTCATGTTTGTCTGGGGCTCTGTATGGGTGAAATTATAAAATTGTTAAAGAATACAAGAAAAAATTATTAAAATTGTAAACAATTGTTAGGCCAATCATTCTCTTATATATGCGAGACGACCTATGGTCGACTCGATATAAGAGAATGCATTGGCACAAGGTAAAAAAAATCCCGACTTACGACTGGGTTTGATATGGCGGGTCACATATATCATTTGGCTGGTGGACTATAAAATTTCAATTTTAGTATTTATTGACTTTTTTTCTGGAATAACAACGATTGCTCTTGTATACTTGACTTGACCTTTACCTTTGAAAAATGAATATAAAATTCAAAATATATAATTATACACCAACATTCCAACGAAGAGCCAATAAAGAGACCGGAACCATCCACCAGTGCCAGAAATGGAATCATGCCTAGTATTTGGATTGTGTTCAAACAGATAAGTATGTTCTGTTTTCAATACCGCATCGTCTGAGATCCAGAAATACCTTTGCACATTCAAACTAAGGCACATGTATGTACTTACCACTATTGTTGAGAAGTATACACCTATACGCACCGAACGCGTATAGTTTTAAGAAACGGTACGTGCATGCGCAGACTCCATCAGCATTGCACTCAGAACCATACATACAGAAGTGTTTGTTACTACTGTTACATGGCCTTCCCAGTAAGATTGCGTAGCATGTAGGTATCATGACGAGAAAGACAATCTAGAAGTGAAACAACGAGATTTATTTGTATGCGCCCATGGGTCCGTACAATCACTCCCTAAGTTTGTAATTTCAGCGTTCCTGAGTAATTTCACAGCGGAACTTGTGCTTTATAGTACTCCACCAAATGTATCCTGGGAAGGAAATTACTTGCTTGTTTATTAGAAACGTTGTGGTAGTATGCACTGCAGTTGCAAATTTCATGCAGGGGATCACGTTAAACGGACAATGGCGTACAAAATATTCAAAGACAAATATCCTGTCCCTATTGATTTTGTTCTAGGAAAACAAATCCAATGCAATCGACGATTTCAGATAATTGTAATATTCGTGACACTCATGTACATGGCTAGATGGTCCCCGTTGGGTAACGTAACATTTCCAATTGCACCAGGTCTCTCCACTTCAACCAGACCAAACTCCCAGGTTTGCAGAATTCTATGTGCACCCCTTCTTGAGTTGGAACTTTCCCATTGTTACCAAAATGTTGGAAATGTCCATGCTACTGTTCTACATAATTACTGCATGGATGGAAAATCAAACAATGAGAAGAATTTCAACATAATATGTTGGGTAAAATTTCCAACTACTGTTATGTCGGGTTAGAAATTTCCAATAGTTAAAAAATTCAACCAAAGTTGCATTGGTTAGACATCCACACGTCAATGCCCGGGTCCCATCATGGCAACGTTCCTGGTGACCCTATATCAGGCTTTAATTCTCATTTCTAGACATAATTTATCAACATGGTCAAGTAAGGTTTTATGTTACATGTTTTTATCAGTTCGTCGACAGATATCGGAAAACACGCATATCGGTTGCCCTTGAAATTACCAGGGGTAGAACCCGAAGTTGGAAAGTTGAAAAGTTTGAAGTACCATGCAGCTGGAAAAATTCAACCCATGATGGGGTGCGATGGCTTTTCTCGAACTTGATATTTTCGACCTGTGTCAAGGATTGGTGTTCATTTGAAAATTCCAATATTGAGACTCCCACATATATAGCACCATCTACTTAAACTATACCAAATTCTCGGTCCCTTTCATGTATACCCAACTAAACTGCTGAATTTAGGTAAACGTGTGACATTTGGTTCATAACCAACACGCACTACTATACTTACCAACGATCAGGGGACCCCGATTTGTTCTAAGAATTCACTCATGGAACATTATGTGTGGCACTATTGGCCAAATTAAATTATTTAGATCACAAGGTGACCGCAAACATCTTGAACACGCAAATGCCATGGGTTCAAATAAGTTACATAATGTCATGGTAAATATTTGGATTAACGCAACTTAGCCTGAAATTATCAGTAACCGTTTCTTGTTTCATCACAAAATGCCAGGACCCCCGATTCACAGCGTATCTGTGTAGCTTCGCACACATATCGTTTATATATATACGTGTTAAGCCCAAGCCCGACCACTGTATCTCTTTAATTCCATTATTAATTAAAATCTGGGCCGTTGACATGGTTACTCCTTTCAACTCAATTGAGCATAAACCACTGACGATGGGTTAACAATTCAGATTACTGTACCGCATTACAAATAAACATGTACCCAGCTAATCCCACTCACCATTATCCGCAAGGGGAATGGTCGTGATCGCGTGAAAATCAATAATGTAGCCCATGCAGTAGTAATCCAATACTGAATTTTCACAAAAAATGTTATTATTGTTGTACTATAGAATACGCTTAGCCAGCACTTTACCATTTGCAGCGGCTACAGTCTTTGGCACATCCAATATCCGATAAATCACAGCACATTTAATATTTCATCACCAACTAATCGGCGCATGAACATTGACAAAGAACACGATCGGAAACATTAAATAACCTAGGAATAAGCGCTATGTTTTACATATCACATACTCGTTTATGGGCACACTATTAATAAATGGGCACACTATTAATAAACTGATCGCAGCATATATTATTTAGCCTCTCAGATGCTACACAGTCTTTATCCATGCAATGTTCATGGTTTTTCTTGGGTGAAAATAAAAGGTCCACAATACCTCATACAAAATACACAAAACACATGCCTCGTGCAAACTTTGTTTATACTACACCAAGTAACTATAGGGTTGTCTGCAAATGAGTAGATCGCTGTTACTACAAGGAATGCATTGACATTGACGTGCAGTCTCCATTTAACCACAACGTATCATTGCTGGAGTTAGCACAGCTGTTTACGAAAAATTAGGTCTTATGTAGTTAGAAAATGGATAGAAGGCCCTTGAGAATTTGAATATAAAACATGGCTTAAATGGCTTTTTTTTAAATTAGATCCGTCGATGAAAGGCTACAAAAATAGTTTAATACACGTACGACTTCTATTTCATAGAATTCGTGTACTTCTGCTTGAGAAAAACTTGCGTTTGTGCGACATTGAAAGTTCTCAAGTATCCATGACAAAGTTCACCGATATACCCATATATTATACCCGTTCACCGATATACCCATATATTATACCCGTTCACCGATATACCCATATATTATACCCGTTCACCGATATACCCATATATTATACCCGTTCACCGATATACCCATATATTATACCCGTTCACCGATATACCCATATATTATACCCGTTCACCGATATACCCATATATTATACCCGTTCCCATCGGACGCGGATCGCAAACTCGCTAGTATTAGGAGGAAATATGGAAGATATGGACACTGTGCACTGAGTTGTATACCATGCATGATAGAGTTGTCCACAAACAAAATGTAAGATACACGAACCGTACGAAAACTGTGAACGGGTAAAATAATACTATTTACATGTAGCTATATGTAAAATGCGTAATTTACCATTGTTTGAATTGATGACCGTTCACGAGTTAAAGTTCCTTGTTTAAATGAATTGATCATGGCAGCACATGAGATGCCGTGGATCAGTATCACGGGAGCTACAGAAGGTCCGGAAAGTATAGGTGAATTTCATAACAGCCTAATGGGTGGGTACTTTCTAGTTGATTTAGGCTAATCATTTTATGATTATGTTACCCGAAATTGATAAGGTTTGTCGAGTGGCCCATGCATTTGGGTTGGTGTGCGGGGATACCTTCAAATGAGTCAATTAATGTTCAAGAAAGTAGCTGCAGGATCTAACAGAAAGAACAAATGCTCGAATTTTGACTCGATTTTTAAAATACATGTCCCATTGCTGGTCTATCTCTAGCCGACATGTCGTCTCAACATATTGGCAATTGTCACATTTTAAGTAGCAAATTCTTCTCATTCTAAAAAATACATTCAATCAACTTTCTTATATTCAGTAGTTATTGTTATCCAATAACGAACTTTTGCTGGTTGAAACTATTGTTATGTAAACAAAAACTGTTGCACTGATTTATTAACAATATTAATAATGTGAAACATCGCTAATTTATAGATTTATGTTTACAAACTTTTGTTAACGACACGGGAATTTAACTAACACATGCCAGAGCAAACATATGTGAGGAATTAAGTTGGATATATTAAGCGTATAATACTCGGACTATATATTTAGATGTATTAGATAAAATAAAAGTCATGTAACCATATATAGTCTAATCACTTTCCGACTACAATGACTCCGCGCCCAACATTTGCTTCCGCACGCGTCCAATTCAAGTCGTATAGCGAATGGTATTGTAATATATCAACAAACAAGCTGACATAGTGCAACACAAAGGACATGTATATTTACAAAGTGTGTTATATGTGACCCGCCATATCAAAACCAGTCGTAAGTCGGGATTTTTTTTACCCTGTGCCAATGCATTCTCTTATATATGCGAGTCGACCATATGTCGCCTTGCATATATAAGAGAATGCATCGGCCTAACAATGTTTCATCATTTTTTTAAAATAAATGTTTCTTACAATTTTTAGGACATAACATAAAAAAACATCCATTACCCTGCAGTGAGCCCCACACATATATAGAAGCATATAGAAGAGTGTCGTCTGCTCATGTTTGTCTGGGGCTCTGTGTGGGTGAAATTATAAAATTGTTAAAGAATACAAGAAAAAATTATTAAAATTGTAAAACATTGTCAGACCAATGCATTCTCTTATATATATGCGAGGCGACCTATGGTCGACTCGCATATATAAGAGAATGCATTGGCACAGGGTAAAAAAATCCCGACTTACGACTGGTTTTGATATGGCGGGTCACAGTCATACATGAATGTTATGATAAATGACATGTACATACCGTCAATACAGGAAGCAGTAACGTATAACGTGTCATCGTTGGTATTGATTTGCTGTACAGTCACCTATAACAACGAAACAAGTAAAATGTGTTATTATGTGCCACATATCACATATTCTGAAATCACGTTCATTATTTTGGTATTTCATATTATACACGCTGTTAGAACTATGCCCGCCAATTTAACGGTGTCATTTAACATCGCTGCTAACCGTGCATCAATATGGCTAACTCAGGGTTAGTCACAAGCATTTGGGTCACTTTGACAAACCCACACCTTTCAGCGAGTCACTGCGACTAACTCTGGTGTTAGTTATTGTGACTAAGTTACACCAAGAATAACTCTAATTACAGCATTGCCTTAAATTATGCTTAATGTGCATTGCTAATTTCCATTATACACCACGCAGTTGTATTGGATCTATAATTGAACGAATGTGATGGGAGGATATAATAGCATATATATATATATCAGAAATTCACTCCCACATGAAATGCTACACTATTTGGATAAAAGTTTCTTATTCCATGACACCACAGACATCTCGAAAAATGAACAAGTTAACAGACCTTTACAACAAACTTTTGCTATTCCTCTCAACAGACCATGCATACAGTATTGAAATCTGTGTTTTAGAGAATGGATTGAAATTTTCTCCTGCTTTCAGTTCGGTCTCTGATTCTGGATAATATATCGTCTGGTTGATATTGATAACAGATGTTCAATCTTCTTTCTTTTTTTAATATGACCCTGGTTCCTCCCATGTTTGCCACAGTGACCCCATTTTACAAATCTGAACCACAGTAACCCAATGGCCCTCCGTACCAAACATAAGCTATATAGACACGGTGATTCTTGAATTGTCGTTTTAAGAAGTACTATGGAGAGAAAGAGTTATGGCCCTGGCTTCGCAACTGTTTGACTTGATGACCTCATTTTAACAAATTTGAATGCGGGTCACCTTGTGA
The DNA here is from genome assembly GCA_032622095.1 of Siphonodentalium dalli. Classification (NCBI taxonomy): domain Eukaryota; kingdom Metazoa; phylum Mollusca; class Scaphopoda; order Gadilida; family Siphonodentaliidae; genus Siphonodentalium; species Siphonodentalium dalli. The sequence goes on from CP136061.1 coordinate 98,509,446, forward strand.
ACATCCACATCAAATATGAACATATTCGGTCTTATGGTTCTGGAAACGAAGTCGTTTTAAAAACTACTATGGAGAAAAAGAGTTATGGCCCTGGCTTAGCAACTATTTGACCGGTGACATAATTTTAACAAATCTGAATGTGAGTCACCCTCAGGGACCATCCACACCAAATATGAACCAATTCGGTCTGATGGTTCTGGAGAAGACGATTGTTGACGGATGGACGGACGGATGTGCGTCAGGACGGTACGACATCTCAACGGATGGACGGACGACGGAGTGATGAATATAGCTCCACCGGAGACGTCGTCTCGGGTGAGCTAAAACAACATAGTTCTGAAAACCGATTGGAAAATAAACCGTCAGAGTAATCGCAAACATTTTTTGGTGTGAACTTTCCAACTGATGTCGTGTGAATGATGAAATCTGGACATTCCAATTATTGGACATTGTGACGAAATTGGTAGAGGTGGCACACCCCAAGACATCCCGACCGCTGTATACAGTACATATTAAGCTTATATCTTGAGATGTACAATATAATTCAGTTTGTTTCTACTCACCTGAGAAATTTTGGAAATCGTCTCAAAATTCACACAATGTGTCGATATATACTATGTTATTCCCCACTATAAACCGCATTGGCGATCGTCTGTCACTGTCCAGTTCGCGCTTAATCTGGGATCAGTCTGCATGGACAACTGCTTCGAGCTTGCGGCGACTTTTATATTCAGCTGGACAAGATTGTGAATGTGACACTCAGATGTTATGCTCAGCGCGCAATCTCCAGCAATTACATCGTAATCCTACTTTAATACACCACCATTGTCCAGCCACGCCAATGCTTTTCATGTGGCCAATCTCGGACATAAATAATGTACTGACCGATATATAATATACCACATATGACCGCCTATTCACCCCGTAAACCTGCGGAATCGTAGGAGTACAATTACCAAATGAAAACCAAATGTCTGTCCGTAACCCTGTCACGATTTTCGCATATTTTGAACATTTCACGCATATTTTCGATTTATTCAAAAATTTGGACCATGGGATGTGGTGTATTTAAAAAAATGATATTGCACTGTGAAAAGGATATCACTCTTAAAACAATAGGTACTATACTTGTCCCGTGTGGAGTACCAAACTATTGGTACATTGGAGTACCTAAAATTTGCAGAATATAAAACTGCTATCATTGTTCACTGACCAGTTCGCGCTTAAGGACTTTGCTAACCCAATTTTCCCCAAATTTAATAGAGTCCAAAATAAAGGTTTATGTTCACATTTATTAGTAATCACAGTAACCAAACCCATGGATGCAACATTTTAAGAGTATAATTCATGGTAGATTATGTTAGAAATTTGTAGAAGTTTTTAAAATCTATTTTTTCGAACCCAAATTCAACATACACAAAGATTATGTCTAACAAAAAGATATGGGTATGTGTACTGAACACTGAAGAATGATGAACAATAAAGATATACTCACATTTCTTCAGTTTTATTAAGAGTTTTGGCTTGGAAGCAGTTGTTTACAAATGGTAGATTTCATTGCTCAGCAAAGCTATTTGGGAACTGAATTTGATGGGTCAAGATAATGTTCACTCAAGCCTGCTGTGATTATGACCAGCCAGTGCTGAAGCATGAGAGTACTTTATCCTGAGTCAGGCTGATTGGTGACCTAGTTTCTGTGCTATGTGGTACACCAGATTGGGTATTAGACAGTTCTTTTGTCAAGAGATTCACAACACACCACTGTCCACAGATATTAACATTTAACTGCCACCTCACTACAAGCGATGTCAGGTAACTTACTCAATTATTTGTAAACAATTGGTTCTTAGTAATTTTAGCAAAGAATGCTTGATGAATATGAATATTATTTTATTGTTCACCATTCTTCACAGTGTTCAGTAGACATTGCCATTTTTTTTTCTTTGATATGGACTTTGTGTTTATTGATTTTGGGTTCGAAAAAATAGATCTTAAAAACCTCTATAAATTTCACATTCAGTATTTATAACATATTCCACCATGAATAATACTCTTAAAATGTTGCATTCATGTGTTTGGTTTCTGTGATTACTAACAAAAGTGAACATAAACCATTATTTTGACTCCATCAAATTTGGGGAAAATTGGGTTGGCAAAGTACTTAATCCCGGATCAGCCTTTACGGATAACTGCTTCGAGCTTGAGGCGAATTCTAGGTTTCTTCAGCTGGGCAGTATGTGACACGATAAAGCTGTTATGCCCAGCGCGTCATTCCCATCAATTACGGCGTAAACCTACATTAATGGGGTGTCAAACCGCCACAGCAAACGTTATATCTGAAGCAGTTGTCTTGGGAACTGAACAGCTAAAACGGCCATATTATTAGACAGACATATATAGCATTTAACTGACGACTGGGCTTGTAGTCCAGGCACAATAGACGTGAAAAGGGAAAAGTAAGGAAACAAAACGGGGAAAGCTGATTTTTTTTTATATTATTTAGGCCATATCATCGGGGACGCGACACGGAAAGTCCTCTGAAATCCGAGTTGAGCTTTCTGAGTTAAACCATTTTTCCATATAAAAAACAAACGTTTATCTTTTTCACAATCATGGGAATAATGGGATGCTATAACAATTTTTCAGCCGAAACATATACCAAATATACTCAATATTGTTCAATACACAATTCGCGAACCAGAGACACTAATTCAACGGGGTATGAGTGAATTTCGCAGATATGGATATACAATAACATAATGACCCCAAAAGATGACGATTTTTTTTTAGACAAACTGTCGTATTCGATGTCAAATTTCTCGGGCTACTCATTACATAGGCGCGAGCAGTTTATTTTAAAAACTGCACAGATATCACTCCTTCAATACCATGTGTGTAATTAGCGACTATACGTAAGATAAGTGACTACTACTTGTAAAAACATAACCCTACCCCCTAAACTGGCTCTCGTCATATTTTGCTCTTCCGCTAGCCCAAGCGCTTGTTGTAGAAAACACCACAACTGTGAAAAAGGTGATAAAAGCATGAGACTTGGCACACATGTTCCGCTACTGTTCATTTTGACATGTGACGACGTTTGCGACAGGCTCTTCTTAGAAACGGTTGCTAGGCAACTATCAGGCATCGAATTAATGCATATGACTGATATTATGTATGAGTTCTAACAAACTAAACTACTTTGTGTAGCATTTTTATGGCGAAAATAATTGTTGTCAGTTTTGACCTGACTGACAAATTACCATATCTCTTACTTACTGGGGGTGACGGTTGCTAGGGACACAACCAAAATCTAAAAATGCACATATGACTGATATTATGGTAGCTTTAAGAAACTAAACTACACCAAATAGCAATTTTATGTTGAAAACAATTATAATAGTTGTTGTTAGTGTTGAACCATATAATTCGTACTTATAGGAATGGTAACTGTTGCCAGGGTGACACCAAAAATACAAAAATGCACATATGACTGATATTATGGTAGCTTTAACTACACTCGTTTTTTTATGGCTCAAACAATTACAAATGTTGTTAGTGTGAGCCTAACCAGAATGTGCTACAAATTTAGTTTTCATATGGGTACAATTATCCGCTATGCTCCATCAGTTCAGATATCGGGAATTCAAAGTGAGAGTAGATATTTAATATGAGGCATGACCATAAACGTTATATATATAGGCCATAGACCCACACAGCTAGATGTATAATGTAAGTCACAGACCCACTCTACTATATATGAAGAACATAGGGACAGTCACCAATATGTTAGCCACGGACCTAGCCTACAATAGTTAGGTTAGCACCAGGCACATATACATAGTCCTAGTATATACCCATGTCCATACCTATATACTATGGACAAAGGATATGTATAGTCCATGAACCAGACCGCTTCATGTGAGCCCTTATATATTGGCCTTGGATCCAGGCATCTACAGTCTATGCACACAACATGTAACCATAATGTTAGACCTGGTCACCGAGGCCGCAATGGAGCGATGCCGTGTTATAGAAATATAATAGTATAATCTAAGGCGATGGACCCAGCCCAGTATACATGTTGTATGATATCTAAGCTGCATAGTCAAGGACCATGACACTATTACATGGTGAAAATACCCAAGTGCCCACATGTAGATTCTGTACTCAGATACCATAGACCAATCCGATGCAAAATACATTAATTTAGTACACCATGGATTCCGGACCCTATATATGGTATGAACATATGGGACAGTTTTGTGACAGACCAACCTATATATAGATATTGGACCGATGCCACATATGAGAATTTTAAGGGTGGAGGCCCCTATAAATAGCCCATGCACACGTGGCACTGTATGTTGGCATTGGACACATGCGCATATGTGTAGACCATGGACCACGGCCGATATATAGCATTGTATCCAGGCATAAGCAGGTATCTATAAGTAGGATATTGGCCCACCCCCGTATACGTGATATATCTACACCATAGACCCAGGCACGTTTAAGAAGTGCTAATACCAGTTGACTATAATGATGTATGCATTGGATATAGGTGCATACATGCATATGTAGGACATGGACACATGTCCCTAAATGTAAGCTACGGAACCGGCGTTATTAGTCAGTTCATATATTCACATATATGCTGGTAGGCAATGGGCTGATCCAAATATAAAGGAGAAACATGGACCCGTGTACTTCGGGTAAGTCATGGACCAAAATACCTGTGTATGGGTCCACGTCTCTATATGTGTACCATATATGTACGCCCGTTTTCAGCCAATCGACCAACGCCCTCTTGGATGGATGGCCCTACAGATAGGCCATGTGCACCACTATAGCTTGGCTATGGACCGAGGTTCATATAGGTAGAGAATTGAGACGGGCCACTATGGACAGCCCATGTATCCAGGCTGATTTAGTTATGACCCTATCCAACAGTTATGACCTTATTACCAGGCATTTATATGTAAAACATGAACCCATCCCATAAATGTACATGTTACAGGACTATCTAGGTTATATTCACAGCCATGCATATGCCATGGACCCATGTGAACACCACATGTAGTGCAATTACACAGGTGCCTATAGTTATGAACCCATGACATGTACCCAGGTCTACAAAACAAATCCATAGTACCAGCCCTAAATAGTATATAATCGGTTCAGCTCCTTTCTGTGACATGGATACAGTAGTTAAGACACGTCGTTGGGTGCGGTTCCATATAGATAGGTCATGAACCATGGTAACTATGGGTTACTAATGGGCCAATGGCTGCCCATGGAAATAGTAAATGGGCACCGGTTCCTAAAGGTAGTTTATGATATCTCACTCTGAAATATATAGGTCATGCTCATGTACAAGCTCATGTAGACACACCGTGATAGAGTGTTCTGCATGTATGTCATTGCCAAATGTAGTGCGAATGTCGGATTCCATAGGGGTCGTCAGGTTCTATCTACATAAATGTGGGTCAATATTTTTACATGTCTCATTAAAATGTATTCCAACAATCGATTAGTATGTCATTCTGATAATAATAACTGAATAGTCTGTCAGTTTTAAGTAGATTTGTCAATGGTAGGTGGTTACCTAGCAACAGTGAAACCTCAACAACCTTTAGTGGTGCATTATTGTCAATATAAGCATTATATGGCATATTCTGAAAAAATATTATCATGTACATTGCCCGAAAATCATAGCATATTACGAAACAGTTATATCAGTTAAATTACCAGAGCCTCACACATATGGCATATTTTCAAATGTGTATATGTCCATAGCAACCACTATACCACCCGTTAGGTAACGAGTGCGGCAACTTTACTGTCATGTTCACACTAACAACAATTATAATAATGGTTTTCAGAATAAAAATGTTACATGACGTAGTTTTGTTTGTTAAAACTACCATACTAGCAGTCATGTGTGCATTAAGTCGAACCCACTCTCACAACAACTATTACAATTGTTTCACCATAAAATGATAATGACGTAGTTTATATTAGTTTGTGAACACTACCATACATCAGTCAGCTCGGAATTTTTCTATTTCGGATGTGTCCCTAGCAACCGTCACCACATCTGTAAGTAAGAAATATGGTAATTTTCCAGCCAGATCCACTCTAACAATTTTCACCATAAAAATGCTGCATGACGTAGTTTAGATTATTAAAACTGCCATAATATCAGTCATATTTGTATTTGTTCGATGTCTGGTAGTTGCCGAGCAACCGTTGCTAAGGAAGGACCTGCCGCGATGTCTACATATCTGAAAATGATTAATAGTGTATAAGGAACATATGTGCCAAATTTCATAGTGTTATCACCATTTGCGCAATTGTTACGCCAAACGCCAGGATTATTGTGTGATATTTTTGCCTTTCAGACACTCGAAGCCATGGCGTACGTTTTAGGGGGATAGTGTTAAGTTTCCGGCTATAAAATATTAAGGATGGTGATGGTTCGATATATCTTATCACTTTCCTTTTCTGAATTAACCACTGTTCTAAGATATTGGTTCATATTTTAGCTCATTGTCGTCTGAATATCTTTACTCGCCCTCTTTTATTAGGAAAACATTTGGAATCATCATGCGATTTATATGCTCTCTTCAGCAATAAATGTCATCACAATTATGGAATATTATCGACTGTTAATAATCTCTAGCATCAATTACACATACCTGGCGACACCTACTCCACGGTGGACGGGTATGTGTGAAGATTGTGTCCGTATATTAGCCTGCATATGACTGCATTCATATATGGTCCGATGGAATTTCGTCAGAATTTGCACCATCACGAAAAATCATGATATCTCAAAAAGCTCAACTGGGATTCTAGGGGACTTTTGCCATATTGTCCATAAACATCTTCTTAGTAATCCCTGAAAAAATCAGCTTTCCCCGATGTTTTGCCCTAGTGAATCCTAGTGTGCCTGGATTATTGGTAAACTGTAAAGTTTTGCTATCAATACACTTAACCTACTTTGGACAAATCAATATCAAATTTTAAAATAAATACACCAACCATCCAATGGAACAAACTGCAAGCCGACCCTGGCCGACCGACCAATAACTACATAGTATGTATTGTTTCCAATACCGCACGTCACTGCTAGATATTTGCAACTATGTAACCTTTGCTGTGGAGATTTCCATGGACATTCCCATTCAAATGGGTCACTTGACCTCCTCCTTAACTTTAAAAGTGGTCATACTTATGAATACCGACGTGGTATAGATAGCAACCACCATTGCCCAGCCACGAATAGAGATAATACTTTTCTTGTGACCAATGTCTGACATAAATAATGTACTGACCGATATATGACACACCAAATATGACCGCCCATTCACCCCGTACGCCTGGTATTGCAGAATCGGAGGATGACAAGTGCCCCGGAACAGAAATCTATATACATGAAAACCAAATGGCTGACTAACATTTCACGGGATGCGGTACATCGTAGAAAACGATATTGCATGGTGAAAACGATAAACATACTTTCACGCAGATAGTAATCAACGCATGCTCCCTTACAATCGCGAAGCAGTGAAGCCGCTAAGAGCACTATGCTAGTCTAAGTTTCGTTAATACGAGTTAATACATAAAACTCGATTATGTATTGAATTGGGGATTATAATTTTCAAACTTGTTTTGCTTTATTACATATGTTATTATGGATGTTAGTGATAAAAATATCTAAGGAAGAGGTTTAGTTCTGTCAACACATTTGATATTTGATGAAAAGTAGAACCTTTGAAGCATTGTCCACAAACGTGGTGTCATTTTCTCGAAAATCCAGCTGTGACAATTCTAAAAATAATATAATAAAACAAAATGTCCCCGTTCCACTGTGACCAAGCTCTGATGAAATTGGAATGTAAAGAAATCCGCGTTTTCTGACCGACTTGCTTGGCCGTATAGATCAGGTCTTCTCGGTACTTGGGATATCGGTTGGCTGATGCTGTTTTGCACATATATATTATAGTCCCATCACGGTATTGTTCTATAGCGGACTTTACGCCCAGAATCGTGGACAAAATTTAAGCTTTATGTTTAAGAACATTGAGGGCAGCCTTTCCCAAGCATGGTGATAGCAAACATGCATATATCAGAGCTCAGTTAAATGTCAAACCATCGAGGTATATAAGTACACAAAGCCTTGTTTTCTATAGAATTTTAATTTGTCAGAAATTACATGTAAACAATACATTAAACGATCGTATCACCACTATACCTTTTTATTACATGATGCTACACTTTTTCCATTTCATAACCCCGTTCTATAAATTGTGATATTAAACGTTCGTTGCATAAAAGGAAATATTGCCAGTTGACCTTTGATTTCCGATTTGTCGTCAGTTTACATTCCGTACGCTACGCCTCACCTCAAAATACTATGGCTCCCAATATTTTTCCAACAATCTCTAATGAATTAAAAATAATTTCATTAAATTAACGACATTAAATACGTCAAAGAGTCTAAATCCATCTGGGACTGTCTCTTTATGCGGGCAAACAACTCATAGTTACATGAAACACCATCGCAGGTCGTTTTGAAGCCGATGTTAGTTTCACGTCCCATTTGTTGATTTAAGAATGTTTTATCTAGGTTTTGGATCATGTAATAAATAGAATCTACAACTAGGTATGAACCTCGCCAATGGCTCGGTCCCGACCCAATTTACTGGACTCGTTTTGTGAATTCCGCTATAAACTGAGGAGTCGTTGTAGATCCTCTATCTCTATCACGGTAGATGATATATCATTTTGAAGACAGATAAATCGCGGACATGTCAGATGATTAATAACATTCAGAGGGTTACGTGAATGATCGGGTTCCACGCGTATGGAATTCGAAGTGTAATAAATAAAAAGTTGTCAAAAATCGAAATTATTTATTTTATTATTACATTGAAAGGAGGTCCACGATTCAAATCAAACATATGTCACACCCGAAGCCGAATAAATAGTAATTTCTGGTCGCTAAATCGGACATGGCATCTTTAATGAATTATTCGGGGTTGGTGTAATTGCGACGTTCGTTTATTGCAACTTATCTTCTGCTATATATGCATGTATTATATTATCTGTATTTGCATGTTTATACATGTATATATAACATACATCATGCTGAAATACTGTTAAATTTTGATATGCCTACCGAATGGCGAATGGTCAATAAATGAATCTGATGAAAAAAAAACATGACAAAACTTCCTCAATAATATTTTATTCTCATTCTTAGAAAGTCTTCATAAACAATATAATACAGTGCGAAAACATTCAACTTAGTATAAAGCGTAATAAAATCAGCACATATACATTGTGAACACTGGGTTATGTCACACATACCAAAGAGAATACGCACGAATACGTGTAACTGCAATTACTGCATCCAAAACGCAGAGGACACAAACCTGAAATAGCATATCACAGAAACCATTGATTTATAATTGGACGTGCGTCACAGAATTAAAATAGAGTTATGGAAGCACTAAATATAAAATAGAGTTGTCCCGCCTTGTATAATATAGTTTAGTTTTGCTTTGCCTCGAAGATGGTCCGAAAGACGCATGTTTCGAAATCAGACAGGTGACATACAAATTTACCTGACAGATCAATCAAACAATTGCATGATATTGTCATACTAGCATCCATGTATTCGTGTAATCCTCGCCAGTTTCGCTTGTCACTATACAGTACTATATAGTGTGTTTTCACCATATATACCGATGTTACCGCTGCATAAATAATATATTTATACACCGAATAAACCTTTTATAATACTGTTCAAAAATGAACTTGACTTCTGACCTGAATTAGAGGCGCCAGCTACTGATAGTAGTACATGTACATACTATCACGTTACACACATAATCGTAAACTCACAGGACATCAACCTTACACATGTGTACAATCAAGCATCCATCCGGGATTCTAAATTATATCAATTTGATTCAGGTTTATCCCTTCAGTCTCACCAGGTTCGCATAGTTCAGAATGTCAATTAAAGGTACTCAATCCGATCAGACGCTCCTAAATTTCTATTTCTTTGACTTCGGGGATAAATATATTTGATTAGTGTCGAGGAACTTGTATATATGTGTACATATGTTCTACATTATGCATGTCATTATATGTTATATTTTCCTTGTATCATGTCAAAATGGCTGGAAATAAACAATCAATCAATCAACACAGCCATCAAAGCTCAGAGTGATCAGATATCGATTTTTGAAGTATTGTTATTTCTCGAGATGTTTAATAATAAGTGGCACAGAAACACGTGTTCAAACGGACGGTCTTGTGGATGAAGATGGATAACTCTAAAATAAAGTGGTAATAATAAGCACTTCATCGTATTTCTACATAATTATAACATATCTCTCATATTGTGAAGGTGATCGGGTGTTGTTATAGTAATTTATTATATGACTGCTACTATTCGTCCCTAAATACCACTATTGTTTGACGATCTAATCCAAATCGTCGGATCACACTGAGTGAGATTTCCCTGGATCAGATCAGATCACACTCCTATGGAAATTGCCAAGATGTGCCGAATTTACAAACTATTCATCCGTTAAAAATAAACTATGGTAAGAAAATTGAACTGCTGAAGTGAAACAAATATGTAATTAAATGGTTATTATTGTAAACTGGGCGTCATATAATAAACCTTTTATCACAGGAGTGAGTTGATCCGTGTCATCGCACCACGTCTCGTTGAGGTGGGCAGATTTCCGGATCAAATTCGTTGCCTGTGGCAACTCGTTTGATCCAGCAATCTGCCCACCTCAACTCGACATGATACTACGACAAGGATCAACACACTGTTGTGATAATATGTATATATCACACATTGGTTAGGGTACGTTCATACACTGGCAAGTTAGCACGGCATGGTTTTCACGCATTTTGTCGTAGAAAACGATATGGTGTCAGAATATGAACGGAAACAAGCATATAAGATGCCATTGTATCACAGTTAACAGCGTGGGAAGTAAAATCTATGTAGTTCCACCTGTAGCGATGCTACCGGAATTTGCCTGTAAATAGCATGCAATTATCTCCCAAGAATAAATCATGCAGGTATTTGAAGGCAAATCACAGTAGCACCGTTACAAATGGAACTATATATATTTTACTTCTCATGGCGTTAGCTTTGGTAAATATGCATGTTATGTGCATGTTTCCGTTCGCATTCTGGCACCATGTGGTTTTCTATGACGAAATGCCCGCAAAAACATACAGTGCAAACTTGCAAACGTACCCTTAAGGTACGTTCATATACACTGGCAAGTTTGCACGGTATGATTTGCAGGTATTTTGTCGTAGAAAACGATATGGTGCCAGAATATGAACGAAAAACAAGCACATAAGGTTCATTTGAACCACAGCTAACTACGTCCGAAGTAAAATTTCTGTACTTCCACCTGTAGCGATGCTACCGCAATTTACCCGTAAATAGCATGCAATTGTCTCGCAAGAATAAATCATACAGGTATTTGAAGGCAAATTCCAGTAGCACCGTTACAAGTGGAACTACATATATTTTCGGTTTCGTAAAGATGCATGTTATGTGCATGTTTCCGTTCATATTCTGGCACCATGTGGTTTTCTATGACGAAATTCCCGCAAAAAACATACCGTGCAAACTTGCCAGCGTATGAACGTACCCTTATAGTGGATAATGATTGCCCCTTCAGACCGATATTGAAATTGAGATTATTTGAAAATTCACGAATGGGGCATCTTTATAAGAATACCGTCGGTTTTAAGTAATTTTTAGTTTGACCTGGTTAACCGAATATCGGCTTATTTAATTGTGTTTAACTTGCTGTCAAATCCAATTAAGTATCTTTGGACAAGTGAAGTTCGGTGGTCATGGAGGTATTCACCCCAGGTACTAATGGCTCTGCTAAGTTTATATGATGTTGGTGGGTCCTGATGAGTTAGCTCTGATGTTGGTGGGGAAAGCTGATTAAAGTTATTAAAAAGAACCAATATATCGTGGTCTTTGGTAAATCCGAGCGATTCGATGAAATGTTAAAAAGCGTTCAAAAACATAATTATATTTATCTACAGCTCACTATATATATTGCCTACATAAAGCATAATATTAAACGTTACGTTTATTACTTCAACGCAGCTTTGTTATATCAACGTAACTTTATTAGGTATGTGACCCAATTATCCCCCTGGTGCCACATATTTGGCAAACTTGCTGCAGAGCAATCTTGATTATATACATGCAGACATTATTAAAACAGTTTAAAATATGTATTCTTCAATGTTTTATAGCGACAGTGGACTTATTTCGAATTGACCGCGGTAGCCAGAGATATCTAAAATGACAACACTTTATCTTAACGTCATTATTTTGCCCCACCAATATATCATATAGCAGGACCCATGAACATCATATCGACTTAGAGGACCCCTTTACCATGGGTGTGATTGTTTAAATACAATGCTATATGGTGAACCCGTGTATACATACTGTTTACGAAGTTAAAATTAATCATATACGCTCATCACAAACATTAACAACAAATCATAACATTTACATATCTAACAGGGAGTAAAATAACTGTATTGTTTCCAAAATCAAAATGCCATGGAAAATTTAATAGCTACTCGGTCATTTTAGTGTTCTCATGCAGTTTTATTATCTAAGAAAACCAATCGCTGAACCAACTTTATCTATAGAAACAAACAAGATGTTGAAGTGTATGAAGCTGACCGACGTCCAAACATAATGTTATTTGCACAGCAAAAACATAAAATTTAAGTATGTTAATCTCTGGCAGTGATGTGAATGAACTGGCAATGTTTTGTGATACGCGCGCAGAGCATCTATGTGACGTGATCCAGTCAATCAACGATATATATATAGTGCAATGGCAAGCAACCTGCTCAATGAAATAACAAATTATATATCATTTTCCAATATTATTTTGATTTGCATAATGCTAAGCTATATACCAGTTATTTTACTCCTTGAAATCTAACAATACATTCATTTCTAATCACACTTCCGACGATCCGCTGTTTGGCGAGTATGGTGGTGGTAACCGGTAAGCTGGTGGCATGTCTTTAGGTGGCCGGTATGTTGGTGGGTTCGGCCCCTGGCCAGTTGCTACGCCGTTGCTAGCACTTCCGTTCGCGTCGCCATTCGGGCTGTCTGTAAATGTCTGAAATGCTGGCCCCGTGTATTGCGTAGCTGGAGTGCCGTTTGACGTTGGCGTGTCGGGTGCGTTCGATTCGTCAGACGGGAGAATGAGTGGGCTCTGAGGTCGCAGTGACGGATCATCGTACTCTATGTCGTTAGGAAGAATAATGGGTTTCGTGCGACGTTTAAACTCGGTGGACGTGTCCGCTTGTCGTTGTCGCGTACGCGAACACTTCCAATATATGAACACCATTATGATGACTAGTATAAGCAATATTATAACGGCTATAATGGCAGGCAAAATCACCGACGCCCAAATGTCAAAGTCAGAAGACTGCTGTGGTGCGACAAGTAACGGGGAGCACGAACCGAGAGTTTTTAAATCCACAGAAGAAACAGTGAACGGATGCAACGCAGATGCAAATTCTCCTTTTGGTCTTCCGTTAGAATCTACCATAAAATTATGTAGATGCGATATTGAATCGTTCTTACAGTCGAATCCGGACAGAGAACTGTTAGACCACACGAGTACCACGGATCCTTTACGAATATCAACTACGTCGATATAGCGAGCACTCTTGTCTCCAAAGAAATGCGCTAGTTTTTCCACCAAATCTATGGCTTTCTCACGAGACGCGACGAAGCGACGGTAACTATTGTGTAGAGTTATATAGAAGAGATGCGTAGCTGGAAGTGACTGAGATGCAGTGTTGTTGATGGAGATCTCAAACGTGTCTATAAACTCCTCCCCTTTCGAATCACTTACTACGATGAGGAACTTATATGGTGAACCCCGACTGTCTGCAGGAAGCGGTAATCCTTCTAACGAATGTGAATTTTCGTCGTACTGAATCCAGAAATTCAAAGGGATATCTCCACGGGGTAGACGGACTGAGATATCTAAGCTGTCTGCGCCGCCGTCCTCGTCCACAAAGGTTGTGTTGCGTATTTTATATCGGAAGACCTCTCCTTGGTATGTGGTGAGCTCTCCGATTTTCTCGAATGGTCTCGGCGGTGAATTGGCTTGCTCTGAAATTACACGAAAAAAACATATAAATAAATGAATACATGACCATAACACAATGAAACAATCAATACCACGTGCTATAAAGTATAAACATATTCAAAGATAACCACAAATAGTCTGCATGGTGGCCTATAAAGTTCTAAACATATCAAAACTTAAGTTGTACATGATACATGTATCAAATGAATAAATCAGATAACACATGTACATGGTTGATTTATAGGTTACATTAAATATAAGTTATGGTATATAAATTATATATGGGGATTTTTTCACAAGCTTTGTCAACTTAGTGACGTCCCTCTCCACGCACAAAAATGTGTAACATAACATTTAAACAAGATGAATGTGAGTCAATTGATGACAATATGTGATAGCAATAGGTGAGTAGGACTTGCAAAATCGTGAGAACAGTATGCCAACAAAATAAAAACATATGTGTAGAAGATAATACGTTGTAATGTGTTGCATACCACATTTACATTGCCAAGATCCGCATAACCCATGTACATATCCATGACACCCATTAGTTTTTATCTTCTTAAATTTTATTTTTTTTAAATAAATCAATCATGTAATGTAATTTGGCGACCAACGATATATTGTCCACAAATGGATTTAGATCAGATGCTTCTAAAGTACTATTTCTTTGCTCCTTCGGGGTAAAATATTTGATTTGAGTCGAGGAACCCACCGATATCTGGTCAAAATAACCTCATAAAATGAATGGGCACATGGGTACAATCTAATCATTTTCTGGTATATAGAAAACGTAGAAATTGTAAATGCGGGTAATCCTCGTTGAGGTGCATCCCACGTCAGCTCAACCTCAGATGGTAAACTCGGTGACTTGGTTGAAACTCGGAAGTTCTCAACTAGAGTTCGATGGTCTGGAAGAGATGACATGCAGTCAGATAAGAGTGACGAACAAAACGCACAAATGTCCGAACAGTTGGCGCAAAAACAATTCGTGGTTGTCACAATGCATACTCTATATTACTAATCATGTAATCATGTATTAAAGATCATGTGCCATTGCATTATCTTATATATGCAAATCTCCATAGAGAGCCTCAGACATATAAGATAATGCACTGTCTTACAAGGTCATGGTAAATATGTTTAGGCCAATGCATTCTATTATATATGCGAGCTCCCCATGGGAGAATCGCATATATAAGAGAATGCATTGGCACAGGGTTTTCTCAAATTTTCCGAAGCTCAATGCAGGCATGGAAGGGTTAAAAACGACAAATTGTCAGTATTTCCATTATATACATGTAGAACAGACATATTACATTACGTGGAAACAGTCGATTTTCAACCATTTTTAACTGAATCCCTTGACCCCTGTCAAGCAAATAATATGTCGGTACCTCCTTGGCAGTCCTTGCACCAGTATCGAAATAACATACGTCTGGTATGATGGTAATTTTAACAATACAGGAATGAATTGTCATATCATGTCAATCAGCCGGTGGTTATTTCAAAATGACTCGGCAGTATATTGTCATCCTCGACTCGTCGTGTACATGTTTGCCTGGACAGAGCTTACCCCGCCACATAATTACGTGACAGTCCATTATAAATTGTAAAAATTTACTTAAACGGGTACTGCATGTACACTATATCCGTACATGTGACCATCTCATTTATACTGAACATAACATAACTATGCTACAAATACATTAATTCGAGCCATGGATTACACCCGTGTGCTCTATGAACGATGCAAACAACAATGGTAATTATATTGAAAATGAGTTTATGAATCGAGTCATAAACTGATTTTCATTAAAATTGCCATGCTGTTTGCATCGTTCATAGAGCACGTCATAAACTCATTTTCAGTATAATTGATTGTTTATTAGCAAAGCCAACAGTTAAGTTGGAACATGCAACAACATATATTCATACTATATACACAAGGCACACATAACATATAAGTCATATCAATAAAAATACATATACACACAATTATATTGTAATCCATGATGCCATTTACATTAAAGTAGTATCCTTTTTAAAGATAGTTTTATAAATATGCTTACTTTTTTTTAAGAAGGCTCAAATATTCAATTGAGAGCAAACGATGAAATTTATTCCTGTAATTACCATGTTGTTTGTATCGTTCATAGAGCACACGAGGGTATGTTGCACTAATTCATGGCTCAAATTAATTCAGATGTTGCATATATTATGTTGAGTATAAAAGGAGATGGTCCCATAAATGTCCTCCGGATTTAGTGTACATTAGCTCCCCCACCCTTTCCCCTTAAAGTTGTAAAGTGGAATATTACTTGTTCAAACTAAACATATACATTGTGTTGTATATATGGTGAAAGTTCCGGTGGCACAAATAGTCGAATGTGACCATAGCGAGTAATTTGTGAGTTTGTAGCCTAAAAAAGTATAGCACTAACATAATTTGGTTTAAACAATACTTATTTGGACCTCAATTATATTCGAATACTATGTAAACACACGTGGAAGACTGAATACACATTATGGTTACATGGGATAAGTTAGTGAAAAAGATGTGACATGAAATTCGGGCAAACATAATTTCAAATAATACCGACTGTTTTCGTTCCATATCACTGTTCCAATGATTCCATGCCAGTTTTAAAACAATACTTAAACGTTTCGTATTTAGCCGAACTGAATCAACAAATACTACAAATTAACCTGTACATTTGTATATTTTAAACTAGTGCAACTTCGCCTTAAATCGCTACGTTTCGTGTGAATATATTGTGAATATAATCCATATATATAGATCAGTTAGACTGATCAGACTCACCTATATATATCCCGTAGAAAGTGAACACACGAATGATGCTTTACATAGGCCGGTGTGATTTCAAATGAAACCCGATGGTATTTACCTGGCTTATTTACGACAGGGAACGAATTGTGAGCAAATTTATCCGGAGATAAATCCCTGTGCAAATGATAAAATCCGCCGAAGGCGACTTTTTTATATCCAAGGCCCCATTCTCACCCAGTGTCGCCAGCTGCTTTGGACTCCGGAAAGGGTGACAGGGATTGAGTAAGATAACAAACCCTTTGTCGGGTTTATAATTAACCTGGCCATTGTGTCGTTTTCACAGGTATATATAGAGTATAGGGTTGACAGCCCACCCACCGTCCTTATCACAACAGCTTGGTGTAACATTTGGTACAATCGCTAATGCCAATAAAAACACGCCAAAAACGCCAACATCTCACTGATTAGATGTGATGCTTGGACAAACAAACTCAAGCAGCCCAGTGGTGTTGTTTTAGCGTTAAGTGGTTAATGGGATTTGAATTGGAAGTAGGCGATAATTGCCAATGAGGCTATACATTTTGTCTGGTCAGTTACCCCCGTACAGACGGTTGTTGAACGGAGTTTGTTCAAACAATACAAACATCGTCGTTAACCAGACTGGTTATATATATAGTCTCTATAATTTATGCAATGAGTTAATCAGTGATTGTATACATTATACCAAATTACTTTGCTAATAAAGGAACAATTGTCGAATATGATAAACATAACGATGTTAAACGAATTTGGCTCATTAGAGCTTCTAAAGTTTGTCTGCGTAATTTGGAAGGAGGAATAAGATAGGTTGAAAAATACACGATTTTTTACCATACAGGCTTCATATTTTCTGGATGATCTCAAAAAATGAAACAAACGCTCTTTGTCCATACCATATCAATCATGAGAAGACAGGACGCTCTTTTGTGTTCCTTGTCGTGAAAATGGATGTTTTTGTTTGGGACCCAAACACCGTGTATAAATGTTTTATGGATTGGGTGCGTCTTTCATATAATCCTCGTAGAAATGTAGTATTTATCGACATATTTTGATACCTGCATGGGAACAATTCGAAAGCGAATATTATTAGGTGTAATTGGATCGTAAACCGCCATGTGACTTTAAACTATATAGTGCCCATTCCTCTGCAGCCATGAAAGCAACCGCTTTTGATTAATGGTACATTGTCTATATAGAGTTATCCCGCTTACAATAGTTAACACTTGCAGCGATCGTCGACCCAGCATGCAAGGGCAGACGTGTTGGTTAAATACCCTTTCAAGATCCAAATTAGTTTGGTTTATTTGGCTTTCGTTATATTAGAATAGACATCATGAGCATATGATCCAATACTATGGGAAAATGCCCAAAACATTTAATTCATTATAGAACGCTCTCTAATAATTACTGTTACTGAAGCGAAATTATAAACGCGCCTCGCATTATGTGATTTTCGACTTTCCGAAAGCTTTGCAAAACATCCAGACTATACTGTCTCTTTTGAAAGTAGAAACACGAAGAGCTGATCATAAAAACCTTGCACTATAAAGACTCGCATAACGTACATGTATATTATTTATATAGGTTCGATTACTTCGATCTAATTTATTGATCCGAATGATTGTTATTAGTGTCATTCAAAACTCACATTTTCCCGCCATTTACGTTACAGTATAGCGTATATGCCCAGGAACTGTGTTGTGGAAGGAATAATTTTAATGGCTTTGCACTGTGTGCACTCTCCGCAGATCTGAGACAATTACATGGCAGTGTAATGTAGACTGGTTAACAAAGTATACTTGAAGTTCACAAAGGTAGACTTTGAGTCGCATTGACCGATAAATACACAGAACGACACGATGTGTAAATGGGTTTGTCGTTACGGCACGAGTGAAACGTTAGGCTGACTTTTAGTGTTTTGAATAAATTTTGTTGGCGATTCTGCGTGGAGAATTATGTCTTTTATTGATGTTCGTTACTCTATTAAATCTATAGGATTATTTAAAAAGTTGTTTTTCCGAAACATAAACATGAATCTTAATTAGTGTAAACATATTTTTATTTCCAAATCCAACATAACATAATATACAGATGATACAAATATGCATAAATAGAAGAGATAATGTATGGAAATGAGGATCAGACAACAAGCCCGAGGGCTTATATGAAGTCTTCTCCTCTTTGGCGACATGCCCCTTCACCAATAAGTGAGGGAGTGGTATCGATCATACGGGAAAGGATAGAAATAATGTTTTTTAAAGGAGAAATAACTAAGTTTGAGTTAGGGATGGAAACAGCGGGAAGATAGTGTTAGGGCTAGCAGGAGGCAGAGCGAGAGAGAGAGAGAGAGAGGAGAGAGAGAGAGAGAGAGAGGGTGCGTTGAGAAAGGCGGGGACAGAGTTTTCAATAATTGAGTTGTTGCGTGATAAAAATGATGCTCGTAGTAATATGCATGCGTCAGGCTCAATGGGAGGGGGTCAATCGCAATGGCCAATTCCTATTCCAATGGGGTTCACTGTGAATATCGCTACATTCTTCATGTGGAATCATTTCACGTATATACATAATAGTGACACGTAAGTAACTTACAAAATAATCGTTATCGGAAGACATTTAGTACTACTTATATAATGTGGAACATCGTGCTGCCGCATAACGCGGCCGGAATCCAAAGCAATTTGTTACCCATACAGATCATGGATATCTTTTTGTTCTCATAATATATGTCTGTACTGCATTAAATATTTGTTTGACCCCGCATTAGTGTATTCTCAGGTAGGGCAACATTGGGTAGGGAGTCATATAGTTCTCTTCTTGGCTCTTGATAAAATGTACATTCAAGGAGATAGTGGTAAGTTGTCTCAAATTCCCCACATAAACAGAAGAGGGAAATTTTTTACATGGTTATCTGTCAGGCTGCAGTTCAATCTTAACCGGGTATGGAGGGTATGTGTCATGTTCTGTGAGCAGATCGGTTCCGACGAGTTAAACTCGGTGCTGCGTGGTCTCAAACGGAAAAAGTCTGGTGGCATCGATCATGTGGTTAACGAACATCTAGTTCATGGAAGTGAACTGCTCTCGACATTGCTCCTTCGTCTTTTCAATGGTATCTTGGCGTTAGAGTGGATACCACCAGCACTAAAACTTGGAATAATCGTTCCCTTATATAAAGGTTCACCGAAGCCGAAGCATATCCCGGACAGCTACAGAGCAATAACTCTTTTGCCGGTGATATACAAAACAACCGAGAGCATCCTCCTAAACAGGTTTCTAGATGATAAGTGTCTTGATGATTTCCCTAACGTACTTCAACACGGATTTCAGAAAAAAACGTCAGCTGTGTGATGACATCATTTATTCTGCAGGAGTCAATAAGCTACGCCGCTGACATGAACTCTCGTGCATATGTGTGCTTTCTTGATAGTCAGAAAGCTTTTGACCGAGTCTGGCACCAAGGTCTCTTGGTGAAACTCAATGAACTCGGCTTTAAAGACAAAATACTACGCATTGTCTCCAACATGCACTATAACTGCACGAGTCGAGTGATGTACAATGGCACATTATCAGAACCAGTGGATATTCTGCAAGGAACAAGACAAGGGGCCGTGACTTCCCCATATTTTGATACCTGCATGGGAACAATTCGAAAGCGAATATTATTAGGTGTAATTGGATCGTAAACCGCCATGTGACTTTAAACTATGTAGTGCCCATTCCTCTGCAGCCATGAAAGCAAGCGCTTTTGATTAATGGTACATTGTCTATATAGAGTTATCCCGCTTACAATACTTAACACTTGCAGCGATCGTCGACCCAGCATGCAAGGGCAGACGTGTTGGTTAAATACCCTTTCAAGATCCAAATTAGTTTGGTTTATTTGGCTTTCGTTATATTAGAATAGACATCATGAGCATATGATCCAATACTATGGGAAAATGCCCAAAACATTTAATTCATTATAGAACGCTCTCTAATAATTACTGTTACTGAAGCGAAATTATAAACGCGCCTCGCATTATGTGATTTTCGACTTTCCGAAAGCTTTGCAAAACATCCAGACTATACTGTCTCTTTTGAACGTAGACACACGAAGAGCTGATCATAAAAACCTTGCACTATAAAGACTCGCATAACGTACATGTATATTATTTATATAGGTTCGATTACTTCGATCTAATTTATTGATCCGAATGATTGTTATTAGTGTCATTCAAAACTCACCTTTTCCCGCCATTTACGTTACAGTATAGCGTATATGCCCAGGAACTGTGTTGTGGAAGGAATAATTTTAATGGCTTTGCACTGTGTGCACTCTCCACAGATCTGAGACAATTACATGGCAGTGTAATGTAGACTGGTTAACAAAGTATACTTGAAGTTCACAAAGGTAGACTTTGAGTCGCATTGACCGATAAATACACAGAACGACACGATGTGTAAATGGGTTTGTCGTTACGGCACGAGTGAAACGTTAGGCTGACTTTTAGTGTTTTGAATAAATTTTGTTGGCGATTCTGCGTGGAGAATTATGTCTTTTATTGATGTTCGTTACTCTATTAAATCTATAGGATTATTTAAAAAGTTGATTTTCCGAAACATAAACATGAATCTTAATTAGTGTAAACATATTTTTATTTCCAAATCCAACTTAACATAATATACAGATGATACAAATATGCATAAATAGAAGAGATAAAGTATGGAAATGAGGATCAGACAACAAGCCCGAGGGCTTATATGAAGTCTTCTCCTCTTTGGCGACATGCCCCTTCACCAATAAGTGAGGGAGTGGTATCGATCATACGGGAAAGGATAGAAATAATGTTTTTTAAAGGAGAAATAACTAAGTTTGAGTTAGGGATGGAAACAGCGGGAAGATAGTGTTAGGGCTAGCAGGAGGCAGAGCGAGAGAGAGAGAGAGAGAGAGAGAGAGAGAGAGAGAGAGAGAGAGAGAGAGAGAGAGAGAGAGAGAGAGAGAGAGAGAGAGAGAGAGGAGAGAGAGAGAGAGAGAGAGGGGGGGGGGGGCGGTGAGAAAGGCGGGGACAGAGTTTTCAATAATTGAGTTGTTGCGTGATAAAAATGATGCTCGTAGTAATATGCATGCGTCAGGCTCAATGGGAGGGGGTCAATCGCAATGGCCAATTCCTATTCCAATGGGGTTCACTGTGAATATCGCTACATTCTTCATGTGGAATCATTTCACGTATATACATAATAGTGACACGTAAGTAACTTACAAAATAATCGTTATCGGAAGACATTTAGTACTACTTATATAATGTGGAACATCGTGCTGCCGCATAACGCGGCCGGAATCCAAAGCAATTTGTTACCCATACAGATCATGGATATCTTTTTGTTCTCATAATATATGTCTGTACTGCATTAAATATTTGTTTGACCCCGCATTAGTGTATTCTCAGGTAGGGCAACATTGGGTAGGGAGTCATATAGTTCTCTTCTTGGCTCTTGATAAAATGTACATTCAAGGAGATAGTGGTAAGTTGTCTCAAATTCCCCACATAAACAGAAGAGGGAAATGTTTACATGGTTATCTGTCAGGCTGCAGTTCAATCTTAACCGGGTATGGAGGGTAGGGTGTCATGTTCTGTGAGGAGATCGGTTCCGACGAGTTAAACTCGGTGCTGCGTGGTCTCAAACGGAAAAAGTCTGGTGGCATCGATCATGTGGTTAACGAACATCTAGTTCATGGAAGTGAACTGCTCTCGACATTGCTCCTTCGTCTTTTCAATGGTATCTTGGCGTTAGAGTGGATACCACCAGCACTATAACTTGGAATAATCGTTCCCTTATATAAAGGTTCACCGAAGCCGAAGCATATCCCGGACAGCTACAGAGCAATAACTCTTTTGCCGGTGATATACAAAACAATCGAGAGCATCCTCCTAAACAGGTTTCTAGATGATAAGTGTCTTGATGATTTCCCTAACGTACTTCAACACGGATTTCAGAAAAAAACGTCAGCTGTGTGATGACATCATTTATTCTGCAGGAGTCAATAAGCTACGCCGCTGACATGAACTCTCGTGCATGTGTGCTTTCTTGATAGTCAGAAAGCTTTTGACCGAGTCTGGCACCAAGGTCTCTTGGTGAAACTCAATGAACTCGGCTTTAAAGGCAAAATACTACGCATTGTCTCCAACATGCACTATAACTGCACGAGTCGAGTGATGTACAATGGCACATTATCAGAACCAGTGGATATTCTGCAAGGAACAAGACAAGGGGCCGTGACTTCCCCATTTTTCTACCTTGTATTTATCAACGACTTGCTAGCGCGTCTCAGTTCAGCGAACGAAGGATTGTCAGTCGGTCATGTTAACTGCACTGCTCCAACAACTGCTGACGATATCTCCTTGATTTCCACATCAAAAGCTGGTCTAGATCATCTCATCGATATATGCAACTCATATGCTCGGAATTGGCGATTTATGTTCTCGAACACCAAAAGTTGTGTTGTTGTATTCAACGAGTCGGGGCGTCAACACGAGCGCAGCAACAGAACTTGGTCTATCGGAGACCAAACGCTCCCCGAGACGACAGACTGTGTGCATTTAGGGATAAAACAGTGCAAGTTCAAGAACAGTAATAGCAGGGCCTCTGATATTTCTGATAAGCTTAGAAAAACATTCTTCGCAATTGCTGGTAGAAATATCACGAAACAGTGCACACCGCCCACGATGACCTCTCTTTTAAAAACTATTGTTCTGCCGAAATGTCTCTATAGGTGTGAAATTCTGAAAACCTCTACAGACTCCAATGTTTACTGTATGGAGAAAGCTTATCGCTCGTGTGTCAAGCATATACAATCTCTCCCAACTCGGACTCCTACTGTTATTTCAATGAGCCTGTTAGGTCTTATGCCACTCGAAAACGAAATACACATAAAGAAACTTTCGTTCTTCGCTGATCTAATTTACCTTCCCGATGGGCACCAGGAACCACTGCGAATTTTATTATATAAATTCTTCTTACAGAGCCTCTTCGGACGTGCGACAACAGGGTTTGTTTCAGACTTTACACAGTTACTTCGGCAATACAATCTGCACGCGTATCTGGATACTTTCGTTGCGACTGGCGAATTTCCTTCTAAATCAGCATGGAAGCACCTCTGCAAATCAACAGTACAGTCATACTATGTTACACAGAAAACTACAGTTGACAGAGATACCTCACTTGATTTGTTTCGCATTGTGCACAATGATCCACTGTCATTTTGGAGTATTTGGACATTGCTGAAAAGGCACCCTAGCGCGTCTCAAGCTCTGAAAAATCTCGCTCTACTGCTGAACAGAACTACATTTTCTAATGATCGCACGTGTCGCGCTTGTGGTAACGGGATTCAGAATGACATATTACACGCCCTTCGTTACTGTACAGCAGCCAATTCACTTGCGCTTCGGAATTCGTTCTGGGAGCACATTCTTGATCAGGTTGGTCTCTCGACCTTTCTGTACATGGATTGTAGAGATGATATGTCTCTGTTAGCCCTGCTTCTGGGTGGTGAGCCAATCAACTCACCCGCCGAACTTGACAACAATATAGAAACTATAATTCTCGACATGGCTCACTTCATTTATGGGATGTGTCATCTGATCCAGTAACAATTTCTTTGAGTAAATAAATACGTGTTTGCGCAGTAAACAGAATCGCATTCATAAGGACGGGTCTCTTCAAGATATGACGCATACAATCAGCCACGCAACGGTTCTGTTTTCTTAATTATTTCCATTTGCTGTATCATATATATTTCCATGTATGTATATATTCTTCTCCTACAAGGAGGTATACAATAAAATATATTCCAATGGGGTTCACTGTGAATATCGCTACATTCTTCATGTGGAATCATTTCACGTATATACAGAATAGTGACACGTAAGTAACTTACAAAATAATCGTTATCGGAAGACATTTAGTACTACTTATATAATGTGGAACATCGTGCTGCCGCATAACGAGGCCGGAATCCATAGCAATTTGTCACCCATACAGATCATGGATATCTTTTTGTTCTCATAATATATGTCTGTACTGCATTAAATATTTGTTTGACCCCGCATTAGTGTATTCTCAGGTAGGGCAACATTGGGTAGGGAGTCATATAGTTCTCTTCTTGGCTCTTGATAAAATGTACATTCAAGGAGATAGTGGTAAGTTGTCTCAAATTCCCCACATAAACAGAAGAGGGAAATTTTTACATGGTTATCTGTCAGGTCACCACTCAGGTGGCTGCAGTTCAATCTTAACCGGGTATGGAGGGTATGAGATTTACGACATTTACTATGATAACGAGAGGCCGATCTCGATCGACAGATGTTAACCCATCCCTTGGCGATAGTAAATTACTATGATCGGAATCATAAATGAGAGTTTTAGTGTTGAATTATAGAGTATATACTGTTATGTCCTATTATAGACAAATGTACATAACACTAATTATTGTAATTTATGGGTCACTCGCATTTATATAAGAGATTGCACTGGTACAGCTAAACCACCACAGTGAAAGGTGGCCTGGACATGGAATACTTGGGTTAAGAGAATCCAATTTAAGTTTAGAATAATAATGTATAAAATTCTACCCACAATATAGTATACAGATAAGCCAGGTCACTGCTGACCCATTAATATCAATTATATAGCAGAGCTGTCAACAACTCACAAGAATTGTTTATTTTGAACACTGACTTCTCTATTAAACCAATAACAATTATAATGACCTCAGACCATCTGAAGTTATCACTCTACAGCACAGATGTCCAGGTCTACTGTTAATACCATGTGATGTTTATTGTTGAATCTTTATTTTAAATTAGATACCATAGCTTTCTTCATCAGATTATTTGCACATCAATTGGCATAAGAGACATCAGAAAATAATATAGCCTTATCAATAGCTAAGTAGTCCCAATGCATGGGATGGAATTGGTGAGTTGGGTTTAAAGTCGCTCCAAACAAATTTACCAGTACATAACACAAAGTTATGGACCGATTTTGGTATGTGACTCGGGGTACCCTTGGCAGAGTTATAATGGTGTTAGTTTTTCAAATTTTGTTACTTTAAATTTTGTTTTTATTATTATTTAAACAATAAATATTTTATTATATATTATTTTTATTTATATATCCATATTCATTTTATTTTTGTTAAATTGAGCAAGGAAATCAATATAATTTTTTTATTTTTTTTTGAGTGAATATATTTTTTCGAAAAAGGGCCATAACTCAGTTAAAAATAGTCGGATCAAACCCATATTCGAACTCGATCTGTCTTTTATGCTGAGAAATTCATATACAAAATTTGGTTCCGATCAGATATAAAATGTTCGAGTTATCGCACCATGCGTAAAGTGTCTATAGACAGACAGACAGACGGACGGACGGACGGACGGACTAACGACGAGTGGTCAATCCGGACAACGACACTATTTTTACCATACTATGGTGTGGGTAAACATAAAAATAGGCAGTTGGACGTATATTGTCACTGTTCAGTTCCTTTTTGAAGTCTTCGATTGTACTGCTGCTCTTTGTAGTTTCTGGCAGTTTGTTCCATTTGGTAATTGCAGATGGTAAGAAAGAATCCATATACTAGTCATAATTATTATTCGAGGGTAGTCTTAAAATCTGTTCAAATCTGAAGTTATATCTGGAATTATTTGCCTGAATTGGTCGTACATAATTTCTTAAAATTGATGGAGCAGTTCCACGTATCATTTAAAAACATTGGCATAGCTTGTGTTTTCTATGACGTGAAGAGAGGAGTTCCCAGCCAGTTTCTGACAAAAGGCACGCATTACTCGTACTAATGGTTTCACCTGTTACTATTAGGGGCATTTCGTACTGTACCTTTTCAATGTCATCACTAAGATAATCAGGGCAGTTATCCCACACAGGGGAGGCATATTCCAGTATTTGTCGGATAAATGTGTAATGTATTTTTTCAAGCGATACTCTGCATAGCCTATATCTATGTTTACGTACTAAATTCACTCGACCCCATGCTTTATCAAGCATAGATATGATGTGGATACCCCATGAGCCCATGTTATCGAAAGTAAGTCCCAGATGTTTATGGCTGTCAACCTCGACAATTGTCGCGGCTCCCATGGTCAGATGTGGGTGATATACTGATGTTTCTTTCCTGGAGATTAAAAGAGATTCCGTTTTCAGGCGATTGAATTTTACAAGCCATTCTGATGCCCAACACATGAGAGTTTCGAGGTCATCATTGATTAGTTTTGCAATGAACAAAATGATACCTTAATAGAATAACAGGGGTGGTCGGTAAAAAGTGACATGACATTAGGCTGAACAAACTTTTTTTCGGCTCTTGGGTACCCACCACCCCCCTATTTGAAGGAAAAAATATTTTTTCCAATTTCATGCGGGGTACCCACCCCCTTTTTACCTCCAAATCTGTAATATCACACCATTTAAGCTTGATGGTCAGTATTACAGTTACCCTATTTCCATTTCTGGTTTTTCTAAGTCATTCCAACTTTTGTAACAACACGAAACAGGTTCTAAAAAAATACCTGGAAAAACCCAAAATAACACACAGAATACATGTGCTGATCAGTAAATTATTGATTGATTCTTCCCCAAATATTGTCTAAGGTAGCTCATAATGCTCATTATACATGTAAACAAATATAAAAGCATTAGTGTACCTTCTTTTCATCACAGAAAGTGTAACTTTAGATGTGTCCCATAGTATCACATGAATTTATGTCAATTATGATTTTTGAAAAAATTATTAGGGCAACACCACCTGGGAATTAACTCTCCAACAATACAGGTATTCAGCTGAAATCCACTATGTATCACAAAACCAATTTTCATTTCCATGAGCTGAGTTCTTGGGCTAGGTACTGTGCTAAGGCCAGACCCAGGTCAAGCATTCATACAAATACATGTACTGCGTGTAAATAGAAACTTGAACATAAGACGGTCATATGCAGTCTGCAGAATAAGCTCCAAGGAGGGTGAATTTTGTGATGCTACCCAGCAGAGTGGGCTATAGCATTACCAAATTCACCATATGTGACCCTCATATGTAGCTAGTTCTCCATGGTTGGTCGAGACCAAAATAGAATGAGGTCGTTAGAGGTTGAATTTGTTGATGCTATGCCGGGTAGTATCGCCAAATTCGCCCTCTGCAGACTTCGATCATTTTGCTGATGACCAGCACATTATTTTTAGACTTGCATATTATATTAAGTTATATTATATTTTCTTTCCCTTCTTTTCACTCATCTGTTCTGATTTTGTTTATTCCACTTAGCAGCCTTCTCCATATCTACACATTCATGGTCTATGTATGCTCGCCCAATCTTTTATCTGGGTCCCACCATCTCAAGATTATTATCTCAGTGATTTGCGTTGTTGCAGTCTACAGTCCCATGCCAAGTTCCGATACAATTTTGACTGAGTCATCTGGTCTGATCAGGTATAATGAGTAAATATTAATGAGATAAATGAATAGCTTTTTTCATTTTATTTATATTAAAGTTTATTCATGTGCTACATAACTGTCCATTTTCATCTGGAACCAGTAGCATTGGTACATGGCAATGTGATCGGATGTAAAAGGCGAATTCCTGAGAGTTGGTTCGTAATCTGGATTTCTGAGAAGCATCATGCCCATATCCACACTAACTACCCCCTAAGCACTGCCCTAAGTGTCATACACACCTTAACAATGATGCTGAACACTTTGAGGCATTTATATTGAAGAAATGTTATAAGAGGAAAAAATTGCGACCACTCAGGAAAAAAGTGACTTTTTCGCAGCTGAACAACCCACCCACCCCGGCCTAGTGTATGGAAAAAAGTGGATGACCCCCCCCCCCCCCTGAGAATAACGGAAATTTAATTGTTTTAAAGCCAAACGCGAAGTCAGATATGGGAAGTAGATTCCCAAGTGTGAAGAAATAAACCAGAGTTACCAGAAATAAAAAAAATTAAAGTTAGGTCTGAAAGTTTACTATATATATGCGGTTCGGAAACCTGCGACGAGTATCACATTCTATGTAATTCATTCTAATTGGTCTGTAAATATTTTGTCACTTTCAGGAAAAAATATATTCCTGACTATTATACTGGTTGAAGCCTTCACTAGAAAAGTTGTATGTCACCCTTTCTATTGAAAATATATCAATATTAAAGAACGTTAGAATCTATTTGAAACAAGTCTTTAAAGAATACAACTAGGATAGTACACTAATCTATGGATATAAATGTGAATTGCTATGTTTATTTTATGTATACATATGTATACACGTGTGTATATCTGTGTATACAGTATACATATTCATGCATGTTTCACATTAATTTGTGGCTTTTCGCTTTAAACTCGTTCATTCAAACTGGAATATAATTGGCATGGTGTACCTTCTTCTGTTGTTTTCACTTCGAGCAGGACCTGACCGCCTAATATGCCTAATGTATATGGCGAATGGTGAATAAATGAATCTGAATCTCAGAATCTGATAACACAAGACAACACTTCCTCAATAATAATTTATTCTCATTCTTAGAAAGTCTTCATAAACAATATAATACAGTGCGAAAACATTCAACTTAGTATAAAGCGTAATAAAATCAGCACATATACATTGTGAACACTGGGTTATGTCACACATACCAAAGAGAATACACACGAATACGTGTAACTTGTATCCAAAACATAGAGGACACAAAACTGAAATACCATATCACAGAAACCATTGATTTATAATATGACGTGATTATCAAATTAAAATAGAGTTATGGAAGTGGTAACTAGAAAATAGTGTTGTCCCGCTTTCTATAA
This sequence comes from Siphonodentalium dalli, assembly GCA_032622095.1. Taxonomy (NCBI): domain Eukaryota; kingdom Metazoa; phylum Mollusca; class Scaphopoda; order Gadilida; family Siphonodentaliidae; genus Siphonodentalium; species Siphonodentalium dalli. The sequence continues at coordinate 98,539,321 of CP136061.1, forward strand.
TAGAGTTATTCCGCTTAGTTTTGCTTCGCCTCCAATATGGATCGAAAGACGCATATTTATAATTCAGACAGGTGACATACAAATTTACCTAACAGGTCAATCAAACAATTGCATCATATTGCATGATACTGTCATACTAGCATCCATTTATTCGGGTAATCCTCGCCAGTTTCACCTGTGTTTTCACCATATACACACTTATTTTTAACCGATGTTACCGCTCCATAAATAATATATTTATACACCGAATACACCTGAATCAAATCGATATAATTTAGAATAAATATAGTAACAATACGGTCTTTCAATGTCGGTAGAGTTATTTGCTTAGACGTTTACATTACGAAATGCTGTTCAAAAAATGAACTTGAATTCTGACCTGAATTAGAGGCTAAAGCTACTGATGGTAGTACATGTACGTCATACTATCAAGTTACACACATAATCGTAAACTCACAGGACATCAACCTTACACATGTGTACAATCAAGCATCCACCCCTTCAGTCTCACCAGGTTCGCATAGTTCAGAATGTCAATAAAATGTCAATGTCAAGGCCCACTTAATTTTCGAACCCCCCCCCCCCAGATCACATATACAAAATATATGCCATATTATATACCATTTGAAAATGGAAGCCACAAAACATTGTATTATCAACTTATCCGGTGCAATAAACTGCGAGCATGTTGTTTTTTTTGTTTTTTTTTGAGTTACCAACGTGTTTCTGTCATCTAAATTGTAGAAAAAGTGTATTATTTTAAATGGAGGAGGAAAAACACCATATTTTAAATATAGAGATATTCCCCTTCCATTGAAAATACATCTCTAGTTTTAATTCTATTGCACAACGTGAGCCAAACGGGGGTAATCTTCCTATGATGTCAGCTGTTTTCTATTTTCTATGGGCATCTTCTGAGACACAGACGTTGCAAATGGTGATGAATTAGACTATTTTAATCATATGTTATGGCCTATATTATTACTAACACCGTATATCAAGTCACCATAAAACAATAATCGGTAACTCGAAATTAAGTAGGCCTTTAAGGTTAGGATCACGCGCTGACAAATTTGTTTGGTAATTTTACAGGCACCTCGTAGTATTTTTACATAATTAGAACATATCTCTCATATTGTGAAGGTGAACAGGTATTGTTATAGTAATTTATTATACCACTGAGTCTATTCTTCCCTAAATACCACTATTGTTTGACTATCTAATCCAAATCGTCGGATCACACTGAGTGAGATTTCCCTGGATCAAATCATATCACACTCCTACGGAAATTGCCAAGATGTGCCGAATTGACGACAACTAACTATTTATCCGTTAAAAATAAACTATAGTAAGAAAATTGAACTGCTGAAGTGACAAAAAATATGTAATTAAATTGTTATTATTGTAAACTGGGCGTCATATATAAAACCTTTTATCACAGGAGTGAGTTGATCCGTGTCATCGACCACGTCTCGTTGAGGTGGGCAGATTTCCGGATCAAATTCGTTGCCTGTGGCAACTCGTTTGATCCAGCAATCTGCCCACCTCAACTCGACGTGATACTACGACAAGGATCAACACACTGTAGTGATAATATGTATATATCACACATTGGTTATAATGGATAATGATTGCCCCTTCAGACCGATATTGAACTTGATATTTTTTGAAAATTCTCGAATGAAGCCCCTTTATAAGAATACCGTCGGTTTTAAGTAATTTTTAGTTTGACCTGGTTAACCGAATATCGGCTTATGTAATTGTGTTTAACTTGCTGTCAAATCCAATTAAGTATCTTTGGACAAGTGAAGTTCGGTGGTCATGGAGGTATTCACCCCTGATAAAAAAGGCCCTGCTAAGTTTATATGATGTTCGTGGGTCCTGATGAGTTAGCTCTGATAATGGTGGGGAAATTTGTACCAATATATCGTGGTATTTGGCTAATCCGAGCGATTCGATGAAATGTTAAAAAGCATTCATGATCATAATTATATTTATCCACAGCTCACGATATATATTGCCTACATAAAGCATATTATTATCTATCCCTTAACTAACCCCATTTCCGATTGGGCAAAAGCCGCCACGTGATAGTCCTGGAAAAAGTCATATTGGATTCCCGAAAGTCATATTGGACTCCCGACTGTACAATATAACTTTTTATTGGGACTCCGTGACGTCACGAATTAACTCTATTGCGAAATGAATATGTGAAATTGTGATGCGCGCGCAACACTGTTGGATTTTAGTGGACGTTTCACTTCCGCGTTGACTTTTTTCTCTCACTTCCGTGTTTACTTTTCCAAATCATGCTTTCTGATGATCAAAATACAGGCTTTCATCGAGAATTAACTGCCGACATATACCAAAAATAACCAGAGATGTCTAAAATGACAACACTTTATCTTAACGTCATTGTTTTGACCCACCAATATATCATATAGCAGGACCCATGAACATCATATCGACTTAGAGGACCCCTTTACCATGGGTGTGATTGTGTAAATGCAATGCTATATGGTGAACCCGTGTATACTGTTTACGAAGTTAAAATTAATCATATACGCTCATCACAAACATTAACAACAAATCATAACATTTACATATCTAACAGGGAGTAAAATAACTGTATTGTTTTTAAAATCAAAATGCCATGGAAAATTTAATAGCTACTCGGTCATTTTAGTGTTCTCATGCAGTTTTATTATCTAAGAAAACCAATCGCTGAACCAACTTTATCTATAGAAACAAACAAGATGTTGAAGTGTATGAAGCTGACCGACGTCCAAACATAATGTTATTTGCACAGCAAAAACATAAAATTTTAAGTATGTTAATCTCTGGCAGTGAAGTGAATTAACTGGCAATGTTTTGTGATACGCGCGCAGAGCATCTATGTGACGTGATTCAGTCAATCAACGATATATATATATATATATATAGTGCAATGGCAAGCAACCTGCTAAATGAAATAACAAATTATATAGCATTTTCCAATATTTGATTTGCATAATGCTAAGCTATATACCAGTTATTTTACTCCATGAAATCTAACAATACATTCATATCTAATCATACTTCCGACGATCCGCTGTTTGGCGAGTATGGTGGTGGTAACCGGTAAGCTGGTGGCATGTCTTTAGGTGGCCGGTATGCTGGTGGGTTCGGCCCCTGACCAGTTGCTACGCCGTTGCTAGCACTTCCGTTCGCGTCGCCATTCGGGCTGTCTGTAAATGTCTGAAATGCTGGTCCCGTGTATTGCGTAGCTGGAGTGCCGTTTGAAGTTGGCGTGTCGGGTGCGTTCGATTCGTCAGACGGGAGAATGAGTGGGCTCTGAGGTCGCAGTGACGGATCATCGTACTCTATGTCGTTAGGAAGAATAATGGGTTTCGTGCGACGTTTAAACTCGGTGGGCGTGTCCGCTTGTCGTTGTCGCGTGCGCGAACACTTCCAATATATGAACACCATTATGATGACTAGTATAAGCAATATTATAACGGCTATAATGGCAGGCAAAATCACCGACGCCCAAATGTCAAAGACAGAAGACTGCTGTGGCGCGACAGGTAACGGGGAGCACGAACCGAGAGTTTTTAAATCCACAGAAGAAACAGTGAACGGATGCAACGCAGATGCAAATTCTCCTTTTGGTCTTCCGTTAGAATCTACCATAAAATTATGTAGATGCGATATTGAATCGTTCTTACAGTCGAATCCGGACAGAGAACTGTTAGACCACACGAGTACCACGGATCCTTTACGAATATCAACTACGTCGATATAGCGAGCACTCTTGTCTCCAAAGAAATGCGCTAGTTTTTCCACCAAATCTATGGCTTTCTCACGAGACGCGATGAAGCGACGGTAACTATTGTGTAGAGTTATATAGAAGAGATGCGTAGCTGGAAGTGACCGAGATGCAGTGTTGTTGATGGAGATCTCAAACGTGTCTATAAACTCCTCCCCTTTCGAATCACTTGCTACGATGAGGAACTTATATGGTGAACCCCGACTGTCTGCATGAAGCGGTAATCCTTCTAACGAATGTGAATTTTCGTCGTACTGAATCCAGAAATTCAAAGGGATATCTCCATGGGGTAGACGGACTGAGATATCTAAGCTGTCTGCGCCGCCGTCCTCGTCCACAAAGGTTGTGTTGCGTATTTTATATCGGAAGACCTCTCCTTGGTATGCGGTGAGCTCTCCGATTTTCTCGAAGGGTCTCGGCGGTGAATTGGCTTGCTCTGAAATTACACGAAAAAAATAAATATAAATAAATGAATACATGACCATAAGACAATGAAACAAGCAATACCACGTGCTATGCTATAAAGTATAAACATATTCAAAGATAACCACAAATAGTCTGCATGGTGGCCTATAAAGTTATAAACATATAAAATACATGTATCAAATGAATAAATCAGATAACACATGTACACGGTTGATTTATAGGTTACATTAAATATATGTTATGGTATATAAATTATATATGGGGATTTTTTTCACAAGCTTTGTCAACTTAGTGACGTCCCTCTCCACGCACAAAAAGGTGTAACATAACATTTAAACAAGATGAATGTGAGTCAATTGGTGACAATATGTGATAGCATTAGGTGAGTAGGACTTGCAAAATCGTGAGAACAATATATCTGCCAACAAAATAAAACATATGTATAGAAGATAATACGTTGTAATGAGTTGCATACCACATTTACATTGCCAAGATCCGCATAACCCATGTACATTTCCATGGCACCCATTAGTTTTTATCTTCTTAAATTTTATTTTATAAAATAAATCAATCATGTAATGTAATTTGGCGACCAACGATATATTGTCCACAAATGGATTTAGATCAGATGCTTCTAAAGTACTATTTCTTTTCTCCTTCGGGGTAAAATATTTGATTTGAGTCGAGGAACCCACCGATCAAAGCTCAGAGTGATCAGATAAAGATTTTTGAAGTTTGTTATTTCTCGAGATGTGTAATAATATGTGGCCCATAAACACGTGGTCAAACGGAGGGTCTCGGACAAACTTGCGGATGAAGATGGATAACTCTAAATCAAGTGGTGATACGGACAAAATTCGTGATACTTTAGTGATAGATAATACGGCCATATTTTGTTGAATAAAACGTTGATAAATAACAAGTTTTGGGAAATTTGATACCATAGTTGACAGTGGTTAGCATTATTTTGTTGCAATAAATCTATTCTGATAACTAACAATTTTGAAGAAATGTTGTTGTTGTTGTTGTATTTTAATTGTATGGGGACCGTCTGATCGGATTGAGTACCTTTAAGTGATAATTGTATTGTGTATTGGGGTTCTTACCGTGCCGAGCAGTAGTGATCGCCTTCTGTGTAATGCCGCCTATGCTGCCATCAGGGAACTGTGCGCTGATGTTAAAGATGTACCTGGTCCCGGGCCTGAGTCCGATAATGTGGTAGAATGATTGTTTACCAGCAATTCTCACGAAATCCCGCTGGTTTGGTCGGCTATGTTTCTCTCTGTATGTTAGCTGTAAGATGTAAAATCACAACATGAAGTCATGGCCAACATAATTATCATTGAGCAAATAGGTTCATATTTTACCTAGATATCCACATAGGTTCACATTGTGAAAAAAAAAACCCATAGTTGTTTTATGCCCGTTATTCCGTTTCATGGACCACCGTGAAAACACATTATAAAGTTCGTTCATCTCGTAAGAGAGATTTAGGTTCATCAAATGCCATGGAGAGTAGAATAAGTGGATCAAATCAGGCCGAAATGAACTTATTTGAATTGAAGTAAGTCCATATGGACGTTGAACGTTTTTGGTCCATATATAGGGCTTATTTCACATCTAAATAATGCCTATATGAGCTTATTTCAGTCCCATGAAATAAGTTCACTACGAGTTTATGTTCTATCATTACTCTATAATTATGTGCATCACCACAATTAAGAAAGTCATGCATAATGTATAGATTATTGTTTTAATGGTTGATAGATCACATATGCCAGCCAGCTAAAACTACCAAAGAGGACCAAGGTTTTCAGGCACCCCGAAAATCAGTAGATATAATATTAAGAGTAAGACGGAAAGATATCAACAACAACAAAAAATCATATATTTATTATAGCATCACAAGCGAGGAACGATATGATACAAACCATCTCAAAACATGTAACTATAGAACACCTAATTTGTTTACAATGTCGGTGGAAATGTTCGTGAATTATAAAGTAAATTTAGGATGCATCATTGGTTTTCGGATAACTATAGCAGTGCTCCTATAGATCTAACAATAATACAAGATCTTTTGGCAGACAGCTGTATAGTTTTGGCATAAGTCCTCAAATAAGTAATTTCATTTTACATATATACTGTATGGAAACTATATGGGAAAAGCCACGAACACTGGTTCACAAACTGTTTTAATGCTCGAATCCACAGAATATCCATATAATACAATTAGTACAGACCAATATAAACTCGTGAATGCTGGTATGAATAAGGATGCTATTTAATGTGTAACCTTATATCCTGCAACGAACGCAAAACGCACTTCGTCTAATGAATGAAAACTGCCTCCTTTGAAAATTGACCCGAAAATGTATGAATTGTGGGTCCATTTAGTGGCTAAAAACCAACCCTTTGATAATAGGATACTTGCCCATGGTTATGCGGTTAAGCGATCCCCAACAATTATTTTGAGAGCATTTATCGATCTAACGAACGTCTTTATAAATTAGTGAATGCAGCTATATAGGCTGCTTTCTCGCCACCCATATATGAAGAAAAGACACCCACCAACATTACAGATTTACAGTTAGCACTGAATATGCGAACTTAATAGAAATGCACGGTCATATTGGATACCAAATTTGTCAAACCTTCCTTTAATCCACATGTCAGTTAATACAAAATACAAGTGAGTGAAAAACACATGCTATTGGCACCATCGGTACATGTAAAACATGTCGCCCATAAGTGTGGGCTGAATGGTTTACCGATGAATTCAAATATGAAATCCGATATGGCGCGGTCATGGTTTTTAACATAATTCGGAAAAGTGGTAAGCTCCATTCTAGAGGTCACCCCAATCCATATGAAGTTTGGTGACGATCGGATGAGATTTGTGACATGTAGAGTGTGCTAAAGGAAATTGTTGACAGTCGGACCCACGCACGACCGACGACCAACACATGGCAATAGCTCATACTTGCTCAAACCCGCATTTTTTTTAAAGTCGATATCTGGTCAAAATAACCTCATAAAATGAATGGGCACATGGGTACAACCTAATCATTTTCTGGTATATAGAAAACGTAGAAATTGTAAACGCGGGTAATCCTCGTTGAGGTGCATCCCACGTCAGCTCAACCTCAGATGGTAAACTCGGTGACTTGATTGAAACTCGGAAGTTCTCAACTAGAGTTCGATGGTCTGGAAGAGATGACATGCAGTCAGATAAGAGTGACGAACAAAACGCACAAATATCCGAACAGTTGGCGCAAAAACAATTCGTGGTTGTCACAATGCATACTCTATATTACTAATCATGTAATCATGTATTAAAGAACATGTGCCATTGCATTATCTTATATATGCAAATCTCCATAGAGAGCCTCAGACATATAAGATAATGCACTGTCTTACAAAGTCATGGTAAATATGTTTAGGCCAATGCATTCTCTTATATATGCGAGCTCCCCATTGGAGAATCGCATATATAAGAGAATGCATTGGCACAGCGTTTTCTCAAAATTTCCGAAGCGCCATGCAGGCATGGAAGGGTTAAAAACGACAAATTGTCAGTATTTCCATTATATACATGTAGAAAAGACATATTACATTACGTGGAAACAGTCGATTTTCAACCATTTTTAACTGAATCCCTTGACCCCTGTTAAGCAAATAATATGTCTGTACCTCCTTGGCAGTCCTTGCATCAGTATCGAAATAACATACGTCTGGTATGATGGTAATTTTAACAATACAGGAATGAATTGTCATATCATGTCAATCAGCCGATGGTTATTTCAAAATGACTCGGCGGTATATTGTCATCGTCGACTCGTCGTGTACATGTTTGCCTGGACAGAGCTTACCCCGCCACATAATTACGTGACAGTCCATTATAAATTGTAAAAAATTACTTAAACGGGTACTGCATGTACACTATATCCGTACATGTGACCATCTCATTTATACTGAACATAACATAACTATGCCACAAATAAATTAATTCGAGCCATGGATTACACCCGTGTGCTCTATGAACGATGCAAACAACAATGGTAATTATATTGAAAATTAGTTTATGAATCGAGTCATAAACTGATTTTCATTAAAATTACCATGCTGTTTGCATCGTTCATAGAGCACGTCATAAACTCATTTTCAGTATAATTGATTGTTTATTAGCAAAGCCAACAGTTAAGTTGGAACATGCAATAACATATATACATACTATACACAAGGCACACATAACATATAAGTCATATCAATAAAAATACATATACACACAATTATATTGTAATCCATGATGCCATTTACATTAAAGTAGTATCCTTTTTAAAGATAGTTTTTATAAATATGCTTACTTTTTTAAGAAGGCTCAAATATTCAATTGAGAGCAAACGATGAAATTTATTCCTGTAATTACCATGTTGTTTGTATCGTTCATAGAGCACACGAGGGTATGTTGCACTAATTCATGGCTCAAATTAATTCAGATGTTGCATATATTATGTTGAGTATAAAAGGAGATGGTCCCATAAATGTCCTCCGGATTTAGTGTACATTAGCCCCCCCCCCCTTTCCCCTTAAAGTTGTAAAGTGGAATATTACTTGTTCAAACTAAACATATACATTGTGTTGTATATATGGTGAAAGTTCCGGTGGCACAAATAGTCGAATGTGACCATAGCGAGTAATTTGTGAGTTTGTAGCCTAAAAACGTATAGCACTAACATAATTTGGTTTAAACAATACTTATTTAGACCTCAATTATATTCGAATACTATGTAAACACACGTGGAAGACTGAATAAACATTATGGTTACATGGGATAAGTTAGTGGAAAAGATGTGACATGAAATTCGGGCAAACATAATTTCAAATAATACCGACTGTTTTCGTTCCATATCACTGTTCCAATGATTCCAGGCCAGTTTTAAAACAATACTTAAACGTTTCGTATTTAGCCGAACTGAATCAACAAATACTACAAATTAACCTGTACATTTGTATATTTTAAACTAGTGCAACTTCGCCTTAAATCGCTACGTTTCGTGTGAATATAATCCATATATATAGATCAGTTAGACTGATTATAGATCAGTTAGACTGATCAGACTCACCTATATATATCCCGTAGAAAGTGAACACACGAATGATGCTTTACACAGGCCGGTGTGATTTCAAATGAAACCCGATGGTATTTACCTGGCTTATTTACGACAGGGAACGAATTGTGAGCAAATGTACCCGGAGATAAATCCCTGTGTAAATGATAAAATCCGCCGAAGGCGACTTTTTTATATCCAATGCCCCATTCTCACCCAGTGTCGCCAGCTGCTCTGGACTCCGGAAAGGGTGACAGGGATTGAGTAAGATAACTAACCCTTTGTCGGGTTTATAATTAACCTGGCCATTGTGTCGTTTTCACGGGTATATAGAGTATAGGGTTGGCATCACACCCACCGTCCTTATCACAACACCTTGGTGTAACATTTGGTACAAGCGCTAATGCCAATAAAAACACGCCAAAAACGCCAACATCTCACTGATTAGATGTGATGCACGGACAAACAAACTCAAGCAGCCCAGTGGTGATGTTTTACCGTTAAGTGGTTAATGGGATTTGAATTGGAAGTAGGCGATAATTGCCAATGAGGCTATACATTTTGTCTGGTCAGTTACCCCCGTACAGACGGTTGTTGAACGGAGTTGGTTCAAACAATACAAACATCGTCGTTAACCAGACTGGTTATATATATAGTCTCTATAATTTATACAATGAGTTAATCAGTGATTGTATACATTATACCAAATTACTTTGCTACTAAAGGAACAATTGTCGAATATGATAAACATGACGATATTAAACGAATTTGGCTCATTAGAGCTTCTAAAGTTTGTCTGCGTAATTTGGAAGGAGGAATAAGATAGGTTGAAAAATACACGATTTTTTACTATACAGGCTTCAATTTTTCTGGAAAAAATACTTCCCGATGATTTCAAAAAATGAAAATGGGACCCAAACATCGTGTATAAATGTTTTATGAATTGGGTGCGTCTTTTATATAATGCTCGTTGAAAGGTAATATTTATCGACATGTTTTGATACCTGATAACAATTCGGAAGCGAATATTATTAGGTGTAATTGGATCGTAAACCGCCACTGTGACTTTAAGCTATGTAGGAATCAGGGAGCTAAATGTGTTCTAGAGTCGGGGAGCGAGTACACCGTGGAACCCTAAAGGTGAAGGTAACTGAAGAATGACTTTCACCTGGATTTTTCCAGATCAAATTTGGCTGTGGGATAGCCCCGTCGTACACTTGGGGATTTATTTTTAAAAGTAAACACATGACCTATGATTTTTCTTGCATTTTCGTGATCAACTGGTGTCAATCTAGCTGGGTAAACATCACTGGTATGGCCTGCAGGCTTCAATTCAGTGAATTTGGCGGAAACGTTAACACTGTCGCCTATGGGAAACCATTTAGTTCAGTGATTCCTATAGGAAAAATATGAATTTTACGAAATTTCACGTCTCGCCATGATAAGTTGTTAATTCCATATTTTCTTATTTTCAAATGATAATGACCACATTTTGGACAGATTTAAAGAAGAAACGCATGGATTCGCCTGTAGATAGTAAAGAAAGTGATAAATCTGGGAATTTTGCATGGACATCAGGTACCATTAGGGGGTCAGGGAGGCCAAAGCCCCCCTCCCCAAAAATTTGAGTAGTGTTAGCCCCCCCCCCCCCCATTGGGAAAAGGTGGCAGTTAACCCAATTAAGATTTCCCGGCATCCAGTAGCCTTATCGGGGACCGTAGTCCCACCCCATGTCGGGGGGGGGGGGGGGGTGATGGCATCGCCAGTAGTGTTAATGTCGTGCAAAACTGTCATGGCAGGTTTGTTAAACAGACAGTATGTGGCTGATGTTGTATGATTATGCTTAGATATTTAAATTGACTTATAGTTGCTTTATTATGCTATTAAAGTATTTTTTATTTAAATTTTCTGTTAATTTTTGTAAATGTTTATTATAAATTGACAAATTTTGCATGAAAAGGGTTTAAAATTGGACAAGTTATCCCACTCAAAATGAATATTAACATATCCTCTTCAATTTAGTAATAGTATGGTATATAAGGGCATTCTTCAGTTATACGAGATGCATCAGCTAGTAAAATTGAAAAAAAATTCTAAATTTTTTGGCTTTATTTTGAGGATTGACACTAATTTTCAGGATGCCTCATATTGGAAAAATAAACAACTACTGCTCGATATAATCCATTTTTTATTTCAGTAAGGTCTATATTTTGATAAAATACTATAAGAAACGCTGTGTTTCACACATATACATATATATAGGAATCAGGGAGCTAAATGTGTTCTAGAGTCGGGGAGCGAGTACACCGTGGAACCCTAAAGGTGAAGGTAACTGAAGATAGATAGATAGATATTTTAATTTAACTCAGATCGTCATAGAATAGACATAATTGAGACATAATTAGTACAGAATGTTCAATGCAGTAGAATGTTGCGCATGCGATACAGTTTAAATAGAAGGGGGCAGACTAACTCGAAAGATATATAATATAAACATATGGTAATATCGAGGGTATGGTGGGTGGGGTGGTCAGTGGCGGGGGTCGTGTGAGGTGGTAAAGAATTATGAGATAAGCCGGTAAATTTTGCCTCAGGGGGGTCCCATGATACGCTGGGCTTCGCGCAGGAAGTTTGCGATATTAGTTATCGTTTTTCTATTTGTTGTCGTGAAGAGTGCGTTTAATTTGTGTGTGTTTGGCCGAGTATAATAGAACGGCTTCAAATATTTTTTTCTGATATCTACAAGACTCTGACATTTCAGTACAATGTGATATTCGTCGCCTAGCTCTTGGTTGCATAACGTGCATTTTCTGTCTGAATAGCTTTTTTTGTACCATGATCCGGTTTCAACAGGTAGTCTGTGATTTCTGGTTCTAAATTTAGTTAGGCGCGCTACTGCTGCTTGGTTTTCAATAGTGAAATATGTTTCTCTCCCGAAATCAGTTTTAATTATTCTATAAAAGGCTCCCTTGGTCGTTGATGTTATATGCTTCCCCTCCATTCTTGGAGGTATGCATCATATATACGCCTTTTAATCAAATTATTGAACGATTTGCTCTCGGGTATTGACTGATTTATCCATAAATTTGACAGGCCAAGGCCATTCAGTGAATCATGCGTGTGTTTGATCCATTTGATTTGTGCATTGGCGCCCATGAACAGTGTGTGCATGATGCTGTATAGAATCGATGGGAATCGCCCATTCGACATATTCATGATTTTCCCCCAGTAATTAAGATATCTATTTTTTATTACTGATGCTATTGGGTATATGCCAGTTTCTCCATATACGAACGGGGTTGGGGTGGATTTTTTTAGATTTAGGGCGAATTTTAGGAACCAGATTTCTAGTTTTTCAAGACATGTGGTGTTTTCAAAACCCCATATCTCAGACCCATAAGTCATAACCGGAGCTATCGATTTCTCGTATACTTCAAGGACACTGTCATATGAAAGCTTGTATTTGCGAGTTTTATTCAAAAGAGCATACATTTCTTGTTTTGCAGCTTTGCATCTCGTGTTTATGTCCTTATTAAATGTGGCATTTCTAGTGTACCAAGTTCCCAGGTATTTAAAGGTGTCGGTTATTTCAAGATTTGTTTCATTTATTTTGAATGATAATGGCCTTTTGTATTTCGGTTTACTTCCGAATATCATTATTTTTGTTTTCGATGTGTTTATATCAAGTTTCCAGGTATCACAATATGCGGAGAAGTGATGAAGAGCATTTTGCAAACCGCGGGGTGTGTCAGATAAAAGTACAGTGTCGTCAGCATATATCAGGAGCAATAATTTTAGATACACCCCAGTATTTGTCTTATTAACCTTTGCCAAGTCTATTCCTGTGCAGCCGCTATTTTTATGATGATCCTCCAGATCGTTCACATATAGTGAAAATAGAAGGGGGGATAATCCACCACCTTGTTTTACTCCTGTTTGACTGGGGAAGAACCCAGAGAAGTCATCGGTCATAACAGTCATTTTCAGGTTTGTGTATAAACTTTTGGTTACATCGAGTATTTTCCCTTTAATTCCGAAATTTTCGAGTTTTGCCCAGAGGCCCATGCGCCAAACGTAATCAAAGGCTTTCGAAAAATCTATGAATGCACAGTAAAGTCTTCTTTTTTTCAGTTTCATTATCTGGGTAAGGGCATACAAAGAAAAGCTGTGGTCAATAGTTGAGTACCCTTTACGGAAGCCGGCTTGTGCCTCTGTCTGCAAGTTATTTGAAGTGAGGAAGTTATTTAGCCGGTTGTTTAATATACTTGTGAAAATCTTTGAGAGAGTATATACACAGTAACGTTATTTTCCTATAGCCTTCTGGATTCAAAGGGTTACCTTTATTTTTATATATTGGACGTATTATTCCTATCTCCCAATCAGTTGGGATATGACCCGTGCTAAGTATTTCATTAAACATTTTCGTGTAAACGGTTCCCATTTTATTCATACTGTGCTGGATCATCTCATTTGGTATACTATCAAAACCCGGTGCTTTTCTGTTATTTAGTTTTTTCACCACGTTTTGAACTTCCTCTAAACTTATTTCAGTATTTAGGGTGGTTGTATCGATGTCTGATGTTGGTGGGGACTCTATTTTCGGGATAGGGGTATCACTTGTTGATCGCGGTGACATTTCGCTTTCTATGGATTCAAAATAACTTTGGAATTCGCGGGAGGGTGGTGACGGTTTGTCTTCGGTTTTCCCTCCAAGCTCCCTTATTATCTTCCAAAATTCTCTGCTATTTTTACCTTTGAGTTTCTGTACATTTTGTCCGAATTTTATTTTAAAGTTCCTTCTACTTTTAGTCAGAGCTACTTTATATAATTTCCTGTATTTGATCAACCAATTTTGGTTTTCGGCAGTGGGGTATCGCTTTAAAGATTTTCGTGCCTTTCTGTATAAAGTTCTCGCATGGGCACAGTCACGTGAGAACCACGGCATATTTAACGGTTTCTTATTCCCTGACTGTTTCTTGTTAACTCGGGTGGGTTTTTTGTTCATGGGAGAACACGCGTTCGTCAAAACGGATTTAAGTTTGTTGTATATGTTATCTAACCTGTGATTATCGTGATCTGGTTTTGTGTCGAGAATTGGACTTCCGTCAAATAGAGCGTCCAAGTAATAGAGTTGTGTTGCGTCTATTCGCTCAACAAAGGATTTAACTTTGCGCGTGTCCCAATTCTGGATTACAGTTTTTCTCGGATTACGTTTTGTTTGGGTCTTCGCGCTTGATCGGCCGTCGTATTTAGCAGTTGAAGGCGGTCGCTCGATATTGATGTCGAAGGTCAAGGGGACATGGACGTCAGATAATAGACAATTGAATGGATTAACCTGGAAATTTACAATTTCGTCAACGAGAGAGGGACTGCATATAAGGTAATCAATGACACTATTATTTCGGGTGGTATATCTAGCGTTATCAAAGACATTGTCTTTTCTGCCATTTAGGATAAGCAATCCTATTTCGTCGCATAAGTGAATGTGAATGACCTTCACCTGATACATGCGACACGTTGTTAAAGGATGACATCGCGTTTATTTGATTTGTACATAATATCTAAATAATTTAAACTGGTGAATGAATGGGGGAATGGATTTTTGTGAGCGGGAAATTTATTTAACTAGCTGCTGTAGTTCTGGATTTTTCCAGATCAAATTTGGCTGTGGGATAGCCCCGTCGTACACTTGGGGATTTATTTTTAAAAGTAAACACATGACCTATGATTTTTCTTGCATTTTCGTGATCAACTGGTGTCAATCTAGCTGGGTAAACATCACTGGTATGGCCTGCAGGCTTCAATTCAGTGAATTTGGCGGAAACGTTAACACCGTCGCCTATGGGAAACCATTTAGTTCAGTGATTCCTGTAGTGCCCATTCCTCTGCAGCAATGAAAGCAAGCGTTTTTGTTTAATGGTATATTGTCTATGTAGAGTTACCCCGCTTACAATAGTTAACACTTGCAAGTGCACAGACGTGTTGGTTAAATACCCTTTCAAGATCCAAATTAGTTTGGTTTATTTGGCTTTCGTTATATTAGAAAAGACATCATGAGCAGATCTGATCCAATAATATGGGAAATTGCCCAAAACATTTAATTTATTATACAACGCTCTCTAATAATTACTGTTGGCATCAGCGTGAAGCGAAATTATAAACGCGCCTCGCATTATGTCATTTTCGACTTTCCGAAATATTCCAGTCAATGTAGTGATTTAACCTCACACTAATTGCAACAGAATTTATGTCACCGCTATGGTGTATAGAAATGTTCACCAAACAACATATAAAAAGTCCCAAAAAGTCCCACATTGCAAACTTGTGATTTTTGATGACTAAAACTTTCGTAATTTCTCAGAATTGCTAATGAAAAGTGTGCACCAATCGGTTCAACACGCTGTGCGAAGCTAATTGGCAAGTTGGCAAGCCAGCAACTCGATAAACATTACAATTCACTTGTTCCCAATAATGGTCAGTGTAAAGTACATACAATCGTCCCTGTCTGCAATAACCCAATAAACCTTATTATTTTCAATCGATTAGCACACGTGGCGATCGGTGTATGGAAAGCCGATTCGCCGCAATTACGACGCATGGGCGCCGTACCGTATATCTTATTCTATACAAATAGTTGGACCATGGGAGCTGAAAATTGGTAGACATTAGTAAATTGACACGGGGAATATTATGAGATAGGTGCCCTTTGCGTCAGATGATTTAAAGGGGCACTCATGATTGATTAATTTAATTAAATAATTAATTACAGGCATACCTAAAATGGTTGGACACATGGGTTGAAAATTGTTAAACAGGTTTAAAATGACCAGAGGAATGTCATGGTATAGGTGCCTTTGGCAACTGATGACTTAAAGGGGGGTTAATAAAATATATTAACAATCAATAAAGAGCGTCTATTATCAGCTTGGACGATATGAGGGGAAATTGTTATGCATGGATATTTAACTTGACTCATGGATTGCCATGGGTATGTGTTGGGGATCTAGAATGACTTAAAGTGGCACTAATAGTTAGCAATAGAGAGCGTTTATTGTCAGCTGAGAAATTGAGAATATGTGGAGGGAAAATAGGGGTAAAACATTCCATAACAAGAGATGGACTGTCGTCCGGTGCATACCACATCGTGGCATACCGCCTCGTGTGGGCATATCTATTACTTATGAGGGCTATACTCAGACAGATGGACCCAAACACCAGCATTTTCATATAAACAAAGATGAGTAACTATAGAACAATAAAAACAAAACAAACATTTGAATGTGCCATTAAATGTCCTCATAGTGGTGAACATCCATACAAAATTTCATTGAGATCCGAGCATTACTGTTCAAGTTATGAGCTGAACAGACATTGGATGGACCAAACAACCAACATTTCCAGATAAACAAAGATGAATAACTCTAGAATGGAAAAGCAGAACAGAACAATGGAACCCTCTATTGAATGTCCTCATAGTAGTGAACATCCATACCAAATTTCATTGAGATCCCAGCACAACTGTTGAAGTTACGACATGAAGAGACACCAGACGGACCAAAAAGCCAACATTTCCAGATAAACAAAGATGTATAACTCTAGAATGGAAAATCCGAACAAAACAATGGAACCCTATTTTTAATGTCCTCATAGTAGTGAACATCCAGACCAAATTTCATTGAGATCCCAGCACAACTGTTGAAGTTACGACATGAACAGACACCAGACGGACCAAAAAGCCAACAATTTCAGATAAACAAAGATGAATAACTCCAGAATGGAAAATCCGAACAAAACGATGGAAGCCTCTTTGTAATGTCCTCATAGTAGTGAACATCCATACCAAATTTCATTGAGATCCCAGCACAACTGTTGAAGTTATGACACGAAGAGACACCAGAAAGACCAAAAATCCAACATTTCAAGATAAACAAAGATGAATAACTCTAGAATGGAAAATCCGAACAAAACGGTGTAACCCTCTATTGAATGCCCTCATAGTAATGAACAGCCATACACAATTTCATTGAGATCCGAGCACTACTGTTCACGTTATGACATGAACAGACATCGGACGGACGTACGGACGGACGGACGCACGATACGACGGACGGACGGACGGACATGCGCTAAACAGTATACCCCTCATTTTTTTAAGGGGGTATAATAAGCACACAGTATATTTATATGTTAACAGACCTTGTAATTGAGCAGGTACTAATGCGTAGTGTCAAAACAAGCGGAGGTGTAACAAGAGGTAAGGGCATGACGGAACAACAGCGATTGACTTGGTAGCAGAGTATGCCTGCCTGCATTGATATTAATGATGCAATGCAAAGCCTTACAGGAGTAAACTTCTCCACCAATGACCAGAATAAAGAGACTGGAACGACCAGACAAGTGAGAGATATGAAAGACAGTATAACTGTTGGGTCAATATTAGTGAAAAGAAATCCTTTTTCACGAGAAGCCGGTTTGTACAACATCGTGGACGGAGTCGCTGTTCATGCAGTAGTTGATGTCGACACATCGAAAGAAGTTGGCCAAAAGATTATTGATGCTATGGTAGGGTGCAAACTTGATGATTTTGTATTCAAGCGTGCATTCCAAGCAAAAACTCTTGCTTACAAATCTGCTATCAATATCGAAGGGGATGTAGTTCAGGTTGATCCACAACTCCTTTTCCAGCGACTTGTCATTGTTGCGCCAAACGAAGAAGATAGGGCAGATCTCTTCAAGTATGAACTTACAAGTTATCCCACATCACTGTTCAACAGATCGCTGATGCTTCTAGAACCACATACGCCTGTTCTCGCAGACGCAATTTGGACCCTTCTGCCAGATAAAGTGGAAACTATTCCTGATCGTCCAAATGTCTCATACATGTATGTACTTGATGGTGGTGCACTTCTTCATCGGATACCATGGTTATATGGTAATGCTACATATGGCCATATGTTGTCAGCTCATTGTCGCTATGTGCAGAAGAAATACATGAATTCGTCAGTAACAGTGGTATTTGATGGCTATGGTTCTTCGTCGACCAAGGATATGACACACCAGAGACGGGGGTCAGGAAAAGTCAGTGGCATGGTAAAGTTTGATGAAACGATGAAGGCTACAGTCAAGAAGGAAGTGTTCTTAAGTAACAATACCAACAAGCAGAAGTTCATCAATCTACTCGGAGAACAGCTCATGAAGTTGGGTTGTGACATAAAACACGCTGAATCCGATGCTGATTTGCTAATCGCACAGACTGCCATTGATGCATCATTAACGAATGTCACCATCGTGATAGGAGAGGATACAGATATCCTAGTTCTACTCTGCTATTATGCTGAAGCTAATGGTCACAATATTTGCTTTCGATCGGAACCAAAGGCAAATGTCAGGAAACAGCCAAAATTTGGGATATTAATGAAGTTAAGAAACAGCTGCTGTCGGCACTACAGTCTCGGCACCCATATGTGACAATATACATTTTATACATGCGGTTTTAGGTTGCGACACAACATCAAGACTATTTGGAATAGGAAAAGGGGCCTCATTGGAGAAATTTATTTCCAATGACGATTTTCGCCAATATGCCGCTGTGTTCAACAACGTACATGCCACTTGTGATGAAATCACAGATGCAGGCGACAAGGCTCTGCATGGTACTTCTGTACAATGGTGATGCTGACAATGATCTCAACGAACTCCGATTTCATGTTTTTGTTTTGGCAAAAGGATTGGTACGGGATCTTCGCACATAGAGCCGCGACAACTTCCACCAACGTCAGGAGCTGCAAAATACCACAGCCTCCGAGTATATTGCCAGATCCAACACTGGAAGGGTTTATCAAATGATTTAGACATTCGGGATTGGGGTTGGACTATTGAAGATGATATTGTTTGACCAATTCGAATGGACATGCCACCTGCTCCTGAAAATCTGTTGAAGATTATTCGCTGTAATTGTGTTAAAGATCGCAGTAAGAAGCGATGTTCTTGCAAGAAGAACGGATTGAACTGTTCCGCAACATGTGGTCACTGTAAAGGATCTTCATGTACCAATTCGGCAGCACAAATAGACAGTGATGATGACGACTTTTAAAGTATATAGTTTAGCTGACAATATAGTGACTATCTAGTCAACATGCACAACTTATAGAACCCTTTGTTTATGATTGCCGTTCAATTTGTCTAAGTCTAAGCTACCATTTTATTCAAAAATATCACGTGATGTGATAAAAACCTTCATATAAACAATCTCAATAGTAGCCAACACAAAATGTGAGAGATTTTATAAACCATTAGCCCCGTAAAATGACTTAAATTGACCAAATGGTGAAATCAGATATTTCAGAAAAACGAAACGCTCTCTATATAAAAAACTTAGTCATCTTTTTTTTTAAATACCATGTAATGTGTAAACCTTTATATATACAATCTAAATGGTAGCTAACATAAACTATGAACGATTTTTATCAAACATTAGGCCCCTAAAATTACTTAAATTGACCGAATGGTGAAATCATATATTTCAGAAAAACGAAACGCTCTCTATATAAAAAAAACTAGGCCAAAAACCAGGTAGGCGACCTCAATTTTGTTGGGACTTTTTGTATAGTGATGTCTGGAAACTACTCTATACATAAATGAAGAGAAAAATTATGTTGCAATTAGTGTGAGGTTGGCCAATTTTTTTAGCCAGATTGACTAGACTAAAAGTTTTGCAAAACAGCCAGACTATACTCTCTCTCTGTTGAAAGTAGACACACGAAGGGCTGATCAACAAAACCTTGCACTATAAAGACTCGCATAACGTATAGATGTATATAGGTTCGATTACTTCGGTCTAATATATTGATCCGAATGATTGTTATTAGTGTCATTCAAAACTCACCTTTTTCCGCCATTTACGTTAACAAGGTAGAGTCGCATTGACCGCTAAATTGAGGAATTGTCCGCTATTTTTGGTCAATAGAATACAATGGGCTGGTGATGTATGAATTTCACATTATTGGGTAAAACGTTAGGCTGACTTTTAGTGTTTTGAATACATTTTTTTGCGATTCTGCATGGATAATTATGTCTTTTATTGATGTTCGTTACTCTATTAAATTTAGGATTATTTAAAAAGTTGATTTTCCGAAACATAAACATGAATCTTAATTCTTGCAATGAACAACATGATACCTCAATGTAATAACAGAAATTTTATTATTTTAAAGCCAAACGCGAAGTCAGATCTGCGAAGTAGATTCCCAAGTGTGAAGCAATAAACCAGAGTTGCCAGAAATAAAAAAAATTAAAGTTAGGTCTGAAAGTTTACTATGTATATATGCGGTTCGGAAACCTGCGACGAGTATCACATTCTATTGGTCTCTAAATATTTTGTCACTTTCAGGAAAAAATATATTCCTAACTATTATACTGCTTGAACCCTTCACTAGAAAAGTTGTATGCATGGCATCCTTTCTATTGAAAATATATCTCTATTAAAGAACGTTAGAATCTATTTGAAACAATTCTTTAAAGAGTACAATAATCTATGGATATAAATGTGAATTGCTATGTTAATTTTATTTATACGTATGTATACACGTGTGTATATCTGTGTATACAGTATACATATTCATGCATGTTTCACAGTAATTTGTGGCTTTTCGCTTTAAACTCGTTCATTCAAACTGGAATATAATTGGCATGGTGTACCTTCTTCTGTTGTTTTCACTTCGAGCAGGACCTGACCGCCTAATATGCCTAATGTATATGGCGAATGGTGAATAAATGAATCTGAATCTGATAACACAAGACAACACTTCCTCAATAATAATTTATTCTCATTCTTAGAAAGTCTTCATAAACAATATAATACAGTGCGAAAACATTCAACTTAGTATAAAGCGTAATAAAATCAGCACATATACATTGTGAACACTGGGTTATGTCACACATACCAAAGAGAATACACACGAATACGTGTAACTTGTATCCAAAACGTAGAGGACACAAAACTGAAATACCATATCACAGAAACCACCGATTTATAATATGACGTGATTATCAAATTAAAATAGAGTTATGGAAGTGGTAACTAGAAAATAGAGTTGTCCCCCTTTCTATAATAGAGTTATTTCTCTTAGTTTTGCTCAGCATCCAATATGGACCGAAAGACGCATATATCTAATTCAGACAGGTGACATACAAATTTACCTAACAGGTCAATCAAACAATTGCATCATATTGCATGATACTGTCATACTAGCATCCATTTATTCGGGTAATCCTCGCCAATTTTACCTGTGTTTTCACCATATATACACTTATTTTTAACCGATGTTACCGCTCCATAAATAATATATTTATACACCGAATAAACCTGAATCAAATCGATATAATTTAGAATAAATATAGCAACAGTGCGGTTTTTCAATATCGGTAGAGTTATTTGCTTAGACGTTTAAATTACGAAATGCTGTTCAAAAAATGAACTTGAATTCTGACCTGAATTAGAGGCTAAAGCTACTGATGGTAGTACATGTACATACTATCAAGTTACACACATAATCGTAAACTCACAGGACATCAACCTTACACATGTGTACAATCAAGCATCCACCCCTTCAGTCTCACCAGGTTCGCATAGTTCAGAATGTCAATAAAATGTCAATGTCAAGGCCCACTTAATTTTCGAACCCCCAGATCACATATATAAAATATATCCCCATATTATATACCATTTGAAAATGGAAGCCACAAAACATTGTATTATCAACTTATCCGGTGTAATAAACTGCGAGCATGTTGTTTTTGTTTTTGTTTTGTTTTTTTTGAGTTACCAACGTGTTTCTGTCATCTAAATTGTAGAAAAGTTGTATTATTTTAAATGGAGGAGGAAAAACACAATATTTTAAATATAGAGATATTCCCCTTCCATTGAAAATACATCTCTAGTTTTAATTATATTGCACAACGTGAGCCAAACGGGGGTAATCTTCCTATGATGTCAGCTGTTTTCTATTTTCTATGGGCATCTTCTGAGACACAGACGTTGCAAATGGTGATGAATTAGACTATTTTAATCATATGTTATGGCCTATATTATTACTAACACCGTATATCAAGTCACCATAAAACAGTAATCGGTAACTAGAAATTAAGTAGGCCTTTAAGGTTAGGATCACGCGCTGACAAATTTGTTTGGTAATTTTACAGGCACCTCGTAGTATTTTTACATAATTAGAACAATATCTCTCATATTGTGAAGGTGAACAGGTATTGTTATAGTAATTTATTATACCACTGCGTCTATTCTTCCCTAAATACCACTATTGTTTGACTATCTAATCCAAATCGTCGGATCACACTGAGTGAGATTTCCCTGGATCAAATCATATCACACTCCTACGGAAATTGCCAAGATGTGCCGAATTGACGACAACTAACTATGTATCCGTTAAAAATAAACTATAGTAAGAAAATTTAACCGCTGACGTGACAAAAAATATGTAATTAAATTGTTATTATTGTAAACTGGGCGTCATATATAAAACATTTTATCACAGGAGTGAGTTGATCCGTGTCATCGCACCACGTCTCGTTGAGGTGGGCAGATTTCCGGATAAAATTCGTTGCCTGTGGCAACTCGTTTGATCCAGCAATCTGCCCACCTCAACTCGACATGATACTACGACAATGATCAACACACTGTTGTGATAATATGTATCACACATTGGTTATAATGGATAATGATTGCCCCTTCAGACCGATATTGAAATTCAGATTTTTTGAAAATTCACGAATGGAGCACCTTCATAAGAATACCGTCGGTTTTAAGTAATTTTTAGTTTGACCTGGTTAACCGAATATAGTCTTGTGTAATTGTGTTTAACTTGCTGTCAAATCCAATTAAGTATCTTTGGACAAGTGAAGTTCGGTGGTCATGGAGGTATTCACCCCTGATAAAAAAGGCCCTGCTAAGTTTATATGATGTTCGTGGGTCCCGATGAGTTAGCTCTGATAATGGTGGGGAAAATTGTACCAATATATCGTGGTATTTGGCTAATCCGAGCGATTCGAAGAAATGTTAAAAGGCATTCATGAACATAATTACATTTATCCACAGCTCACGATATATATTGCCTGCATAAAGCATATTATTATCTATCTCTTAACTAACCCCATTTCCGATTGGGCAAAAGCCGCCACGTGATAGTCCTGGAAAAAGTCATATTGGATTCCCGAAAGTCATATTGGACTCCTGACTGTACAATATAACTTTTTATTGGGACTCCGTGACGTCACCAATTAACTTTATTGCGACATAAATCGGTGAAATTGTGATGCGCGCGCAACACTGGTGGATTTTAGCAGACGTTTCACTTCCGCGTTGAATTTTTTTCTCACTTTCGTGTTTACTTTTCCAAATCATGCTTTCTGATGATCAAAATACAGGCTTTTATCGAGAATTAAGTGCCGACAAATACCAAAAATAACCAGAGATATCTAAAATGACAACACTTTATCTTAACGTCATTGTTTTGCCCCACCAATATATCATATAGCAGGACCCATGAACATCATATCGACCACTTTACCAGGGGTGTGATTGCGCAAATGCAATGCTATATGGTGAACCCGTGTATACTGTTTACGAAGTTAAAATTAATCATATACGCTCATCACAAACATTAACAACAAATCATAACATTTACATATCTAACAGGGAGTAAAATAACTGTATTGTTTCCAAAATCAAAATGCCATGGAAAATTTAATAGCTAATCGGTCATTTTAGTGTTCTCATGCAGTTTTATTATCTAAGAAAACCAATCGCTGAACCAACTTTATCTATAGAAACAAACAAGATGTTGAAGTGTATGCAGCTGACCAACCTCCAAACATAATGTTATTTGCACAGCAAAAACATAAAATTTAAGTATGTTAATCTCTGGCAGTGAAGTGAATTAACTGGCAATGTTTTGTGATACGCGCGCAGAGCATCTATGTGACGTGATCCAGTCAATCAACGATATATATAGTGCAATGGCAAGCAACATGCTCAATGAAATAACAAATTATATCGCATTTTCCAATAATTGATTTGCATAATGCTAAGCTGTATACCAGTTATTTTACTCCATGAAATCTAACAATACATTCATATCTAATCACACTTCCGACGATCCGCTGTTTGGCGAGTATGGTGGTGGTAACCGGTAAGCTGGTGGCATGTCTTTGGGTGGCCGGTATGCTGGTGGGTTCGGCCCCTGACCAGTTGCTACGCCGTTGCTAGCACTTCCGTTTGCGTCGCCATTCGGGCTGTCTGTAAATGTCTGAAATGCTGGTCCCGTGTATTGCGTAGCTGGAGTGCCGTTTGACGTTGGCGTGTCGGGTGCGTTCGATTCGTCAGACGGGAGAATGAGTGGGCTCTGAGGTCGCAGTGACGGATCATCGTACTCTATGTCGTTAGGAAGAATAATGGGTTTCGTGCGACGTTTAAACTCGGTGGGCGTGTCCGCTTGTCGTTGTCGCGTGCGCGAACACTTCCAATATATGAACACCATTATGATGACTAGTATAAGCAATATTATAACGGCTATAATGGCAGGCAAAATCACCGACGCCCAAATGTCAAAGTCAGAAGACTGTTGTGGCGCGACAGGTAACGGGGAACACGAACCGAGAGTTTTTAAATCCACAGAAGAAACGGTGAACGGATGCAACGCAGATGCAAATTCTCCTTTTGGCCTTCCGTTAGAATCTACCATAAAATTATGTAGATGCGATATTGAATCGTTCTTACAGTCGAATCCGGACAGAGAACTGTTAGACCACACGAGTACCACGGATCCTTTACGAATATCAACTACGTCGATGTAGCGAGCACTCTTGTCTCCAAAGAAATGCGCTAGTTTTTCCACCAAATCTATAGCTTTTTCACGAGACGCGATGAAGCGACGGTAACTATTGTGTAGAGTTATATAGAAGAGATGCGTAGCAGGAAGAGACTGAGATGCAGTGTTGTTGATGGAGATCTCAAACGTGTCTATAAACTCCTCCCCTTTCGAATCACTTGCTACGATGGGGAACTTATACGGCGAACATCGACTGTCTGAAGGAAGCGGTAATCCTTCTAACGAATGTGAATTTTCGTCGTACTGAATCCAGAAATTCAGAGGGATATCTCCACGGGGTAGACGGACTGAGATATCTAAGCTGTCTGCGCCGCCGTCCTCGTCCACAAAGGTTGTGTTGCGTATTTTATATCGGAAGACCTCTCCTTGGTATGCGGTGAGCTCTCCGATTTTCTCGAATGGTCTCGGCGGTGAATTGGCTTGCTCTGAAATTACACGAAAAAAAACATATAAATAAATGAATACATGACCATAAGACAATGAAACAAGCAATACCACGTGCAATGCTATAAAGTATAAAAATATTCAAAGATAACCACAAATAGTCTGCATGGTGGCCTATAAAGTTCTAAACATATCAAAACTTAAGTTGTACATGATACATGTATCAAATGAATAAATCAGATAACACATGTACATGGTTGATTTATAGGTTACATTAAATATATGTTATGGTATATAAATTATATATGGGGATTTTTTCACAAGCTTTGTCAACTTAGTGATGTCCCTCTCCACGCACAAAAAGGTGTAACATAACATTTAAACAAGATGAATGTGAGTCAATTGATGACAATATGTGATAGCAATAGGTGAGTAGGATTTGCAAAATCGTGAGAACAGTATGCCAACAAAATAAAACATATGTATAGAAGATAATACGTTGTAATGAGTTGCATACCACATTTACATTTCCAAGATCCGCATAACCCATGTACATTTCCATGACACCCATTATTTGTTATCTTCTTAAATCTTATTTTATAAAATAAATCAATCATGTAATGTAATTTGGCGACCAACGATATATTGTCCACAATGGATTTAGATCAGATGCTCCTAAAGTACTATTTCTTTGGTCCTTCGGGGTAAAATATTTGATTTGAGTCGAGGAACCCACCGATCAAAGCTCAGAGTGATCAGATAAAGATTTTTGAAGTTTGTTATTTCTCGAGATGTGTAATAATATGTGGCCCATAAACACGTGGTCAAACGGAGGGTCTCGGACAAAATTGCGGATGAAGATGGATAACACTAAATCAAGTGGTAATACGGTCAAAATTCGTGATACTTTAGTGATAGATAATACGGCCATATTTTGTTGAATAAAATGTTGATAAATAACAAGTTTTGGGAAATTTGATACCATAGTTGACAGTGGTTAGAATTATTTTGTTGCAATAAATCGATTCTGATAGCTAAAGCCTATTTTGAAGAAATGTTGTTGTTGTATTTTAATGTTATGGGGACCGTCTGATCGGATTGGGTACAGTACTGTTAAGTGAGAATTGTATTGTGTATTGGGGTTCTTACCGTGCCGAGCAGTAGTGATCGCCTTCTGTGTAATGCCGCCTATGCTGCCATCAGGGAACTGTGCGCTGATGTTAAAGATGTACCTGGTCCCGGGCCTGAGTCCGATGATGTGGTAGAATGATTGTTTACCAGCAATTCTCACGAAATCCCGCTGATTTGGTCGGCTATGTTTCTCTCTATACGTCAGCTTAAAGATGTAAAATCACAACATGTACTCATGGCTAACATAATTATGCTCGAGCAAATAGGTTTATATTGGACCTAGATATCCACATAGGTTCATATTGGACTTATTTGATTATGAACTAAGCCCATAGTGGACTTATACCCGCCATTACGTTTTATGGAGCTGACAACAATGAAAATACATATATAAAGAGCGTTCGACTGGTGGGTCGATGTAGGTTCATTAAATCCATGGAGATTAGAATAAATGGATCCAGTAAGGCCGAAATTAACTTACTTTAATTGAAATAAGTCCATGTGAAACATATATTTCGTTGAACGTTTAGTCCATTATAGGGCTTATTTCACTAATGCCAATGTGAGCTTATTTTAGTCCCATGAAATAAGTTCACTGTGAGCTTATTTTCTCGAGAACAGGCTGTACTATGTGTATCACCATTACTCACGCATAGCATATTAACCCTTTATATTCATGACGGTAACTGCACTGGTGCAGCACTGGTCTAGCATTAAAGATCATGTGCCATTATGTTACCTTATATATTCGAGTCTTCTGAGAGAGCCTCGCACATATAAGATAATGCACAGTCTTACAAGGTCATTGTAAATATTGTTAGGCCAATACATTATCTATTATATATTTTTGGAAGATCTGTTTGTGTGTGTGTTTGTGTGTGAACTCGAAAACGGCCGACCCGATTTCGATGAAACTTGGTATGTGGGGGTATTTTCGGCCGAGGGGGGGGGGGGGGGGGGGGGGTGACATAGGCCTATTGATTTTCAGATCCGAGGTCAACTTTTCACGTGCCGAGGTCAAATCTGTTTTTACACTCAATACACTGTGTTACGGGACTATCATTTGAGTTCGGTGCTTACAAATCGATTCGAAACAGCGCGAATAATAAAATGCCAGTCATAATAATGACACTGAGAATCTTTCGTGTTTCCTCTTTCCAACGATATATAACGCGTATGTATCCGTTTTAGTTATCTGCCTCAATTATCAAGAAGAAGTGGTACTATCTTCCATCAGGATAAAAACAATGCGTAACTTCTATGACGTCGTTAGAGGTCATAACGTTAGATCACGTTAACGCTTAACCGGCCGATGCATTTGACTGTTTCAGACGTCTTGGCGATATCTCGGGCACCGATGGTAATTTATCTTTACGTTGAAACTTGATAATTATGAGGCGCGTTTATATACTTGAGCGGAAATCAAATCGGGTTAAACTGGCGGATTTTTACGGACGAAATTTGATGCATAGGGTATCTCGGTATCCGCTGGGCCGATTTCCCGGTATCCGCTGGGCCGATTTCCACCATGTTTGGGGTGTTGGTGTTTGACCTCACCTGACCTTGACCTTCAAAATGGTCAATTCAAGGTCAAAGCCCGGACGAAGTCGGGTCACCTTCTAGTCTGATATATGCGAGGCTCATCACAGCGTTTTCTCAAAATTTCCGAATATCCACGCAGCCATGGAAGGGTAAAAAACTACTTTTCAGTATTTCCATTATAAAGATGTAGAATGGACATATACTATACGTGGAAACTGATGATTTACAATAATTTTTAACTGAATCCCTTGAACCTTGTTAAGCTAATAATATATTTGCACCTCCTTGCACGACTAGTATCCAAATAACTTTTCCAGACATTGATGATCATTTTAGCAATACTTGAATGAATTGTCATATTAATGTCAATCAGTCGATGGTTATTTGAAAATGACTCGGCGGTATATTGTCATCGTTGACTCGATCGTAGTGTGAATGTTTGTCTGGACAGAGCTTACCCCGCCACATAATTATGTGACAATCCATTATAAACTGGATTAATCTAAAAACTGAACTTGGGTACTGCATGTACAATATATCGGACCATGTGACCATCTCATTTATACTGAACATAACTTAACTATGACACAAATAAATTAATTTGAGTCATGGATTAGTGCAACATACACTCGTATGCTCTATGAATGATGCAAACAACATGGTAATTTATAACGAAAATGAATTTATGACTGAAGTCGTAAATTCATATTCGTTATTACAGAAAATCATGAAAACAAAAAGAAAATCATATTATCAAATTTGTTAGGATTTATTTTTTATTAATTTCTTTAGATGTTGTTTTCTCCGAAGATGGGGCTATCAAGTCTGAGTTTAGTGTGCCTATCATTTGCAGAATGAGGTCTCGAGTCATAAACTGATTTTCATTATGATTACCATGTTGTTGCATCATAGAGCACACTAGGGTATTTTGCACTAATCCATGGCTCAAATTCATTCATTTGCTGCATATATTATGTTGAGTATAAAAGGAGATGGTCCCATAAATGTCCGGATCAGTAGCCCCCCCCCCTTAAAGTTGTAAAGTGCAATATTATTCAAACTAAACATATACATGGAGTATATCTATTATAGTTCCGGTTGCACAAATAGCCGAATGTGACCATAGCGAGTAATTTGTGGATTTTATAGCCTAAAAACTATTTAAACGTATAGCAATAACATAATTTGGCTTAAAGAATACTTATTTGGACCTCATTTATATTCGAATAATATGTAAACACAAGAGGAAGGCGGAATAAACATTATGGTTATATGGGATAAGTTGGTGAAAAAGATGTGTGACATGAATTTCAGGCAAACATAATTTCAAATAATACCGACTGTTTTCGTTTCATATCACTGTTCCAATGATTCCAGTCCAGTTTATAAACTTAAACGTTTCTCATGCAGTCGCAATGAATCAACAAATACCACAAATTAACCTATATATTTTGTATATTCTAAACTAGTGCAACTTCAACTTAAGTCGTTACGTTTCGTGTGAATATAATCGATATATATAAATCAGTTAGACTGATCAGACTCACCTATATATATCCCGTAGAAAGTGAACACACGAATGATGCTTTACACAGGCCGGTGTGATTTCAAATGAAACCCGATAGTATGGCTTATTTACGACAGGGAACGAATTGCAAACAAATGCACCCGGAGATAAATCCCTGTGCAAATGATAAAATCCGCCGAAGGCGACTTATTTATATCCAAGGCCCCAGTTTCGCCTGCTGCTGTGGACTCCGGAAAGGGTGACATGGATTGAGTAAGATAACAAACCCTTTGTCGGGTTTATAATTAACCTGGCCATTGTGTCGTTTTCACATGTATATAGAGTAGAGGGTTGGCAGCCCATCCACCGTCCTTATCACAACAGCTTGGTGTAACATTTGGTACAATCGCTAATGCCAATAAAAACACACCAAAGACGCCAACATCTCACTGATTAGATGTGATGCTTGGACAAACAAACTCAAGCAGCCCAGTAGTGATGTTTTAGCGTTAAGTGGATAATGGGATTTGAATTGGAAGTAGGCGATAATTGCCAATGAGGCTATACATTTTGTCTGGTCAGTTACCCCCGTACAGACGGTTGTTGAACGGAGTTTGTTCAAACAATACAAACATCGTCGTTAACCAGACTGGTTATATGTAGTCTCTATAATTTATACAATGAGTTAATCAGTGATTGTATACTTTATACCAAATTACTTTGCTAATAAAGGAACAATTGTCGAATATGATAAACATAACGATATTAAACGAATTTGGCTCATTAGAGCTTCTAAAGTTTGTCTGCGTAATTTGGAAGGAGGAATAAGATAGGTTGAAAAATACACGATTTTTTACTATACAGGCTTCATATTTTCTGGATGATCTCAAAAAATGAAACAAACGCTCTTTGTCCATACCATATCAAGGCTGAGAAGACAGGACGCTCTTTTGTGTTCCTTGTCGTGAAAATGGATGTTTTTGTTTGGGACCCAAACACCGTGTATAAATGTTTTATGGATTGGGTGCGTCTTTCATATAATCCTCGTAGAAATGTAGTATTTATCGACATATTTTGATACCTGCATGGGAACAATTCGAAAGCGAATATTATTAGGTGTAATTGGATCGTAAACCGCCATGTGACTTTAAACTATGTAGTGCCCATTCCTCTGCAGCCATGAAAGCAAGCGCTTTTGATTAATGGTACATTGTCTATATAGAGTTATCCCGCTTACAATAGTTAACACTTGCAGCGATCGTCGACCCAGCATGCAAGGACAGACGTGTTGGTTAAATACCCTTTCCAGATCCAAATTAGTTTGGTTTATTTGGCTTTCGTTATATTAGAATAGACATCATGAGCATATGATCCAATACTATGGGAAAATGCCCAAAACATTTAATTCATTATAGAACGCTCTCTAATAATTACTGTTACTGAAGCGAAATTATAAACGCGCCTCGCATTATGTGATTTTCGACTTTCCGAAAGCTTTGCAAAACATCCAGACTATACTGTCTCTTTTGAAAGTAGACACACGAAGAGCTGATCATAAAAACCTTGCACTATAAAGACTCGCATAACGTACATGTATATTATTTATATAGGTTCGATTACTTCGATCTAATTTATTGATCCGAATGATTGTTATTAGTGTCATTCAAAACTCACCTTTTCCCGCCATTTACGTTACAGTATAGCGTATATGCCCAGGAACTGTGTTGTGGAAGGAATAATTTTAATGGCTTTGCACTGTGTGCACTCTCCACAGATCTGAGGCAATTACATGGCAGTGTAATGTAGACTGGTTAACAAAGTATACTTGAAGGTCACAAAGGTAGACTTTGAGTCGCATTGACCGATAAATACACAGAACGACACGATGTGTAAATGGGTTTGTCGTTACGGCACGAGTGAAACGTTAGGCTGACTTTTAGTGTTTTGAATAAATTTTTTGGCGATTCTGCGTGGAGAATTATGTCTTTTATTGATGTTCGTTACTCTATTAAATCTATAGGATTATTTAAAAAGTTGATTTTCCGAAACATAAACATGAATCTTAATTAGTGTAAACATATTTTTATTTCCAAATCCAACATAACATAATATACAGATGATACAAATATGCATAAATAGAAGAGATAATGTATGGAAATGAGGATCAGACAACAAGCCCGAGGGCTTATATGAAGTATTCTCCTCTTTGGCGACATGCCCCTTCACCAATAAGTGAGGGAGTGGTATCGATCATACGGGAAAGGATAGAAATAATGTTTTTTAAAGGAGAAATAACTAAGTTTGAGTTAGGGATGGAAACAGCGGGAAGATAGTGTTAGGGCTAGCAGGAGGCAGAGCGAGAGAGAGAGAGAGAGAGAGAGAGAGAGGGGGCGGTGAGAAAGGCGGGGACAGAGTTTTCAATAATTGAGTTGTTGCGTGATAAAAATGATGCTCGTAGTAATATGCATGCGTCAGGCTCAATGGGAGGGGGTCAATCGCAATGGCCAATTCCTATTCCAATGGGGTTCACTGTGAATATCGCTACATTCTTCATGTGGAATCATTTCACGTATATACATAATAGTGACACGTAAGTAACTTACAAAATAATCGTTATCGGAAGACATTTAGTACTACTTATATAATATGGAACATCGTGCTGCCGCATAACGCGGCCGGAATCCAAAGCAATTTGTTACCCATACAGATCATGGATATCTTTTTGTTCTCATAATATATGTCTGTACTGCATTAAATATTTGTTTGACCCCGCATTAGTGTATTCTCAGGTAGGGCAACATTGGGTAGGGAGTCATATAGTTCTCTTCTTGGCTCTTGATAAAATGTACATTCAAGGAGATAGTGGTAAGTTGTCTCAAATTCCCCACATAAACAGAAGAGGGAATTTTTTACATGGTTATCTGTCAGGTCACCACTCAGGTGGCTGCAGTTCAATCTTAACCGGGTATGGAGGGTATGTGTAATGTTCTGTGAGGAGATCGGTTCCGACGAGTTAAACTCGGTGCTGCGTGGTCTCAAACGGAAAAAGTCTGGTGGCATCGATCATGTGGTTAACGAACATCTAGTTCATGGAAGTAAACTGCTCTCGACATTGCTCCTTCGTCTTTTCAATGGTATCTTGGCGATAGAGTGGATACCACCAGCACTAAAACTTGGAATAATCGTTCCCTTATATAAAGGTTCACCGAAGCCGAAGCATATCCCGGACAGCTACAGAGCAATAACTCTTTTGCCGGTGATATACAAAACAATCGAGAGCATCCTCCTAAACAGGTTTCTAGGTGATAACTGTCTTGATGATTTCCCTAACGTACTTCAACACGGATTTCAGAAAAAAACGTCAGCTGTGTGATGACATCATTTATTCTGCAGGAGTCAATAAGCTACGCCGCTGACATGAACTCTCGTGCATATGTGTGCTTTCTTGATAGTCAGAAAGCTTTTGACCGAGTCTGGCACCAAGGTCTCTTGGTGAAACTCAATGAACTCGGCTTTAAAGGCAAAATACTACGCATTGTCTCCAACATGCACTATAACTGCACGAGTCGAGTGATGTACAATGGCACATTATCAGAACCAGTGGATATTCTGCAAGGAACAAGACAAGGGGCCGTGACTTCCCCATTTTTCTACCTTGTATTTATCAACGACTTGCTAGCGCGTCTCAGTTCAGCGAACGAAGGATTGTCAGTCGGTCATGTTAACTGCACTGCTCCAACAACTGCTGACGATATCTCCTTGATTTCCACATCAAAAGCTGGTCTAGATCATCTCATCGATATATGCAACTCATATGCTCGGAATTGGCGATTTATGTTCTCGAACACCAAAAGTTGTGTTGTTGTATTCAACGAGTCGGGGCGTCAACACGAGCGCAGCAACATAACTTGGTCTATCGGAGACCAAACGCTCCCCGAGACGACAGACTGTGTGCATTTAGGGATAAAACAGTGCAAGTTCAAGAACAGTAATAGCAGGGCCTCTGATATTTCTGATAAGCTTAGAAAAACATTCTTCGCAATTGCTGGTAGAAATATCACGAAACAGTGCACACCGCCCACGATGACCTCTCTTTTAAAAACTATTGTTCTGCCGAAATGTCTCTATAGGTGTGAAATTCTGAAAACCTCTACAGACTCCAATGTTTACTGTATGGAGAAAGCTTATCGCTCGTGTGTCAAGCATATACAATCTCTCCCAACTCGGACTCCTACTGTTATTTCAATGAGCCTGTTAGGTCTTATGCCACTCGAAAACGAAACACACATAAAGAAACTTTCATTCTTCGCTGATCTAATTTACCTTCCCGATGGGCACCAGGAACCACTGCGAATTTTCTTGTATAAATTCTTCTTATACAGCCTCTTCGGACGTGCGACAACAGGGTTTGTTTCAGACATTACACAGTTACTTCGGCAATACAATCTGCACGCGTATCTGGATACTTTCGTTGCTACTGGCGAATTTCCTTCTAAATCCGCATGGAAGCACCTCTGCAAATCAACAGTACAGTCATTTCGGCCAATTTGGCCGGTTACTTCATGTGACTTTTTCATCTGACGTGTGTGTCGGATAATTGATCTGGAGGATTTATGTAAATGTTAGCCCAAACTACATTTCCAAGTAACGATGGTTTTGTTGTTTATTTTGAGGAATAATACCGCGTCAGATGAATTCAGCCCAAATATGTTAACAGTTGTCGTGTCAAACATTCGGCAGTAGGTTAGCGTTATTTAGTATTTGTGGATGTCATTTAACATGGGGAAAATAGACTACTGCGCTTGAACGAGCATGTGAATTTGTCGTTTTTAATGTACAGCAACTTGATAATCAATAACAGAGGCATTCTCTGTCAAATAAGGTCGCTCTATTTACGGTATTAATTGCGGAACTTTCTAAAGTAAACTACGCGTAAACGGATACATACGGTAAATTATAGAATGTGCCGGAATCGGCCTAATCGCCCCAGGGCCAACTCGCCCAGTCGACGTGTGTCAATTCGGTACCTACTATAACATGTACCCGAGTCCGATACGGAATAAAAGATGTATACGGGTGTTATATAGCGTTTGGTCCGTTGTTTCTCAATGAATATTATTGAAATTTGGTGTATATGTCCGGGCTGGGACATGGAATACAACAACGTTTGAATTGTTTTTAAATTTACAAATTTGTTGATTTTATTAAAAAAAATTTCGTTCTGAAAACACACTATAAAGTGTATATAATATAATAACGAACACGAGACATACATAATTTATAAACTGTTAACAAAAGATATCAAATTCAATACATGACAAAGATGACTCAGTGGAGTTTATAAAGTGAACATAAAAACATTGAGGTAAGAATCTTTTTAAGGAATGCAACTTTATTTAATGATAATAAACACATAAATTAAAATAACAAACATGAGACATACATGATTTATAAACTGTTAACAAAAGATATCAAACTCAATACATGACAAAGATGACTCAGTGAAGTTTATAAAGTGAACATAAAAATATTAAGGTAAGAATCTGTTTAAGCATTACTAAACCGTTTAGCACAGACCACAGTCCACTTCACTCATCCGATCATCACCAAACTTCATATTTATCTTGATATTGATCTATCAGATGAGAGCTATCAAATATTTTTTTAATTTCATAGGAAAAAATGGTCGCCAGCGGCCATATTGCATTTACGTTATATTTTATCGCGTCATGTCGATATCTAGTATTACTTAGAAATTTCACCTTTCCAGATTCATAATTGCTCCATTGACTGTAACAGATGAAATTATTCCCCTCTTCGGATAGAGTGTCACTGAAACTTTATTTTGTCAGACTGTCTGTATAATCACTGATTATATATGGCAATAATCTGTAATAAGATGTAGCACTATTTTATTTTATATTTACATGCAGTGCTGTTTTTATACATCAATTATAATCCCCCTAGATCATCATGTGATCGATCATACATCGCGCGAGGACCTGGTTGAATTAAGGGGGGTTTAATGGATCACTTCTGTCCTCAAGCTAGATTATACTTATGACATTTAATGGCATGTTACTAACGTGGAGGGTTAGATATGCTTGAGAAACCACCACTCTTTAATTCACACCAAGTTCTCAGCTGTCATGTTCGGATATTAGAACCCATAGCCATGATATATGGTTTATTTTGTGTATACTAGTAACATAGTTATTTTCAGTACCTTTATATACCAGTGCTGTGTATAACAATGCATATAAATTAATCCATGTATACATGTATATTGATTCAACGGATTCAGTGGTTTTGTCCATCAGTCTATCAAATTTGCGGGGAAAACATGGCCACAAGCAGTACACCCTGCTAAATTTCGAATTTGAATCAATTGGCGCACCCTGCAGC
Organism: Siphonodentalium dalli; assembly: GCA_032622095.1. Taxonomy (NCBI): domain Eukaryota; kingdom Metazoa; phylum Mollusca; class Scaphopoda; order Gadilida; family Siphonodentaliidae; genus Siphonodentalium; species Siphonodentalium dalli. Next base: position 98,575,537 of record CP136061.1, read on the forward strand.
CAGCTTTTATTGGAGAACTTTTTCTTATGTGGATATTTTGGGTCACCGCTAGATGTGAGCCATATTTTGTTCTCAAACTGTCCTTGTGAAGACATCACTGCCAGCGGTGATCTTCAATTTTTCTATTTTTATGGCTAAATAATTTGGTTGATCCTACAGACGACACCCCTTGTCCGATCGTCATCAGATTCCACAATTATCTTCTGGATAACCAGGGTGAGAGTAATCTAATTTTCCCGAATTTCGTTAAAAAACATTACCACAGGCAGCAATTTGGTATCTTACTCTTTGATCCTCTTTTGCATGACTGAATTGTTTAGCAACTGTACAGACATATCCCTCATCTGGTTTTTATATACATGTATATCTCTTCATGCGGATAGCCAGTATTACGTATAGGTACTTCAACTTTCTGCATTCCTGTCATCATTTGAAATATAAAAATTTACCTGATACATGCACCCTTCAAAATTTGTTTCGTCGTATCTATTTTAATGACCCGTATGGTAATATTGATACAGATATATTTGTCAAACATTTCTTTGTACAATATACAGGTATTTAGTTTGTAACTAAATCTAGAAATATATAATAGTAGCTCGTGGACCCCACTTCGTCCGGGATGTTCCCCTCTGATTTTCGGAGAAATGCGCGATTTAACCTTGAATTGACTATTTTAAAGGTGAAGGTCATGTCGGGGTCACGATTTGACCCGTCCAAAACACTCCCCGGACAAAAGTCACGACAAAAGTACCCGTCGAAATCCGCCCGGCTTTATACCCGATTTGACCTTGAATTGACAATTTTGAATGTCAAGATCAGGTCAGGGTCATGATTTGACCCACCCGAAACACTCCTGGGACAAAAGTAACAGTAGGTATCAAATTTCGTTGAAATACTTCCGTTTTACCAGATTTGACCTTGAATTGATCTTTTTGAATGTCAAAGTCAGGTCGGGATCAAGATTTGACCCGTCCAAAATACTCCTTGGAAATAATTTCCCCTAGGTATCAAATTTCGTCAAATCTGTCCGGCAGTTTTCCCGGCCATAGCTAACAGACAAACAGACAGACAAATGTCCAAAATATATATTAAACTAGCTGATGTACTCGACTTCGTTCGGGCTAGTTAGGGATTTTTTTTGTGATCGCCTCCATCTGGACAGTACCCAGTATATACAGCGTCTGGCCAAACTATTGTTCAATTGGTCCAGAAACATGCCTATATCAGCACGTTCGAGAACATGGTCCCACGTGAAATTGGACCCGTCCATATTGCTCCCGGGATCGAAGTAGTCCTACACACAAATTTTTAGTCGGATCGGTCAAGGTCCAGAAACATGCCTATGAGCGAGGTCAAGTTGACACGTTAAATACCAAATTCGAGCAGTGTTAGAGTCTATAACACATACACACATGCATTCACGCATACACACATACATACATACATACATACATACAGACAGGTGTTTCAAAATGTATAATCGATAGCTACAACAATTATATGGTAGATAGTTCACGGCCGACCTGATGCATGCATCTTAGTTTTCTTGTACTATGTTACACAGAAAACTACAGTTGACAGAGATACCTCACTTGATTTGTTTCGCATTGTGCACAATGATCCACTGTCATTTTGGAGTATTTGGACATTGCTGAAAAGGCACCCTAGCGCGTCTCAAGCTCTGAAAAATCTCGCTCTACTGCTGAACAGAACTACATTTTCTAATGATCGCACGTGTCGCGCTTGTGGTAACGGGATTCAGAATGACATATTACACGCCCTTCGTTACTGTACAGCAGCCAATTCACTTGCGCTTCGGAATTCGTTCTGGGAGCACATTCTTGATCAGGTTGGTCTCTCGACCTTTCTGTACATGGATTATAGAGATGATATGTCTCTGTTAGCCCTGCTTCTGGGTGGTGAGCCAATCAACTCACCCGCCGAACTTGACAACAATATAGAAACTATAATTCTCGACATGGCTCACTTCATTTATGGGATGTGTCATCTGATCCAGTAACAATTTCTTTGAGTAAATAAATACGTGTTTGCGCAGAAAACAGAATCGCATTCATAAGGACGGGTCTCTTCAAGATATGACGCATACAATCAGCCACGCAACGGTTCTGTTTTCTTAATTATTTCCATTTGCTGTATCATATATATTTCCATGTATGTATATATTCTTCTCCTACAAGGAGGTATACAATAAAATATATTCCAATGGAGTTCACTGTGAATATCGCTACATTCTTCATGTGGAATCATTTCACGTATATACAGAATAGTGACACGTAAGTAACTTACAAAATAATCGTTATCGGAAGACATTTAGTACTACTTATATAATGTGGAACATCGTGCTTCCGCATAACGCGGCCGGAATCCAAAGCAATTTGTTACCCATACAGATCATGGATATCTTTTTGTTCTCATAATATATGTCTGTACTGCATTAAATATTTGTTTGACCCCGCATTAGTGTATTCCCAGGTAGGGCAACATTTGGTAGGGAGTCATATAGTTCTCTTCTTGGCTCTTGATAAAATGTACATTCAAGGAGATAGTGGTAAGTTGTCTCAAATTCCCCACATAAACAGAAGAGGGAAATTTTTACATGGTTATCTGTCAGGTCACCACTCAGGTGGCTGCAGTTCAATCTTAACCGGGTATGGAGGGTATGAGATTTACGACATTTACTATGATAACGAGAGGCCGATCACGATCGACAGATGTTAACCCATCCCTTGGCGATAGTAAATTACTATGATCGGAATCATAAATGAGAGTTTTAGTGTTGAATTATAGAGTATATACTGTTATGTCCTATTATAGACAAATGTACATAACACTAATTATTGTAATTTATGGGTCACTCGCATTTATATAAGAGATTGCACTGGTACAGCTAAACCACCACAGCCTTGTGTTAAATGTGAAAGGTGGCCTGGACATGGAATACTTGGGTTAAGAGAATCCAATTTAAGTTTAGAATAATAATGTATAAAATTCTACCCACAATATAGTATACAGATAAGCCAGGTCACTGCTGACCCATTAATATCAATTATATAGCAGAGCTGTCAACAACTCACAAGAATTGTTTATGTTGAACACTGACTTCTCTATTAAACCAATAACAATTATAATGACCTCAGACCATCTGAAGTTATCACTCTACAGCACAGATGTCCAGGTCTACTGTTAATACCATGTGATGTTTATTGTTGAATCTTTATTTTAAATTATATACCATAGCTTTCTTTATCAGATTATTTGCACATCAATTGGCATAAGAGACATCAGAAAATAATATAGCCTTATCAATAGCTAAGTAGTCCCAATGCATGGGATGGAATTGGTGAGTTGGGTTTAAAGTCGCTCCAAACAAATTTACCAGTACATAACACAAAGTTATGGACCGATTTTGGTGTGTGACTCGGGGTACCCTTGGCAGAGTTATAATGGTGTTAGTTTTTCAAATTTTGTTACTTTAAATTTTGTTTTTATTATTATTTAAACAAAAAATATTTTATTATATTTTTTTTTGAATGAATATATTTTTTCGAAAAAGGGCCATAACTCAGTTAAAAATAGTCGGATCAAACCCATATTCGAACTCGATCTGTCTTTTATGCTGAGAAATTCATATACAAAATTTGGTTCCGATCAGATATAAAATGTTCGAGTTATCGCACCATGCGTAAAGTGTCTATAGACAGACAGACAGACGGACGGACGGACTAACGACGAGTGATCAATCCGGACAACGACACTATTTTTACCATACTATGGTATGGGTAAACATAAAAATAGGCAGGTGGACGTATATTGTCACTGTTCAGTTCCTTTTTGAAGTCTTCGATTGTACTGCTGCTCTTTGTAGTTTCTGGCAGTTTGTTCCATTTGGTAATTGCAGATGGTAAGAAAGAATCCATATACTAGTCATAATTATTATTCGAGGGTAGTCTTAAAATCTGTTCAAATCTGAAGTTATATCTGGAATTATTTGCCTGAATTGGTCGTACATAATTTCTTAAAATTGATGGAGCAGTTCCACGTATCATTTAAAAACATTGGCATAGCTTGTGTTTTCTATGACGTGAAGAGAGGAGTTCTCAGCCAGTTTCTGACAAAAGGCACGCATTACTCGTACTGATGGTTTCACCTGTTACTATTAGGGGCATTTCGTACTGTACCTTTTCAATGTCATCACTAAGATAATCAGGGCAGTTATCCCACACAGGGGAGGCATATTCCAGTATTTGTCGGATAAATGTGTAATGTATTTTTTTCAAGCGATACTCTGCATAGCCTATATCTATGTTTACGTACTAAATTCACTCGACCCCATGCTTTATCAAGCATAGATATGATGTGGATACCCCATGAGCCCATGTTATCGAAAGTAAGTCCCAGATGTTTATGGCTGTCAACCTCGACAATTGTCGCGGCTCCCATGGTCAGATGTGGGTGATATACTGATGTTTCTTTCCTGGAGATTAAAAGAGATTCCGTTTTCAGGCGATTGAATTTTACAAGCCATTCTGATGCCCAACACATGAGAGTTTCGAGGTCATCATTGATTAGTTTTGCAATGAACAAAATGATACCTTAATAGAATAATAGGGGGGGTCGGAAAAAAGTGACATGACATTAGGCTGAAAAAACTTTTTTTCGGCTCTTGGGTACCCACCACCCCCCTATTTGAAGGAAAAAATATTTTTTCCAATTTCATGCGGGGTATCCACCCACTTTTTACCTCCAAATCTGTAATATCACACCATTTAAGCTTGATGGTCAGTATTACAGTTACCCTATTTCCATTTCTGGTTCTTCTAAGTCATTCCAACTTTTGTAACAACACGAAACAGGTTCTAAAAAAATACCTGGAAAAACCCAAAATAACACACAGAATACATGTGCTGATCAGTAAATTATTGATTGATTCTTCCCCAAATATTGTCTAAGGTAGCTCATAATGCTCATTATACATGTAAACAAATATAAAAGCATTAGTGTACCTTCTTTTCATCACAGAAAGTGTAACTTTAGATGTGTCCCATAGTATCACATGAATTTATGTCAATTATGATTTTTGAAAAAATTATTAGGGCAACACCACCTGGCAATTAACTCTCCAACAATACAGGTATTCAGCTGAAATCCACTATGTATCACAAAACTAATTTTCATTTCCATGAGCTGAGTTCTTGGGCTAGGTACTGTGCTAAGGCCAGACCCAGGTCAAGCATTCATACAAATACATGTACTGCGTGTAAATAGAAACTTGAAAATAAGACGGTCATATGCAGTCTGCAGAATAAGCTCCAAGGAGGGTGATTGTTGTGATGCTACCCAGCAGAGTGGGCTATAGCATTACCAAATTCACCATATGTGACCCTCATATGTAGCTGGTTCTCCATGGTTGGTCGAGACCAAAATAGAATGAGGTCGTTAGAGGTTGAATTTGTTGATGCTATGCCGGGTAGTATCGCCAAATTCGCCCTCTGCAGACTTCGATCATTTTGCTGATGACCAGCACATTATTTTTAGACTTGCATATTATATTAAGTTATATTATATTTTCTTTCCCTTCTTTTCACTCATCTGTTCTGATTTTGTTTATTCCACTTAGCAGCCTTCTCCATATCTACACATTCATGGTCTATGTATGCTCGCCCAATCTTTTATCTGGGTCCCACCATCTCAAGATTATTATCTCAGTGATTTGCGTTGTTGCAGTCTACAGTCCCATGCCAAGTTCCGATACAATTTTGACTGAGTCATCTGGTCTGATCAGGTATAATGAGTAAATATTAATGAGATAAATGAATAGCTTTTTTCATTTTATTTATATTAAAGTTTATTCATGTGCTACATAACTGTCCATTTTCATCTGGAACCAGTAGCATTGGTACATGGCAATGTGATCGGATGTAAAAGGCGAATTCCTGAGAGTTGGTTCGTAATCTGGATTTCTGAGAAGCATCATGCCCATATCCACACTAACTATATACCCCCTAAGCACTGCCCTAAGTGTCATACACACCTTAACAATGATGCTGAACACTTTGAGGCATTTATATTGAAGAAATGTTGTAAGAGGAAAAAATTGCGACCACTCAGGAAAAAAGTGACTTTTTCGCAGCTGAACCACCCACCCACCCCGGCCTAGTGTATGGAAAAAAGTGGATGACCCCCCCCCCCCCTCTGAGAATAACGGAAATTTAATTGTTTTAAAGCCAAACGCGAAGTAGATATGGGAAGTAGATTCCCAAGTGTGAAGAAATAAACCAGAGTTACCAGAAATAAAACAAATTAAAGTTAGGTCTGAAAGTTTACTATATATATGCGGTTCGGAAACCTGCGACGAGTATCACATTCTATGTAATTCATTCTAATTGGTCTGTAAATATTTTGTCACTTTCAGGAAAAAATATATTCCTGACTATTATACTGGTTGAAGCCTTCACTAGAAAAGTTGTATGTCACCCTTTCTATTGAAAATATATCAATATTAAAGAACGTTAGAATCTATTTGAAACAAGTCTTTAAAGAATACAACTAGGATAGTACACTAATCTATGGATATAAATGTGAATTGCTATGTTTATTTTATGTATACATATGTATACACGTGTGTATATCTGTGTATACAGTATACATATTCATGCATGTTTCACATTAATTTGTGGCTTTTCGCTTTAAACTCGTTCATTCAAACTGGAATATAATTGGCATGGTGTGCCTCCTTCTGTTGTTTTCACTTCGAGCAGGACCTGACCGCCTAATAAGCCTAATGTATATGGCGAATGGTGAATAAATGAATCTGAATCTGATAACACAAGACAAAACTTCCTCAATAATAATTTATTCTCATTCTTAGAAAGTCTTCATAAACAATATAATACAGTGCGAAAACATTCAACTTAGTATAAAGCGTAATAAAATCAGCACATATACATTGTGAACACTGGGTTATGTCACACATACCAAAGAGAATACACACGAATACGTGTAACTTGTATCCAAAACATAGAGGACACAAAACTGAAATACCATATCACAGAAACCATTGATTTATAATATGTCGTGAACTCGTGATTATCAAATTAAAATAGAGTTATGGGAGTGGTAACTAGAAAATAGAGTTGTCCCGCTTTCTATAATAGTGTTATTCCGCTTAGTTTTGCTCAGCATCCAATATGGACCGAAAGACGCATATTTCTAATTCAGACAGGTGACATACAAATTTACCTAACAGGTCAATCAAACAATTGCATCATATTGCATGATACTGTCATACTAGCATCCATTTATTCGGGTAATCCTCGCCAGTTTCACCTGTGTTTTCACCATATACACACTTATTTTTAACCGATATTACCGCTCCATAAATAATATATTTATACACCGAATAAACCTGAATCAAATCGATATAATTTAGAATAAATATAGCAACAATACGGTCTTTCAATGTCGGTAGAGTTATTTGCTTAGACGTTTACATTACGAAATGCTGTTCAAAAAATGAACTTGAATTCTGACCTGAATTAGAGGCTAAAGCTACTGATGGTAGTACATGTACGTCATACTATCAAGTTACACACATAATCGTAAACTCACAGGACATCAACCTTACACATGTGTACAATCAAGCATCCACCCCTTCAGTCTCACCAGGTTCGCATAGTTCAGAATGTCAATAAAATGTCAATGTCAAGGCCCACTTAATTTTCGAACCCCCAGATCACATATACAAAATATATGCCATATTATATACCATTTGAAAATGGAAGCCACAAAACATTGTATTATCAACTTATCCGGTGTAATAAACTGCGAGCATGTTGTTTTTTTGTTTTTTTTTGAGTTACCAACGTGTTTCTGTCATCTAAATTGTAGAAAAAGTGTATTATTTTAAATGGAGGAGGAAAAACACCATATTTTAAATATAGAGATATTCCCCTTCCATTGAAAATACATCTCTAGTTTTAATTCTATTGCACAACGTGAGCCAAACGGGGGTAATCTTCCTATGATGTCAGCTGTTTTCTATTTTCTATGGGCATCTTCTGAGACACAGACGTTGCAAATGGTGATGAATTAGACTATTTTAATCATATGTTATGGCCTATATTATTACTAACACCGTATATCAAGTCACCATAAAACAATAATCGGTAACTCGAAATTAAGTAGGCCTTTAAGGTTAGGATCACGCGCTGACAAATTTGTTTGGTAATTTTACAGGCACCTCGTAGTATTTTTACATAATTAGAACGTATCTCTCATATTGTGAAGGTGAACAGGTATTGTTATAGTAATTTATTATACCACTGAGTCTATTCTTCCCTAAATACCACTATTGTTTGACTATCTAATCCAAATCGTCGGATCACACTGAGTGAGATTTCCCTGGATCAAATCATATCACACTCCTACGGAAATTGCCAAGATGTGCCGAATTGACGACAACTAACTATTTATCCGTTAAAAATAAACTATAGTAAGAAAATTTAACTGCTGAAGTGACAAAAAATATGTAATTAAATTTTTATTATTGTAAACTGGGCGTCATATATAAAACCTTTTATCACAGGAGTGAGTTGATCCGTGTCATCGCACCACGTCTCGTTGAGGTGGGCAGATTTCCGGATCAAATTCGTTGCCTGTGGCAACTCGTTTGATCCAGCAATCTGCCCACCTCAACTCGACGTGATACTACGACAAGGATCAACACACTGTTGTGATAATATGTATATATCACACATTGGTTAGTAATGGATAATGATTGCCCCTTCATACCGATATTGAACTTGATATTTTTTGAAAATTCACGAATGAAGCCCCTTTATAAGAATACCGTCGGTTTTAAGTAATTTTTAGTTTGACCTGGTTAACCGAATATCGGCTTATGTAATTGTGTTTAACTTGCTGTCAAATCCAATTAAGTATCTTTGGACAAGTGAAGTTCGGTGGTCATGGAGGTATTCACCCCTGATAAAAAAAGGCCCTGCTAAGTTTATATGATGTTCGTGGGTCCTGATGAGTTAGCTCTGATAATGGTGGGGAAATTTGTACCAATATATCGTGGTATTTGGCTAATCCGAGCGATTCGATGAAATGTTAAAAAGCATTCATGATCATAATTATATTTATCCACAGCTCACGATATATATTGCCTACATAAAGCATATTATTATCTATCCCTTAACTAACCCCATTTCCGATTGGGCAAAAGCCGCCACGTGATAGTCCTGGAAAAAGTCATATTGGATTCCCGAAAGTCATATTGGACTCCCGACTCTACAATATAACTTTTTATTGGGACTCCGTGACGTCACGAATTAACTCTATTGCGAAATAAATAGGTGAAATTGTGATGCGCGCGCAACACTGTTGGATTTTAGTAGACGATTCACTTCCGCGTTGACTGTTTTCTCTCACTTCCGTGTTTACTTTTCCAAATCATGCTTTCTGATGATCAAAATACAGGCTTTCATCGAGAATTAAGTGCCGACATATACCAAAAATAACCAGAGATGTCTAAAATGACAACACTTTATCTTAACGTCATTGTTTTGACCCACCAATATATCATATAGCAGGACCCATGAACATCATATCGACTTAGAGGACCCCTTTACCATGGGTGTGATTGTGTAAATACAATGCTATATGGTGAACCCGTGTATACTGTTTACGAAGTTAAAATTAATCATATATGCTCATCACAAACATTAACAACAAATCATAACATTTACATATCTAACAGGGAGTAAAATAACTGTATTGTTTCTAAAAATCAAAATGCCATGGAAAATTTAATAGCTACTCGGTCATTTTAGTGTTCTCATGCAGTTTTATTATCTAAGAAAACCAATCGCTGAACCAACTTTATCTATAGAAACCAACAAGATGTTGAAGTGTATGAAGCTGACCGACGTCCGAACATAATGTTATTTGCACAGCAAAAACATAAAATTTAAGTATGTTAATCTCTGGCAGTTATGGGAATGAACTGGCAATGTTTTGTGATACGCGCGCAGAGCATCTATATGACGTGATCCAGTCAATCAACGATATATATATATATAGTGCAATGGCAAGCAACCTGCTAAATGAAATAACAAATTATATAGCATTTGCCAATATTTGATTTGCATAATGCTAAGCTATATACCAGTTATTTTACTCCATGAAATCTAATAATACATTCATATCTAATCACACTTCCGACGATCCGCTGTTTGGCGAGTATATGGTGGTGGTAACCGGTAAGCTGGTGGCATGTCTTTAGGTGGCCGGTATGCTGGTGGGTTCGGCCCCTGACCAGTTACTACGCCGTTGCTAGCACTTCCGTTCGCGTCGCCATTCGGGCTGTCTGTAAATGTCTGAAATGCTGGTCCCGTGTATTGCGTAGCTGGAGTGCCGTTTGAAGTTGGCGTGTCGGGTGCGTTCGATTCGTCAGACGGGAGAATGAGTGGGCTCTGAGGTCGCAGTGACGGATCATCGTACTCTATGTCGTTAGGAAGAATAATGGGTTTCGTGCGACGTTTAAACTCGATGGGCGTGTCCGCTTGTCGTTGTCGCGTGCGCGAACACTTCCAATATATGAACACCATTATGATGACTAGTATAAGCAATATTATAACGGCTATAATGGCAGGCAAAATCACCGACGCCCAAATGTCAAAGTCAGAAGACTGCTGTGGCGCGACAGGTAACGGGGAGCACGAACCGAGAGTTTTTAAATCCACAGAAGAAACAGTGAACGGATGCAACGCAGATGCAAATTCTCCTTTTGGTCTTCCGTTAGAATCTATCATAAAATTATGTAGATGCGATATTGAATAGTTCTCACAGTCGAATCCGGACAGAGAACTGTTAGACCACACGAGTACCACGGATCCTTTACGAATATCAACTACATCGATATAGCGAGCACTCTTGTCTCCAAAGAAATGCGCTAGTTTTTCCACCAAATCTATGGCTTTCTCACGAGACGCGATGAAGCGACGGTAACTATTGTGTAGAGTTATATAGAAGAGATGCGTAGCTGGAAGTGACCGAGATGCAGTGTTGTTGATGGAGATCTCAAACGTGTCTATAAACTCCTCCCCTTTCGAATCACTTGCTACGATGAGGAACTTATATGGTGAACCCCGACTGTCTGCATGAAGAGGTAATCCTTCTAACGCATGTGAATTTTCGTCGTACTGAATCCAGAAATTCAAAGGGATATCTCCATGGGGTAGACGGACTGAGATATCTAAGCTGTCTGCGCCGCCGTCCTCGTCCACAAAGGTTGTGTTGCGTATTTTATATCGGAAGACCTCTCCTTGGTATGCGGTGGGCTCTCCGATTTTCTCGAAGGGTCTCGGCGGTGAATTGGCTTGCTCTGAAATTACACGGAAAAAATATATATAAATAAATGAATACATGACCATAAGACAATGAAACAAGCAATACCACGTGCTATGCTATAAAGTATAAACATATTCAAAGATAACCACAAATAGTCTGCATGGTGGCCTATAAAGTTATAAACATATAAAATACATGTATCAAATGAATAAACCAGATAACACATGTACACGGTTGATTTATAGGTTACATTAAATATATGTTATGGTATATAAATTATATATGGGGATTTTTTTCACAAGCTTTGTCAACTTAGTGACGTCCCTCTCCACGCACACAAAGGTGTAACATAACATTTAAACAAGATGAATGTGAGTCAATTGGTGACAATATGTGATAGCATTAGGTGAGTAGGACTTGCAAAATCGTGAGAACAGTATATATGCCAACAAAATAAAACATATGTATAGAAGATAATACGTTGTAATGAGTTGCATACCACATTTACATTGCCAAGATCCGCATAACCCATGTACATTTCCATGGCACCCATTAGTTTTTATCTTCTTAAATTTTATTTTATAAAATAAATCAATCATGTAATGTAATTTGGCGACCAACGATATATTGTCCACAAATGGATTTAGATCAGATGCTTCTAAAGTACTATTTCTTTTCTCCTTCGGGGTAAAATATTTGATTTGAGTCGAGGAACCCACCGATCAAAGCTCAGAGTGATCAGATAAAGATTTTTGAAGTTTGTTATTTCTCGAGATGTGTAATAATATGTGGCCCATAAACACGTGGTCAAACGGAGGGTCTCGGACAAACTTGCGGATGAAGATGGATAACTCTAAATCAAGTGGTGATACGGACAAAATTCGTGATACTTTAGTGATAGATAATACGGCCATATTTTGTTGAATAAAACGTTGATAAATAACAAGTTTTGGGAAATTTGATACCATAGTTGACAGTGGTTAGCATTATTTTGTTGCAATAAATCTATTCTGATAACTAACAATTTTGAAGAAATGTTGTTGTTGTTGTTGTATTGTAATTGTATGGGGACCGTCTGATCGGATTGAGTACCTTTAAGTGATAATTGTATTGTGTATTGGGGTTCTTACCGTGCCGAGCAGTAGTGATCGCCTTCTGTGTAATGCCGCCTATGCTGCCATCAGGGAACTGTGCGCTGATGTTAAAGATGTACCTGGTCCCGGGCCTGAGTCCGATAATGTGGTAGAATGATTGTTTACCAGCAATTCTCACGAAATCCCGCTGGTTTGGTCGGCTATGTTTCTCTCTGTATGTTAGCTGTAAGATGTAAAATCACAACATGAAGTCATGGCCAACATAATTATCATTGAGCAAATAGGTTCATATTTTACCTATCTTTTCAAAAGTACTTGAAAAACTCATGTATAATAGATTAAATAAATACTTAGAAAAACACAAGATTTTATACAGCAGCCAGTATGGCTTTAGGAAGAATCATTCCACAATTCTAGCTCTGACCGACCTTATAGAGAAAATAACTGGTGCCTTAGACAATCATGAACACACAATTGGAGTGTTCCTCGACCTATCTAAGGCATTTGATACAATAAATCATAGAATAATGCTTCAAAAACTAGAGCACTATGGATGTCGAGGGGTTGCACTGAACTGGTTCAAGGATTATCTTACTCATAGAAAACAATGCGTTCAATATGATGGCCATATATCAGAACTCGATGAAATTACCTGTGGGGTCCCACAAGGCTAAATCTTAGGGCCTCTCTTATTTTTAATCTATATGAATGACTTACCAAGTATATGCAAGGATGCTAAATTGATACTTTTTGCAGATGACACAAATGCATTTTGTTCTGATAGAGATATCCACAAATTATTTAACAGAGTTAACACTGAACTGGATTATATGAATCAGTGGTTTGCTGCTAATAAACTGTCATTGAACATTGATAAAACAAATTACATGCTTTTCACTAATTGTTCACTACCTGAGGTATTACCAGTCCTAACTATAAACAATAAAAATGTTAATAGAGTGGCAAATACCAAATTTTTAGGCATCACTATTGAAGACAACTTATCCTGGGACAAACACATAAATTCATTATGCTCTAAACTTGCCAGTAATGTTGGAATCCTGAGGAAAGTCAGTGAATTTGTTCCTGCAAAAACTTTGAAAACCTTATACTTATCACTAATTATCCCCTACTTGACCTATTGTAACGCAATATGGAGCTCGACTACCAAAAAGAACCTAACCAAAATCAGAAAACTACAGAAGAATGCCCTTAAAATTATCTCAAATGATACAAGTGATATTATGACTTATTGTAAACTAAACAAACTACTAATATTTGATGATATTGGTAACATGCAGCTCATTAGAATACTACATGATTATCATATGCATGCACTACCGGATTCGTTATCAAAATTACTCACACATATTGAAGATATCCATGGCTATAATACCCGCGCAAAAACAAAAGGTAATCTTTATCATGAATTCAAAAGGACTAAAAACTCAAAAAGTGCAATCTCAAACAAAGCGCGAGAATTATGGAATAGCCTCCCTGCAGACTGCACACTACGCATTAAAATTAGTAGCCCAGGATACATAAAATATTTAAAAGATTACTTTATAAGAAAACGAGTACAATAATTCAGCCGTATCAATGGCCAATTCTAAACTTAAATCTGAAAGTATAAACTAAACTACCACATATCTCAAACCTAAATGAGGTCCACTGATTGTACAGCCACATCCTTGATATTCACATAAAACATTTTAATTTGTTCTTGGAGTTGACTTAATATATATACTTTATGAGCATCGCCCAACATATTATGCACACCATGTAATCTTGCGCCCCCCCCCCCCCACCAGCCCCAACTCTCCCCAATCCTTGCACCTACCTGCACACAGTTTATATTCATTATTGTATTTATCATGCTATTATAGGGCTCTGGCCCATAAGCCATGCCTTCTACAGAGCCCCGTTGTTATTGTGTATAATATGCATAATTTAATTTATCAAATAAAAATCACTCCAGTTCAGTTCAGTTCAGATATCCACATAGGTTCACATTGTGAAAAAAAAAAACCCATAGTTGTCTTATGCCCGTTATTCCGTTTCATGGACCACAGTGAAAACACATTATAAAGTTCGTTCATCTCGTAAGAGAGATTTAGGTTCATCAAATGCCATGGAGAGTAGAATAAGTGGATCAAATCAGGCCGAAATGAACTTATTTGAATTGAAGTAAGTCCATATGGACGTTGAACGTTTTTGGTCCATATATAGGGCTTATTTCACATCTAAATAATGCCTATATGAGCTTATTTCAGTCCCATGAAATAAGTTCACTACGAGTTTATGTTCTATCATTACTCTATAATTATGTGCATTACCACAATTAAGAAAGTCATGCATAATGTATAGATTATTGTTTTAATGGTTGATAGATCACATATGCCAGCCAGCTAAAACTACCAAAGAGGACCAAGGTTTTCAGGCACCCCGAAAATCAGTAGATATAATATACAGAGTAAGACGGAAAGATATCAACAACAACAAAAAATCATATATTTATTATAGCATCACAAGCGAGGAACGATATGATACAAACCATCTCAAAACATGTAACTATAGAACACCTAATTTGTTTACAATGTCGGTGGAAATGCTCGTGAATTATAAAGTAAATTTAGGATGCATCATTGGTTTTCGGATAACTATAGCAGTGCTCCTATAGATCTAACAATAATACAAGATCTTTTGGCAGACAGCTGTATAGTTTTGGCATAAGTCCTCAAATAAGTAATTTCATTTTACATATATACTGTATGGAAACTATATGGGAAAAGCCACGAACACTGGTTCACAAACTGTTTTAATGCTCGAATCCACAGAATATCCATATAATACAATTAGTACAGACCAATATAAACTCGTGAATGCTGGTATGAATACGGATGCTATTTAATGTGTAACCTTATATCCTGCAACGAACGCAAAACGCACTTCGTCTAATGCATGAAAACTGCCTCCTTTGAAAATTGACCCGAAAATGTATGAATTGTGGGTCCATTTAGTGGCTAAAAACCAACCCTTTGATAATATGATACTTGCCCATGGTTATGCAGTTAAGCGATCCCCAACAATTATTTTGAGAGCATTTATCGATCTAACGATCGTCTTTACAACTTAGTGAATGTAGCTATATGGGGTGCTTTCTCGCCACCCATATATGAAGAAAGGACACCCACCAACATTACAGATTTACAGTTAGCACTGAATATGCGAACTTAATAGAAATGCACGGTCATATTGGATACCAAATTTGTCAAACGTTCGTTTAATCCACATGTCAGTTAATACAAAATACAAGTGAAAAACACATACTATTGGTACCATCGGTACATGTAAAACATGTCGCCCATAAGTGTGGGCTGCGTGGTTTGCCGATGAATTCAAATATGAAATCCGATATGGCCGCTGGCGCGGTCATGGTTTTTAACATAATTCGGAAAAGTGGTAAGCTCCATTCTAGAGGTCACCCCAATCCATATGATCCATATGAAGTTTGGTGACGATCGGATGAGATTTGTGACCTGTAGAGTGTGCTAAAGGAAATTGTTGACAGTCGGACCCACGCACGACCGACGATCAACACATGGCAATAGCTCATACTTGCTCAAAACCGCCTTTTTTTAAAAGTCAATATCTGGTCAAAATAACCTCATAAAATGAATGGGCACATGGGTACAACCTAATCATTTTCTGGTATATAGAAAACGTAGAAATTGTAAACGCGGGTAATCCTCGTTAAGGTGCATCCCACGTCAGCTCAACCTCAGATGGTAAACTCGGTGACTTGGTTGAAACTCGGAAGTTCTCAACTAGAGTTCGATGGTCTGGAAGAGATGACATGCAGTCAGATAAGAGTGACGAACAAAACGCACAAATATCCGAACAGTTGGCGCAAAAACAATTCGTGGTTGTCACAATGCATACTCTATATTACTAATCATGTAATCATGTATTAAAGAACATGTGCCATTGCATTAACTTATATATGCAAATCTCCATAGAGAGCCTCAGACATATAAGATAATGCACTGTCTTACAAGGTCATGGTAAATATGTTTAGGCCAATGCATTCTCTTATATATGCGAGCTCCCCATGGGAGAATCGCATATATAAGAGAATGCATTGGCACAGCGTTTTCTCAAAATTTCCGAAGCGCCATGCAGGCATGGAAGGGTTAAAAACGACAAATTGTCAGTATTTCCATTATATACATGTAGAAAAGACATATTACATTACGTGGAAACAGTCGATTTTCAACTATTTTTAACTGAATCCCTTGACCCCTGTTAAGCAAATAATATGTCTGTACCTACTTGGCAGTCCTTGCACCAGTATCGAAATAACATACGTCTGGTATGATGGTAATTTTAACAATACAGGAATGAATTGTCATATCATGTCAATCAGCCGATGGTTATTTCAAAATGACTCGGCGGTATATTGTCATCGTCGACTCGTCGTGTACATGTTTGCCTGGACAGAGCTTACCCCGCCACATAATTACGTGACAGTCCATTATAAATTGTAAAAATTTACTTAAACGGGTACTGCATGTACACTATATCCGTACATGTGACCATCTCATTTATACTGAACATAACATAACTATGCCACAAATAAATTAATTCGAGCCATGGATTACACCCGTGTGCTCTATGAACGATGCAAACAACAATGGTAATTATATTGAAAATTAGTTTATGAATCGAGTCATAAACTGATTTTCATTAAAATTACCATGCTGTTTGCATCGTTCATAGAGCACGTCATAAACTCATTTTCAGTATAATTGATTGTTTATTAGCATAGCCAACAGTTAAGTTGGAACATGCAATAACATATATACATACTATACACAAGGCACACATAACATATAAGTCATATCAATAAAAATACATATACACACAATTATATTGTAATCCATGATGCCATTTACATTAATGTAGTATCCTTTTTAAAGATAGTTTTATAAATATGCTTACTTTTTTAAGAAGGCTCAAATATTCAATTGAGAGCAAACGATGAAATTTATTCCTGTAATTACGATGTTGTTTGTATCGTTCATAGAGCACACGAGGGTATGTTGCACTAATTCATGGCTCAAATTAATTCAGATGTTGCATATATTATGTTGAGTATAAAAGGAGATGGTCCCATAAATGTCCTCCGGATTTAGTGTACATTAGCCCCCCCCCCTTTCCCCTTAAAGTTGTAAAGTGGAATATTACTTGTTCAAACTAAACATATACATTGTGTTGTATATATGGTGAAAGTTCCGGTGGCACAAATAGTCGAATGTGACCATAGCGAGTAATTTGTGAGTTTGTAGCCTAAAAACGTATAGCACTAACATAATTTGGTTTAAACAATACTTATTTAGACCTCAATTATATTCGAATACTATGTAAACACACGTGGAAGACTGAATAAACATTATGGTTACATGGGATAAGTTAGTGGAAAAGATGTGACATGAAATTCGGGCAAACATAATTTCAAATAATACCGACTGTTTTCGTTCCATATCACTGTTCCAATGATTCCAGGCCAGTTTTAAAACAATACTTAAACGTTTCGTATTTAGCCGAACTGAATCAACAAATACTACAAATTAACCTGTACATTTGTATATTTTAAACTAGTGCACCCATATAAAAATCCCCCTTGGTGTCACCTTGGTGAAACCATGGTTTCACCAAGGTACCACCTTGGTTCACCATGGTGACATCTTGGTTCACCATGGTGGTAGCACAGTAAAGTGGCATCACGGTGAAAACACCACGGTGGTACCAAGGTGGTATCACGGTGGTAGCACAGTAAAGTTTTTGTACCAAGGTGAAACCATGGTGGCACCAAGGTGGTACCACGGTGGTAGCACACTAAAGTCTTTGTACCAAGGTAAAACCATGGTGGTACCAAACCCGACCAAGGTATCACCATGGTGGTAGCACAGTATGGTTTTTCTACCAAGGTGACACCAAGGTATCACCACGGTGGTAGCACAGTAAAGTTTTTCTACCAAGGTGAACCATGGTATCACCAAGTATAACCACGGTGGTATCACAGCACCAGTGAAGTTTTCAATCAAGGTACCACTATTACATTTCACTTTGACCTTCAACCACAATGCTATTTACCATGTTGTGGGTCTCATGCATGCGCATCTACAATGGTATTTACATACTTCGATTAATTTATTATTTACAATATATACAATGGTATATGGTGAGTCATTGTTTAAGAATGTTTACATCGAGGAAGATATTATTAATTATAATTATAAATGATATCTCAGTTATAACTTTTAACGAACAAACGTATATAATGTAATAATTAATATGAATATGTTTTATTATGGAATAAATATACAAACTGAATGGAGTTGTTTGGAAGACTTTGTTTACCTTTAATACATCTTTTATAATGTTATAATTTAGTACTGTTTGCTTCCAACACAACAGGCAATATTTATCAATATGTACAATTTACATCTCACAATTACGTATTTTAGATATTTCCACAATTATGACTCTTTTCGGAGAAAAACAGCTCTGGTTTGAAAATCTAAGATACGGTACACAAATACGTTATTAATTTCCCGGAAGGTTTACATGGGCTCGCATTGTCCTCCTGGAGTCCATATCTGATCTGGTGCTTCGTGGAATACCTGTTTCAATAGTGATGATATAATATGCTCACTTTTTGTAAAATTCAACTTCGGTCAAACTGGCCGAAATATATTTTAACAGTGTTTATTGGCGGTGCGTATGTCCTTACATGCAATAGAGTCATATTCATTCATCATATTCATTCCGTCATATTCATGCCGTCATATTCGTTCGTCATATTCATTCATCATATTCATTCCGTCACTCCGTTCGTCACATTTAGTCATCGTAATTTCTCATATTCATTCAAGTTCATGTTAATGTTCTTATGTTTTTATTCTTGTTATCAACGAAATAAATAATTATCACTACTACCCAACTATCCAATATCTATCATGGCCACCCTTAGAGAGATAGAGAGAAAGGGGAGATAAAGAGGGAGAGAGAACGCAAGCAAAAAACACACCAAAGAAAACAACTTAAATAAGGCATTATGGTACGAGGTTAATAGTACGAAATTGTGGGATCCCGAAATTGTGCTTCCGGTTTACGACCCATGTGCGTTTTGTTGTTCAAGGAAACATTTCTTGTTTTAGCTAATAATTAGACCTAACTGGCTTCTCAATAACCTGGAATATTGCCAGCACTGTGTGGATTATGGTTGTGCATGGACGGGACAAGATGATATATAACCTCCGAAAAAATAACGGGCGATAACATTTATCAGCAATTTTCGGTGAACTGAGAAGACCAAGTTCAAAAGTCATTGAGTGCAGTGTGGTTACATGTTGCATGCACAACAGTATTGTGAATTACAAAAGACAGATACTTAAATTTCACATCATTATAAACCGCCCAATTAATTCACAACAGTCAAACACTGGTGACTTTGATTACGAGACATCCAATTCTGTAGAAATTAGTCAGAGTTATGACGTCACAGATCAGTCATGAGTCAGTAACAAGTTTGATGGCTACAACGTACAAGTACCTCTGGAAAGGACGATTGATCATATTCTTCAATTTTCATCGAAACGTGATTTGAGAACCATGTCGCCCAGTTACGGAGTCTGCTATTCTTTTGATCGAAACGCCTGCGATGCTGTGATTTTGTTCTGATATATTTATGGAATGGTGGATAATCTCGGAGATACGGATCCAATTCTGGGACACATGTTATAACTGAATCAATCGCAAGCTTTTAGTAACGTACTACAGCTACGCTCTAATTAATCATCCCCCTTTAACAAGGTTGTAGGGCGTTAATGACACCGGTTATACCATACCGCCGTTCAACCATGGTCAAGTGGTTGATATGTGGCAACCGCAGAGGCGCAGATAATCTTTATACAGTTTTATTTAAATAATAATATTTTGCGACCACTGTACTCTGCACTAATTTTTCACATGGACACCTTGTAAACACCCAGTCCAGCTTTTCGTCAGTGCCATGCACCATATTAACTATACACAAAACAATATTTCAATTAATAATTTGTTTATGGTTTAATTAACATTCAAAGTTGGTCACATGACCGACATTCGCAACTACTGGTAATATCGGTGGCCAATGTTGTTCAGGGGGGGGTCAATTAGAGCTTTAGCTCTATACATACATGAACATGTAGACCATTCCAATGTCCATATGCTTCATGTTCTTATCAAAACATGTCTGGCTACATGTGTGGTTATCATTCTGAGCAATTCGGCCATTTCCGCTTTGCTAGGAAATAACCTCATCCATAACTGGAAACCATATTAGCGAAATTCTACATTAAAATGGGTCTGGTGATCAGGCAATGCCATTGACTTGTTGACGCATAGATGCGAATGGAGAATAATTTATTAACTATGGCTTTACCAAACTTTATCATATATTAAATACATTAAACTCTCTTTGTGTTACATGTATCTTAGTATTTGTTCATTTACTGATACAGCGCATTGGAAGTGTACGATAAGCAAAACACTGAACACTGTGGCAATTTTTTTGGGAGAGTGATAATAATTCTGGTAACCTATTCAACATCTTGTAGCGAGGACTAGTGAGCGCTATAGCGGTATTTTTCAAACAACAGTTTTTATTAACCAAAGTTAATGATCTCCCCATTTTTGAGTATTTTGCTTATCACACACTAATACAAAGGTTTGGGAGTTATCGCAAAGATTTGCTCCCCTGGCTGTGAATGACCGATCGGTCTATTTTAGCATGTCCGGGCAATTATAGATTGATAGGTTGTTCACTCAGACCTGTTTAAGATGTCTGATTTATAATGTTCACAGAAGCCCATTATCGGCGAAAAGCCTTTGCGACAAATCTCAAACATCTTTGCGATAAATCGCAAAATATAATCACCCAGTACGTAGTCTGAGAGTTATCGTAAAGATGTTTGAGATTTATCGTTAAGGTTTGTGTGTTATCGCAAAGGTGTTTGTGATTTATCGCAAAGGTTTGCTCCCTCATCACTCATGCATCTGGCTGTGAATGACTGATCGGTCTATTTTAGTCCGACCGGGCATAGATTGATAGGTTGTTCACTCAGACCTGTTTAAGATGTCTAATTTATAATATTCACAGAAGCCCATTAGTGCCAAAAAACCTTTGCGACAAATCTCCAACATCTTTGCGATAAATCAAAAAATTTATTCACACAGTACGTACATGTAGTCTGAGATTTATCGTAAAGATGTTTGAGATTTATCGTAATGGTTTGCGTGTTATCGCGTAGGTGTTTGTGATTTTTCGCAAAGTTTTGCTCCTCTCACCATTCTTGCATCTGGCTGTGAATGACTGATCGGTCTATTTTAGCCCGACCATTCAATTATAAATTGATAGGTTGTTCACGGAGACCTGTTTAAGATGGCTGATTTATAATGTTTACACACAAATTAAGAAATTTTTAGCACAAATTTCAAAAATGTTTGCGATAAATCGCAAAATATAATCACCCAGTATACAGTCTGAGAGTCATCGTAAAGATGTTGGAGATTTATCGTAAAGGTTTGCGAGTTATCGCAAAGGTGTTTGTAATTTTTGGCAAAGTTGTTTTGTGATTTATCGCGAAGGTTTGCTCGCCTTATCCACATGCATGCTGGCTGTCAAAGAACGATCGGTCTATTTTAGCCCAACCATGCTATTATAGATCGATTGGTGGTTTACCCAGACCTGTTGAAGATGTCGGATTATATTTATATTTATAAGGTCCAAGCCAATGCATGAAAATATATCTGCGATAAATCACAAACCATTGCGATTAATCGCAAACCTTTTGTAATCAATCGAAAACCTTTACACTAAATCGCATATACCGGTACTTATTGCAAAGTTGTTTGCTATTCGCAAAGGTTTGCGATTTATCCCAAGGTAGTTTTTTTTATTTATCAGGCTATTCTAGATCGATTGGTGTTTCATCCGGACCAGTTTCAAGATGTTTGATTTATGTTTACCTACTATTATTGCACACAAATTACGAATTATGTTTGGACATTCAGACCAATTTTACTGCACATGCAGGTAACAGGAAATCCCGAAATTGAGAACTTAAACTTTGATTTAAGTACAAAATCACGATCAAGGTTCTATACTAATAAAAGTAATGCATGTATAATTCGGATTATTTCATTATCACTATGCAATGGATTGGTTTTGTACTTTATTCAATGTTTAAACACCATAGCAACATTGGAATCTAACGTGCCACTTTGTTATATTTGCCGTCGGTCATGTTTCGCAATTTCGAGTGCTTGGTATCTGGGCAGGTTCTCCGCTAAGTACATGTACCTATATGCTTGGTTCTCTACAATATTGCAGTAAACTGCCATGGTTAACCACATTAAATTACCATGGTTAACAAGTGTAAACCACCACGTTAAACCAAAGTATAGCACCATGGTAAACCACAGTATACCACCATGGTAACATCACGGTAAACCACAGTATACCATCATGGTAACACCAAGGTAAACCAAAGTATACCACCATGGTAACACCACAGTATACCACCATGGTAACACCACGGTAAAGTTGGTAAACCACAGTATACCATCATGGTAACACCACGATAAACCACAGTATACCATCATGGTAACACCGCGGTGAACCATGGTAACATCACGATAAACCATAGTATTCCATCATGGTAACACCGCGGTGAACCATGGTAACACCACGGTAAACCACAGTATACCATCATGGTAACACCACAGTAAACCACAGTATACCATCATGGTAACACCACAGTAAACCTCAGTAAACCATCATGGTAACACCACGGTAAACCATAGTAACACCACGGTAAACCACAGTACACCACCATGGTAACACCACGGTAAACCAAAGTATACCACCATGGTGACACCATGGTAAACCATGGTAAAAAAAACCGAGATATTTTGGCCGCCCATCGTGGTGTCACCATGGTGGTTTACCAAGGTGGTTTACCATGGTGGTTTACCACCATGGTAACACCTCGGTAAACCACCACGGTATTACCACCACGGTAAAACCATGGTAAACCACCAAGGTAAACCACCATGGTGACACCACGATGGGCGGCCAAAATATCTCGGTTTTTTTACCATGGTTTACCGTGGTGTTTTACCATGGTGGCACCAAGGGGGATTTTTATATGGGAGTGCAACTTCGCCTTAAATTGCTACGTTTCGTGTGAATATAATCCATGTATATAGATCAGTTAGACTGATCAGACTCACCTATATATATCCCGTAGAAAGTGAACACACGAATGATGCTTTACACAGGCCGGTGTGATTTCAAATGAAACCCGATGGTATTTACCTGGCTTATTTACGACAGGGAACGAATTGTGAGCAAATGTACCCGGAGATAAATCCCTGTGCAAATGATAAAATCCGCCGAAGGCGACTTGTTTTATATCCAATGCCCCATTCTCACCCTTTGTCGGGTTTATAATTAACCTGGCCATTGTGTCGTTTTCACGGGTATATAGAGTATAGGATTGGCATCACACCCACCGTCCTTATCACAACACCTTGGTGTAACATTTGGTACAAGCGCTAATGCCAATAAAAACACGCCAAAAACGCCAACATCTCACTGATTAGATGTGATGCTTGGACAAACAAACTCAAGCAGCCCAGTGGTGATGTTTTACCGTTAAGTGGTTAATGGGATTTGAATTGGAAGTAGGCGATAATTGCCAATGAGGCTATACATTTTGTCTGGTCAGTTACCCCCGTACAGACGGTTGTTGAACGGAGTTGGTTCAAACAATACAAACATCGTCGTTAACCAGACTGGTTATATATATAGTCTCTATAATTTATACAATGAGTTAATCAGTGATTGTATACATTATACCAAATTACTTTGCTACTAAAGGAACAATTGTCGAATATGATAAACATAACGATATTAAACGAATTTGGCTCATTAGAGCTTCTAAAGTTTGTCTGCGTAATTTGGAAGGAGGAATAAGATAGGTTGAAAAATACACGATTTTTTACTATACAGGCTTCAATTTTCTGGAAAAAATACTTCCCGATGATTTCAAAAAATGAAACAAACGCTCTTTGTCCATACCATATCAAGCATAGAAGAAGACGAACGCTCTTTTGTGTTCCTTGTCGTGAAAATGGGACCCAAACATCGTGTATAAATGTTTTATGAATTGGGTGCGTCTTTTATATAATGCTCGTTGAAAGGTAATATTTATCGACATATGTTGATACCTGATAACAATTCGGAAGCGAATATTATTAGGTGTAATTGGATCGTAAACCGCCACTGTGACTTTAAGCTATGTAGGAATCAGGGAGCTAAATGTGTTCTAGAGTCGGGGAGCGAGTACACCGTGGAACCCTAAAGGTGAAGGTAACTGAAGAATGACCTTCACCTGGATTTTTCCAGATCAAATTTGGCTGTGGGATAGCCCCGTCGTACACTTGGGGATTTATTTTTAAAAGTAAACACATAACCTATGATTTTTTTTGCATTTTCGTGATCAACTGGTGTCAATCTAGCTGGGTAAACATCACTGGTATGGCCTGCAGGCTTCAATTAAGTGAATTTGGCGGAAACGTTAACACTGTCGCCTATGGGAAACCATTTAGTTCAGTGATTCCTATAGGAAAAATATGAATGTTACGAAATTTCACGTCTCGCCATGATAAGTTGTTAATTCCATATTTTCTTATTTTCAAATGATAATGACCACATTTTGGACAGATTTAAAGAAGAAACGCATGGATTCGCCTGTAGATAGTAAAGAAAGTGATAAATCTGGGAATTTTGCATGGACATCAGGTACCATTAGGGGGTCAGGGAGGCCAAAGGCCCCCTCCCCAAAAAATTGAGTAGTGTTAGCCCCCCCCCCCCCCCATTGGGAAAAGGTGGCAGTTAACCCAATTAAGATTTCCCGGCACCCAGTAGCCTTATTGGGGACCGTAGTCCCACCCCAAGTCGGGGGGGGGGGGGGGTGATGGCATCGCCAGTAGTGTTAATGTCGTGCAAAACTGTCATGGCAGGTTTGTTAAACAGACAGTATGCCCTGCCATCTGGTAAAATTTCATGCCTGAGACTGTGGCTGATGTTGTATGATTATGTTTAGATATTTAAATTGACTTATAGTTGCTTTATTATGCTATTAAAGTATTTTTTATTTAAATTTTCTGTTAATTTTTGTAAATGTTTATTATAAATTGACAAATTTTGCATGAAAAGGGTTTAAAATTGGACAAGTTATCCCACTCAAAATGAATATTAACATATCCTCTTCAATTTAGTAATAGTATGGTATATAAGGGCATTCTTCAGTTATACGAGATGCATCAGCTAGTAAAATTGAAAAAAAAATCTAAATTGTTTGGCTTTATTTTGAGGATTGACACTAATTTTCAGGATGCCTCATATTGGAAAAATAAACAACTACTGCTCGATATAATCCATTTTTTATTTCAGTAAGGTCTATATTTTGATAAAATACTATAAGAAACGCTGTGTTTCACACATATACATATATATAGGAATCAGGGAGCTAAATGTGTTCTAGAGTCGGGGAGCGAGTACACCGTGGAACCCTAAAGGTGAAGGTAACTGAAGAATGACCATCACCTGATACATGCGACACGTTGTTAAAGGATGACATCGCGTTTATTTAATTTGTACATAATATCTAAATAATTTAAACAGGTGAATGAATGGGGGAATGGATTTTTGTGAGCGGGAAATTTATTTAACTAGCTGCTGTAGTTCTGGATTTGTCCAGATAAAATTTGGCTGTGGGATAGCCCCGTCGTACACTTGGGGATTTATTTTTAAAAGTAAACACATGACCTATGATTTTTCTTGCATTTTCGTGATCAACTGGTGTCAATCTAGCTGGGTAAACATCACTGGTATGGCCTGCAGGCTTCAATTCAGTGAATTTGGCGGAAACGTTAACACTGTCGCCTATGGGAAACCATTTAGTTCAGTGATTCCTGTAGTGCCCATTCCTCTGCAGCAATGAAAGCAAGCGTTTTTGTTTAATGGTATATTGTCTATGTAGAGTTATCCCGCTTACAATAGTTAACACTTGCAAGTGCACAGACGTGTTGGTTAAATACCCTTTCAAGATCCAAATTAGTTTGGTTTATTTGGCTTTCGTTATATTAGAAAAGACATCATGAGCAGATCTGATCCAATAATATGGGAAATTGCCCAAAACATTTAATTTATTATACAACGCTCTCTAATAATTACTGTTGGCATCAGCGTGAAGCGAAATTATAAACGCGCCTCGCATTATGTCATTTTCGACTTTCCGAAATATTCCAGTCAATGTAGTGATTTAACCTCACACTAATTGCAACAGAATTTCTGTCACCGCTATGGTGTATAGAAATGTTCACCAAACAACATATAAAAAGTCCCAAAAAGTCCCACATTGCAAACTTGTGATTTTTGATGACTAAAACTTTCGTAATTTCTCAGAATTGCTAATGAAAAGTGTGCACCAATCGGTTCAACACGCTGTGCGAAGCTAATTGGCAAGTTGGCAAGCCAGAAACTCGATAAACATTACAATTCACTTGTTCCCAATAATGGTCAGTGTAAAGTACATACAATCGTCCCTGTCTGCAATAACCCAATAAACCTTATTATTTTCAATCGATTAGCACACGTGGCGATCGGTGTATGGAAAGCCGATTCGCCGCAATTACGACGCATGGGCGCCGTACCGTATATCTTATTCTATACAAATAGTTGGACCATGGGAGCTGAAAATTGGTAGACATTAGTAAATTGACACGGGGAATATTATGAGATAGGTGCCCTTTGCGTCAGATGATTTAAAGGGGCACTCATGATTGATTAATTTAATTAAATAATTAATTACAGGCATACCTAAAATGGTTGGACACATGGGTTGAAAATTGTTAAACAGGTTTAAAATGACCAGAGGAATGTCATGGTATAGGTGCCTTTGGCAACTGATGACTTAAAGGGGGGTTAATAAAATATATTAACAATCAATAAAGAGCGTCTATTATCAGCTTGGACGATATGAGGGGAAATTGTTATGCATGGATATTTAACTTGACTCATGGATTGCCATGGGTAGGTGTTGGGGATCTAGAATGACTTAAAGTGGCACTAATAGTTAGCAATAAAGAGCGTTTATTGTCAGCTGAGAAATTGAGAATATGTGGAGGGAAAATAGGGGTAAAACATTCCATAACAAGAGATGGACTGTCGTCCGGTGCATACCACATCGTGGCATACCGCCTCGTGTGGGCATATCTATTACTTATGAGGGCTATACTCAGACAGATGGACCCAAACACCAGCATTTTCATATAAACAAAGATGAGTAACTATAGAACAATAAAAACAAAACAAACATTTGAATGTGCCATTAAATGTCCTCATAGTGGTGAACATCCATACAAAATTTCATTGAGATCCGAGCATTACTGTTCAAGTTATGAGCTGAACAGACATTGGATGGACCAAACAACCAACATTTCCAGATAAACAAAGATGAATAACTCTAGAATGGAAAAGCAGAACAGAACAATGGAACCCTCTATTGAATGTCCTCATAGTAGTGAACATCCATACCAAATTTCATTGAGATCCCAGCACAACTGTTGAAGTTACGACATGAAGAGACACCAGACGGACAAAAAATCCAACATTTCCAGATAAACAAAGATGTATAACTCTAGAATGGAAAATCCGAACAAAACAATGGAACCCTATTTTTAATGTCCTCATAGTAGTGAACATCCAGACCAAATTTCATTGAGATCCCAGCACAACTGTTGAAGTTACGACATGAACAGACACCAGACGGACCAAAAAGCCAACAATTTCAGATAAACAAAGATGAATAACTCCAGAATGGAAAATCCGAACAAAACGATGGAAGCCTCTTTGTAATGTCCTCATAGTAGTGAACATCCATACCAAATTTCATTGAGATCCCAGCACAACTGTTGAAGTTATGACACGAAGAGACACCAGAAAGACCAAAAATCCAACATTTCAAGATAAACAAAGATGAATAACTCTAGAATGGAAAATCCGAACAAAACGGTGTAACCCTCTATTGAATGCCCTCATAGTAATGAACAGCCATACACAATTTCATTGAGATCCGAGCACTACTGTTCACGTTGTGACATGAACAGACATCGGACGGACGTACGGACGGACGGACACACGATACGACGGACGGACGGACATGTGCAAAACAGTATACCCCTCATTTTTTTAAGGGGGTATAATAAGCACACAGTATATTTATATGTTAACAGACCTTGTAATTGAGCAGGTACTAATGCGTAGTGTCAAAACAAGCGGAGGTGTAACAAGAGGTAGGGGCATGGCGGAACAACAGCGATTGACTTGGTAGCAGAGTATGCCTGCCTGCATTGATATTAATGATGCAATGCAAAGCCTTACAGGAGTAAACTTCTCCACCAATGACCAGAATAAAGAGACTGGAACGACCAGACAAGTGAGAGATATGAAAGACAGTATAACTGTTGGGTTAATATTAGTGCAAAAGAAATCCTTTTTCACGAGAAGCCGGTTTGTACAACATCATGGACGGAGTCGCTGTTCATGCAGTAGTTGATGTCGACACATCGAAAGAAGTTGGCCAAAAGATTATTGATGCTATGGTAGGGTGCAAACTGGATGATTTTGTATTCAAGCGTGCATTCCAAGCAAAAACTCTTGCTTACAAATCTGCTATCAATATCGAAGGGGATGTAGTTCAGGTTGATCCACAACTCCTTTTCCAGCGACTTGTCATTGTTGCGCCAAACGAAGAAGATAGGGCAGATCTCTTCAAGTATGAACTTAAAAGTTATCCCACATCACTGTTCAACAGATCGCTGATGCTTCTAGAACCACATAAGCCTGTTCTCGCAGACGCAATTTGGACCCTTCTGCCAGATAAAGTGGAAACTATTCCTGATCGTCCAAATGTCTCATACATGTATGTACTTGATGGTGGTGCACTTCTTCATCGGATACCATGGTCATATGGTAATGCTACATATGGCCATATGTTGTCAGCTTATTGTCGCTATGTGCAGAAGAAATACATGAATTCGTCAGTAACAGTGGTATTTGATGGCTATGGTTCTTCGTCGACCAAGGATATGACACACCAGAGAATGGGGTCAGGAAAAGTCAGTGGCATGGTAAAGTTTGATGAAACGATGAAGGCTACAGTCAAGAAGGAAGTGTTCTTAAGTAACAATACCAACAAGCAGAAGTTCATCAATCTACTCGGAGAACAGCTCATGAAGTTGGGTTGTGACATAAAACACGCTGAATCCGATGCTGATTTGCTAATCGCACAGACTGCCATTGATGCATCATTAACGAATGACACCATCGTGATAGGAGAGGATACAGATATCCTAGTTCTACTCTGCTATTATGCTGAAGCTAATGGTCACAATATTTTCTTTCGATCGGAACCAAAGGCGAATGTCAGGAAACAGCCAAAATTTGGGATATTAATGAAGTTAAGAAACAGCTGCTGTCGGCACTACAGTCTCGGCACCCATATGTGACAATATACATTTTATACATGCGATTTTAGGTTGCGACACAACATCAAGACTATTTGGAATAGGAAAAGGGGCCTCATTGAAGAAATTTATTTCCAATGACGATTTCCGCCAATATGCCGCTGTGTTCAACAACGTACATGCCACTTGTGATGAAATCACAGATGCAGGCGACAAGGCCCTGCATGGTACTTCTGTACAATGGTGATGCTGACAATGATCTCAACGAACTCCGATTTCATGTTTTTTTTTGGCAAAAGGATTGGTACGGGATCTTCGCACATAGAGCCGCGACAACTTCCACCAACGTCAGGAGCTGCAAAATACCACAGCCTCCGAGTATATTGCCAGATCCAACACTGGAAGGGTTTATCAAATGATTTAGACATTCGGGATTGGGGTTGGACTATTGAAGATAATATTGTTTCACCAATTCGAATGGACATGCCACCTGCTCCTGAAAATCTGTTGAAGATTATTCGCTGTAATTGTGTTAAAGATTGCAGTAAGAAGCGATGTTCTTGCAAGAAGAACGGATTGAACTGTTCCGCAACATGTGGTCACTGTAAAGGATCTTCATGTACCAATTCGGCAGCACAAATAGACAGTGATGATGACGACTTTTAAAGTATATAGTTTAGCTGACAATATAGTGACTATCTAGTCAACATGCACAACTTATAGAACCCTTTGTTTATGATTGCCGTTCAATTTGTCTAAGTCTAAGCTACCATTTTATTCAAAAATATCACGTGATGTGTTAAAAACCTTCATATAAACAATCTCAATAGTAGCCAACACAAAATGTGAGAGATTTTATAAACCATTAGCCCCCTAAAATGACTTAAATTGACCAAATGGTGAAATCAGATATTTCAGAAAAACGAATCGCTCTCTATATAAAAAACTTAGTCATCTTTTTTTTTAAATACCATGTAATGTGTAAACCTTTATATATACAATCTAAATGGTAGCTAACATAAACTATGAACGATTTTTATCAAACATTAGGCCCCTAAAATTACTTAAATTGACCGAATGGTGAAATCATATATTTCAGAAAAAACGAAACGCTCTCTATATCAAAAACTAGGCCAAAAACCAGGTAGGCGACCTCAATTTTGTTGGGACTTTTTGTATAGTGATGTCTGGACACTACTCTATACATAAATGAAGAGAAAAATTATGTTGCAATTAGTGTGAGGTTGGCCAATATATTTAGCCAGATTGACTAGACTAAAAGTTTTGCAAAACAGCCAGACTATACTCTCTCTCTGTTGAAAGTAGACACACGAAGGGCTGATCAACAAAACCTTGCACTATAAAGACTCGCATAACGTATAGATGTATATAGGTTCGATTACTTCGGTATAATATATTGATCCGACTGATTGTTATTAGTGTCATTCAAAACTCACCTTTTCCCGCCATTTACGTTAACAAGGTAGAGTCGCATTGACCGCTAAATTGAGGAATTGTCCGCTATTTTTGGTCAGTAGAATACAATGGGCTGGTGATGTATGAATTTCACATTCTTGGGTAAAACGTTAGGCTGACTTTTAGTGTTTTGAATACATTTTTTTGCGATTCTGCATGGAGAATTATGTCTTTTATTGATGTTCGTTACTCTATTAAATTTAGGATTATTTAAAAAGTTGATTTTCCGAAACATAAACATGAATCTTAATTCTTGCAATGAACAACATGATACCTTAATGGAATAACAGAAATTTTATTATTTTAAAGCCAAACGCGAAGTCAGATCTGCGAAGTAGATTCCCAAGTGTGAAGCAATAAACCAGAGTTGCCAGAAATAAAAAAAATTAAAGTTAGGTCTGAAAGTTTACTATGTATATATGCGGTTCGGAAACCTGCGACGAGTATCACATTCTATTGGTCTCTAAATATTTTGTCACTTTCAGGAAAAAATATATTCCTAACTATTATACTGTTTGAACCCTTCACTAGAAAAGTTGTATGCATGGCATCCTTTCTATTGAAAATATATCTCTATTAAAGAACGTTAGAATCTATTTGAAACAATTCTTTAAAGGTACGGTTGGCCTTGGCGGTGGGTATCCTGTGAAAATATTTCCACCCGTCAAAAACCGCCACAAACAGAAAGAACATCAAAATGTAGACAGACTTTGTCCGTATACCAATAAGAAATATCGCATAAACAGTATGTTATTGTCAAATGTTTGACCATTGTTATGTAAACAAAAGCATAAAAAGTTACTTTTCTGGTGTTTGTTTATATTATGATAGTAAACATAAAGAGCGTTCTTTGTTGGTGAATTCCTGATATGGAACTAATAAAGAGCGTTTATGCCAGTTGTGTGTGATTAGCCAGTAGCATTGTGCTGTCTTCTGTAACACAATCAGGATCTTGCTTAGGTAAAATATAGTAGGTCTTTATGATAACATGCTGTTTACGTGATGGTCATGGTATATATGAACGAAACTGTATGCGTTTTAATGTTTTTCTGTTTACGGTGGTTAGAACAAATATGAATATTTTAAACAACCAAGGCCTCACGTGCCTTTAAAGAGTACAATAATCTATGGATATAAATGTGAATTGCTATGTTAATTTTATTTATACGTATGTATACACGTGTGTATATCTGTGTATACAGTATACATATTCATGCATGTTTCACAGTAATTTGTGGCTTTTCGCTTTAAACTCGATCATTCAAACTGGAATATAATTGGCATGGTGTACCTTCTTTTCTGTTGTTATCACTTCGAGCAGGACCTGACCGCATAATATGCCTAATGTATATGGCGAATGGTGAATAAATGAATCTGAATTTGATAACACAAGACAACACTTCCTCAATAATAATTTATTCTCATTCTTAGAAAGTCTTCATAAACAATATAATACAGTGCGAAAACATTCAACTTAGTATAAAGCGTAATAAAATCAGCACATATACATTGTGAACACTGGGTTATGTCACACATACCAAAGAGAATACACACGAATACGTGTAACTTGTATCCAAAACATAGAGGACACAAAACTGAAATACCATATCACAGAAACCATCGATTTATAATATGACGTGATTACCAAATTAAAATAGAGTTATGGAAGTGGTAACTAGAAAATAGAGTTGTCCCGCTTTCTATAATAGAGTTATTCCGCTTAGTTTTGCTCAGCATCCAATATGGACCGAAAGACGCATATTTCTAATTCAGACAGGTGACATACAAATTTACCTAACAGGTCAATCAAACAATTGCATCATATTGCATGATACTGTCATACTAACATCCATT
The DNA here is from genome assembly GCA_032622095.1 of Siphonodentalium dalli. Taxonomy (NCBI): domain Eukaryota; kingdom Metazoa; phylum Mollusca; class Scaphopoda; order Gadilida; family Siphonodentaliidae; genus Siphonodentalium; species Siphonodentalium dalli. The sequence goes on from CP136061.1 coordinate 98,608,980, forward strand.
TATTCGGGTAATCCTCGCCAGTTTCACCTGTGTTTTCACCATATATACACTTATTTTAAACCGATGTTACCGCTCCATAAATAATATATTTATACACCGAATACACCTGAATCAAATCGATATAATTTAGAAAAAATATAGCAACAATACGGTCTTTCAATGTCGGTAGAGTTATTTGCTTAGACGTTTACATTACGAAATGCTGTTCAAAAAATAAACTTGAATTCTGACCTGAATTAGAGGCTAAAGCTACTGATGGTAGTACATGTACATACTATCAAGTTACACACATAATCCTAAACTCACAGGACATCAACCTTACACATGTGTACAATCAAGCATCCACCCCTTCAGTCTCACCAGGTTCTCATAGTTCAGAATGTCAATAAAATGTCAATGTCAAGGCCCACTTAATTTTCGAACCCCCAGATCACATATATAAAATATATCCCCATATTATATACCATTTGAAAATGGAAGCCACAAAACATTGTATTATCAACTTATCCGGTGTAATAAACTGCGAGCATGTTGTTTTTGTTTTTGTTTTGTTGTTTTGAGTTACCAACGTGTTTCTGTCATCTAAATTGTAGAAAAGGTGTATTATTTTAAATGGAGGAGGAAAAACACAATATTTTAAATATAGAGATATTCCCCTTCCATTGAAAATACATCTCTAGTTTTAATTCTATTGCACAACGTGAGCCAAACGGGGGTAATCTTCCTATGATGTCAGCTGTTTTCTATTTTCTATGGGCATCTTCTGAGACACAGACGTTGCAAATGGTGATGAATTAGACTATTTTAATCATATGTTATGGCCTATATTATTACTAACACCGTATATCAAGTCACCATAAAACAGTAATCGGTAACTATAAATTAAGTAGGCCTTTAAGGTTAGGATCACGCGCTGACAAATTTGTTTGGTAATTTTACAGGCACCTCGTAGTATTTTTACATAATTAGAACAATATCTCTCATATTGTGAAGGTGAACAGGTATTGTTATAGTAATTTATTATACCACTGCGTCTATTCTTCCCTAAATACCACTATTGTTTGACTATCTAATCCAAATCGTCGGATCACACTGAGTGAGATTTCCCTGGATCAAATCATATCACACTCCTACGGAAATTGCCAAGATGTGCCGAATTGACGACAACTAACTATGTATCCGTTAAAAATAAACTATAGTAAGAAAATTTTACCGCTGACGTGACAAAAAATATGTAATTAAATTGTTATTATTGTAAACTGGGCGTCATATATAAAACCTTTTATCACAGGAGTGAGTTGATCCGTGTCATCGCACCACGTCTCGTTGAGGTGGGCAGATTTCCGGATAAAATTCGTTGCCTGTGGCAACTCGTTTGATCCAGCAATCTGCCCACCTCAACTCGACATGATACTACGACAAGGATCAACACACTGTTGTGATAATATGTATCACACATTGGTTATAATGGATAATGATTGCCCCTTCAGACCGATATTGAAATTCAGATTTTTTTGAAAATTCACGAATGGAGCACCTTCATAAGAATACCGTCGGTTTTAAGTAATTTTTAGTTTGACCTGGTTAACCGAATATAGTCTTGTGTAATTGTGTTTAACTTGCTGTCAAATCCAATTAAGTATCTTTGGACAAGTGAAGTTCGGTGGTCATGGAGGTATTCACCCCTGATAAAAAAAAGGCCCTGCTAAGTTTATATGATGTTCGTGGGTCCCGATGAGTTAGCTCTGATAATGGTGGGGAAAATTGTACCAATATATCGTGGTATTTGGCTAATCCGAGCGATTCGAAGAAATGTTAAAAGGCATTCATGAACATAATTACATTTATCCACAGCTCACGATATATATTGCCTGCATAAAGCATATTATTATCTATCTCTTAACTAACCCCATTTCCGATTGGGCAAAAGCCGCCACGTGATAGTCCTGGAAAAAGTCATATTGGATTCCCGATAGTCATATTGGACTCCTGACTGTACAATATCACTTTTTATTGGGACTCCGTGACGTCACGAATTAACTTTATTGCGACATAAATCGGTGAAATTGTGATGCGCGCGCAACACTGGTGGATTTTAGCAGACGTTTCACTTCCGCGTTGAATTTTTTTCACACTTTCGTGTTTACTTTTCCAAATCATGCTTTCTGATGATCAAAATACAGGCTTTTATCGAGAATTAAGTGCCGACAAATACCAAAAATAACCAGAGATATCTAAAATGACAACACTTTATCTTAACGTCATTGTTTTGCCCCACCAATATATCATATAGCAGGACCCATGAACATCATATCGACCACTTTACCAGGGGTGTGATTGTGCAAATGCAATGCTATATGGTGAACCCGTGTATACTGTTTACGAAGTTAAAATTAATCATATACGCTCATCACAAACATTAACAACAAATCATAACATTTACATATCTAACAGGGAGTAAAATAACTGTATTGTTTCCAAAATTAAAATGCCATGGAAAATTTAATAGCTACTCGGTCATTTTAGTGTTCTCATGCAGCTTTATTATCTAAGAAAACCAATCGCTGAACCAACTTTATCTATAGAAACAAACAAGATGTTGAAGTGTATGCAGCTGACCGACCTCCAAACATAATGTTATTTGCACAGCAAAAACATAAAATTTAAGTATGTTAATCTCTGGCAGTGAAGTGAATTAACTGGCAATGTTTTGTGATACGCGCGCAGAGCATCTATGTGACGTGATCCAGTCAATCAACGATATATATAGTGCAATGGCAAGCAACATGCTCAATGAAATAACAAATTATATAGCATTTTCCAATAATTGATTTGCATAATGCTAAGCTATATACCAGTTATTTTACTCCATGAAATCTAACAATACATTCATATCTAATCACACTTCCGACGATCCGCTGTTTGGCGAGTATGGTGGTGGTAACCGGTAAGCTGGTGGCATTTCTTTAGGTGGCCGGTATGCTGGTGGGTTCGGCCCCTGACCAGTTGCTACGCCGTTGCTAGCACTTCCGTTTGCGTCGCCATTCGGGCTGTCTGTAAATGTCTGAAATGCTGGTCCCGTGTATTGCGTAGCTGGAGTGCCGTTTGACGTTGGCGTGTCGGGTGCGTTCGATTCGTCAGACGGGAGAATGAGTGGGCTCTGAGGTCGCAGTGACGGATCATCGTACTCTATGTCGTTAGGAAGAATAATGGGTTTCGTGCGACGTTTAAACTCGGTGGGCGTGTCCGCTTGTCGTTGTCGCGTGCGCGAACACTTCCAATATATGAACACCATTATGATGACTAGTATAAGCAATATTATAACGGCTATAATGGCAGGCAAAATCACCGACGCCCAAATGTCAAAGTCAGAAGACTGCTGTGGCGCGACAGGTAACGGGGAGCACGAACCGAGAGTTTTTAAATCCACAGAAGAAACGGTGAACGGATGCAACGCAGATGCAAATTCTCCTTTGGGCCTTCCGTTAGAATCTACCATAAAATTATGTAGATGCGATATTGAATCGTTCTTACAGTCGAATCCGGACAGAGAACTGTTAGACCACACGAGTACTACGGATCCTTTACGAATATCAACTACGTCGATGTAGCGAGCACTCTTGTCTCCAAAGAAATGCGCTAGTTTTTCCACCAAATCTATAGCTTTTTCACGAGACGCGATGAAGCGACGGTAACTATTGTGTAGAGTTATATAGAAGAGATGCGTAGCAGGAAGAGACTGAGATGCAGTGTTGTTGATGGAGATCTCAAACGTGTCTATAAACTCCTCCCCTTTCGAATCACTTGCTACGATGAGGAACTTATACGGCGAACCTCGACTGTCTGAAGGAAGCGGTAATCCTTCTAACGAATGTGAATTTTCGTCGTACTGAATCCAGAAATTCAGAGGGATATCTCCACGGGGTAGACGGACTGAGATATCTAAGCTGTCTGCGCCGCCGTCCTCGTCCACAAAGGTTGTGTTGCGTATTTTATATCGGAAGACCTCTCCTTGGTATGCGGTGAGCTCTCCGATTTTCTCGAATGGTCTCGGCGGTGAATTGGCTTGCTCTGAAATTACACGAAAAAAAACATATAAATAAATGAATACATGACCATAAGACAATGAAACAAGCAATACCACGTGCAACGCTATAAAGTATAAAAATATTCAAAGATAACCACAAATAGTCTGCATGGTGGCCTATAAAGTTCTAAACATATCAAATGAATAAATCAGATAACACATGTACATGGTTGATTTATAGGTTACATTAAATATATGTTATGGTATATAAATTATATATGGGGATTTGTTCACAAGCTTTGTCAACTTAGTGACGTCCCTCTCCACGCACAAAAAGGTGTAACATAACATTTAAACAAGATGAATGTGAGTCAATTGATGACAATATGTGATAGCAATAGGTGAGTAGGATTTGCAAAATCGTGAGAACAGTATGCCAACAAAATAAAACATATGTATAGAAGATAATACGTTGTAATGAGTTGCATACCACATTTACATTGCCAAGATCCGCATAACCCATGTACATTTCCATGGCACCCATTATTTTTTATCTTCTTAAATCTTATTTTATAAAATAAATCAATCATGTAATGTAATTTGGCGACCAACGATATATTGTCCACAATGGATTTAGATCAGATGCTCCTAAAGTACTATTTCTCTGCTCCTTCGGGGTAAAATATTTGATTTGAGTCGAGGAACCCACCGATCAAAGCTCAGAGTGATCAGATAAAGATTTTTGAAGTTTGTTATTTCTCGAGATGTGTAATAATATGTGGCCCATAAACACGTGGTCAAACGGAGGGTCTCGGACAAAATTGCGGATGAAGATGAATAACTCTAAATCAAGTGGTAATACGGTCAAAATTCGTGATACTTTAGTGATAGATAATACGGCCATATTTTGTTGAATAAAATGTTGATAAATAACAAGTTTTGGGAAATTTGATACCATAGTTGACAGTGGTTAGAATTATTTTGTTGCAATAAATAGATTCTGATAGCTAAAGCCTATTTTGAAGAAATGTTGTTGTTGTATTTTAATGTTATGGGGACCGTCTGATCGGATTGGGTACTGTTAAGTGAGAATTGTATTGTGTATTGGGGTTCTTACCGTGCCGAGCAGTAGTGATCGCCTTCTGTGTAATGCCGCCTATGCTGCCATCAGGGAACTGTGCGCTGATGTTAAAGATGTACCTGGTCCCGGGCCTGAGTCCGATGATGTGATAGAATGATTGTTTACCAGCAATTCTCACGAAATCCCGCTGGTTTGGTCGGCTATGTTTCTCTCTATACGTCAGCTTAAAGATGTAAAATCACAACATGTACTCATGGCTAACATAATTATGCTCGAGCAAATAGGTTTATATTGGACCTAGATATCCACATATGTTCACATTGGACTTATTTGATTCTGAACTAAGCCCATAGTGGACTTATACCCGTCATTACGTTTTATGGAGCTGACATTGTCAGCCTGACAACAATGAAAATACATATATAAAGAGCGTTCGACTGGTGAGTCGATGTAGGTTCATTAAATCCATGGAGATTAGAATAAATGGATCCAGTAAGGCCGAAATTAACTTACTTTAATTGAAATAAGTCCATGTGAAACATATATTTCGTTGAACGTTTAGTCCATTGTAGAGCTTATTTCACATCTAACTAATGCCAATGTGAGCTTATTTTAGTCCCATGAAATAAGTTCACCTTGAGCTTATTTTCTCGAGAACAGGCTGTACTATGTGTATCACCATGCATGTTTATGAAAGTCGTGCATTTGCATATATTAGTGTTTGAATTGCTGATAGTTCACACATGCCAGCCAGCTAAAACTACCAAAGAGGACCAATGTTTAAGGAGCCGCGATAACCTGTATAATATACAGGGTCACGACCGTAAGAGGTCAACAACAACAAAATCGAGGAATATTATGACTACCAAAGATAACCAATGTTTAAGAAGCCGCGAAAATCAATACATAACCTTTATATTATACAAGAATCACTCATACAGGTATTTGAAGGCAAATGTCAGTAGTGCCGTTACAAATGAAACTACAGAAATTTTACTTCTCATGTCGTTTAGCTTTGATAAAGATGCATATTATAGGCACGTTTACTATCATATTATGAAACTATGTGGTTTTCTATGATGAAATTCCTGCAAAACATACCGTGCACACTTCCCATCGTATGAACGTTCCCTTGGCCACAATAACCTCATATATTAATGGACACTGTCACGAGTAGGATCTAAATATTGTCTGGTATGTAGAAAACGTACAAATAGTAAAACTGATGCAAGGTACCAAATTAGTCGGGGAATGGAGAGGAGGTGTTGATGTTTACTTACCACATAAGACGCCGGTAATCCTCGTTGAGGTGCATCCCACGTCAGCTCAACCTCGGATGGTAAACTCGGTGACTTGGTTGAAACTCGGAAGTTCTCAACTAGAGTTCGATGGTCTGGAAGAGATGACATGCAGTCAGATAAGAGTGACGAACAAATCGTAAAAAGTATCCGAACAGTTGACACAAAACAATAAAACCGTTGTATTGTCATCATGCAGAATCTACATTACTCACACATAGCCTATTAACCCTTTCTATTCATGACGGTAACTGCACTGGTGCAGCACTGGTCTAGCACTGGTCTAGCATTAAAGATCATGTGCCATTATGTTACCTTATATATTCGAGTCTTCTTAGAGAGCCTCGCACATATAAGATAATGCACAGTCTTACAAGGTCATGGCAAATATTGTTAGGCCAATACATTATCTTATATATGCGAGGCTCATCACAGCGTTTTCTAAAAATTTCCGAATATCCATGCAGCCATGGAAGGGTAAAAAACAACTTTTCAGTATTTCCATTATAAAGATGTAGAATGGAAATATATACTACGTGGAAACTGCTGATTTACAATAATTTTTAACTGAATCCCTTGAACCTTGTTAAGCTAATAATATATGTGTACCTCCTTGCACGACTAGTATCCAAATAACTTTTCCAGACACATGATGATCATTTTAGCAATACTTGAATGAATTGTCATATTAATGTCAATCAGTCGATGGTTATTTCAAAATGACTCGGCGGTATATTGTCATCGTTGACTCGATCGTTTTGTGCATGTTTGTCTGGACAGAGCTTACCCCACCACATAATTATGTGACAATCCATTATAAACTGGATTTGAATCTAAAAACTGAACTTGGGTACTGCATGTACAATATATCGGACCATGTGACCATCTCATTTATACTGAACATAACATAACTATGACACAAATAAATTAATTTGAGTCATGGATTAGTGCAACATACACTCGTGTGCTCTATGAATGATGCAAACAACATGGTAATTTATAACGAAAATGAATTTACGACTGAATTTATTTTTATTTAATTTCTTTAGATGTAGTTTTCTCCGTCAAGCCTGAGTTTAGTGTTCCTGTCATTTGCAGAATGAGGTCTCGAGTCATAAACTGATTTTCATTATGATTACCATGTTGTTGCATCATAGAGCACACGAGGGTATTTTGCACTAATCCATGGCTCAAATTCATTCATTTGCTGCATATATCATGTTGAGTATAAAAGGAGATGGTCCCATAAATGTCCGGATCAGTAGCCAGTAGCGAGTATTTTTGGAATTTTTAGTCTAAAAACTATTTAAACGTATAGCAATAACATAATTTGGCTTAAAGAATACTTATTTGGACCTCATTTATATTCGAATAATAAGTAAACACAAGAGGAAGGCGGAATAAACATTATGGTTATATGGGATAAGTTGGTGAAAAAGATGTGTGACATGAATTTCAGGCAAACATAATTTCAAATAATACCGACTGTTTTCGTTTCATATCACTGTTCCAATGCTTCCAAGCCAGTTTATAAACTGCAGCCGCAATGAATCAACAAATACCACAAATTAACCTATATATTTTGTATATTCTAAACTAGTGCAACTTCACCTTAAGTCGTTACGTTTCGTGTGAATATAATCGATATATATAAATCGGTTAGACTGATCAGACTCACCTATATATATCCCGCAGAAAGTGAACACACGAATGATGCTTTACACAGGCCGGTGTGATTTCAAATGAAACCCGATAGTATTTACCTGGCTTATTTACGACAGGGAACGAATTGTAAACAAATGTACCCGGAGATAAATCCCTGTGTAAATGATAAAATCAGCCGAAGGCGACTTATTTATATCCAAGGCCCCAGTGTCGCCAGCTGCTGAGGACTCCGGAAGGGGTGACAGGGGAGTAAGATAACAAACCCTTTGTCGGGTTTATAATTAACCTGGCCATTGTGTCGTTTTCACATGTATATAGAGTAGCGGGTTGGCAGCCCACCCACCGTCCTTATCACAACCCCTTGGTGTAACATTTGGTGCAATCGCTAATGCCAATAAAAACACACCAAAGACGCCAACATCTCACTGATTAGATGTGACGCTTGGACAAACAAACTCAAGCAGCCCAGTAGTGATGTTTTAGCGTTAAGTGGTTAATGGGATTTGAATTGGAAGTAGGCGATAATTGCCAATGAGGCTACATTTTGTCTGGTCAGTTACCCCAGTACAGACGGTTGTTGAACGGAGTGTGTTCAAACAATACAAACATCGTCGTTACCCAGACTGGTTATATAGTCTCTATAATTTATATAATGAGCTAATCAGTGATTTTATATATTATACCAAATTACTTTGCTAATAGAGGAACATTTGTCGAATATGATAAACATAACGATATTAAACGAATTAGGCTCATTAGAGCTTCTAACGTTTGTCTACGTAATTTGGAAGGAGGCATAAGATAGGTTAAAAAATACACGCTTCATATTTTCTGGAAAAAATACTTCCCATGGTCTCGGCCATTAAATTTTTCCCAGCTGTTGAGCTGTTTTAAATTTTTCGCGCAAAAGTTAAATAAACGCTCTTTATCCATGCCATATCAAGAATAGAAGAAGACGGAACGCTCTTTTGTGTTCCTTGTCGTGAAAATGGCTGTTTTTGTTTGGGACCCAAACATCGTGTTTAAAGTTGTATAAATGTTTTATGAATTGAGTACGTCTTTCTGGGACATATAATGCTCGTAGAAAGGTAATATTTATCGACATGGGAACAATTCGAAAGCGAATATTATTAGGTGTAATTGGAGCGTAAACCGCCATGTGACTTTAAAATATGTAGTGCCCATTCGTCTGCAGCAATGAAAGCAAGCGTTTTTGTTTAATGGTATATTGTCCATGTAGTCTGTAGAGTTATCCCGCTTACAATAGTTAACACTTGCAGCGATCGTCGACACAGCATGCAAGGGCAGACGTGTTGTTTTGATACCCTTTCATGATCCAAATTAGTTTGGTTTATTTGGCTTTCGTTATATTAGAAAAGACATCATGAGCATCTGATCCAATACTATGGGAAAATGCCCAAAACATTTAATTTATTATACAACGCTCTCTAATAATTACTGTTAGCATCAGTGTGAAGCGAAATTATAAACGCGCATTGCATTATGTGATTTTCGACTTTCCGAAAGCTTTGCAAAACACCCAGACTATACTGTTTCTTTTGAAAGTAGACACGAAGAGCTGATCATCAAAACCTTGCACTATAAAGACTCGCATAACGTATATATAAGGTTTGATTACTTCGGTCTAATATATTGATTCGAATGATTGTTATAAGTGTCATTCATAATTTGTGAACTCACCTTTTCCCGCCATTTACGTTAACAAAGTATAATTTAATGTCACAAAGGTAGACTTTTGAGTCGTATTGACCGCTAAATTTAGGAATTGTCCGCTATTTTTGGTCAATAGAATATATTGGGCTGGTCATATATAACTTTCGCATTCTTGTGCGAAACGTTAGTGTTTTTAGTCTTTTGAATACACTTTTTGCGATTCTGCGTATATAGAGTTATGTCTTTTATTGATGCTCGATACACTGTTAAATCTAGGACTATTTAAAAAGTTGATTTTCCGAAACATAAACCTGGATCTTAATTCCTGCAATGAACAAGATGATACCTTAACGGAATAACGGGAATTTAATGATTTTCAAGCCAAACGCGAAGTCTGGGAAGTCGATTCCCAAGTGTGAAACAAGAAATCAGAGTTACGAGAAATTCAAATTATTAAAGTTAGGTCTGAAAGTTTACTATATATATGCGGTTCGGAAACATTCGACGAGTATCACATTCTATTGATCTGTAAATATTTTGTCACTTTCAGGAAAAAATATATTCGTGACTAATATACTGGTTGAACCCTTAAAGACATACTATGTACTTATTCGGGGCGTGAAACTAAGAAATTAGTATTCAGGCACTATGACAACTGGATGAATATAGCATTCTAGTAACATCGCCGAAAATTTCAAACAAATCAACCTAAAAACTCCATAGAAAACATCGTATGAACTGCGCGCAATTGTAAATAATTACTTCTCGATTCGGGACGCAACTATCTTCGCCAATCGAGAGTCATTGTATTTAATTCATATATAAGAATGACGGTGTTTGTTGTTAATTTGGATATAATATTTGTAAAAATTACTACTTTGAGCTAGATTATTCTCCATTTTTATGTTATCACCCTACCGGAGTGTTTCACATCACTTTAACTTGAAAAGTTGTATGGCATCCTTTCTATTGAAAATATATCAATATCGAAGAACGTTAGCGTTTATTTGAAACATGTCTTTAAAGAATACAACTAAGATAGTATTCTACTCTATATAGATATACATGTGAATTTATATGTACATTTTCTGTGCACATGTGGCTGTTCGCATTAAACTCATTCATTCAAACTGGAATATAATTGGCCTGGTGTATCAAAGACCATACCTTCTTCTGTTGTTTTCACTTCGAGCAGGACCTGACCGCCCCTCGATCCGTCTCCGAATTCAGCGGTAATGTTGAACAAATAAAGTGTTTCCGGTACGAGACTGATGACCCGGAAGGACTCCACGTATCCCGGAATTCTCACACTCATCCAGTATTCCTGTCCAGCCTCATGGAGGCTCTTTACTGTGTACGACAACTGTGGATATAGGAGGTAAATGTTTTTGGTTTAAAATATATTAGAGTTGAAGTTCGTGTTGTGAAATTCCACACACAAGACACACCTATATATACCGAGAATAACAAATGAAGATGCATGCTGTTTTAATTTTGTTTTTACCCTGTGCCAATGCATTCTCTTATATATGCGAGTCGACCATGGGTGGCCTCGAATATATAAGAGAATGCATTGGCCTAACAATTTTTTATCATTTTTTTAAATAAATGTTTCTGACAATTTTTAGGACATAAAATAAAAAACATCTATTACCCTGCAGGGAGCCCCACACATATATATAGAAGCATATAGAAGAGTGTCGTCTGCTCATGTTTGTCTGGGGCTCTGTATGGGTGAAATTATCAAATTGTTAAAGAATACAAGAAAAAATTATTAAAATTGTAAAAATTTGTTAGGCCAATGCATTCTCTTATATATGCGAGGCGACCTATGGTCGACTCGCATATATAAGATAATGCATTGACACAGGGTAAAAAAATGTTCATGTTGTGAAATTCCACACACAAGACACACCTATATATACCGAGAATAACAAATGAAGATGCATGCTGTTTTGGAATATTATAATTTGACCACAATTCGACTGACTTAATAATTATGTTGATCTCACATACAATCATGCATGTATATGCATGGAAATTTGTTCTATCTCCCGAATTAGTTTGTATGTCAGTGCTGTGTTGTTCTATCCCCACTGTGGACAAATTAATTGATTTATTTTGTACCACGTGGTCGCATAAATTTCAGGGTTATAATGTTCTATCTCGAACCGACAATGGTAAGCAATGGGAACTAATGTCCGTCAACATGCCTCTCACTCTCTCTCTCTCTATCTCTCTCTCTCTCTCTCTCTCTCCCTCTCTCTCTATCTAGCTATCTATCTATCTATCTATCTATTCTCAACCATCAACACCATAGCTCGACGGAAATTAAATATGTGTGAACAACTCTGTTGCTATCGTTTGAGGGATGTGTCCAATATATTGTCGACAATTATTATTCAAGCTTAAAAAGTGCAAAACTCGCCCATCATTTACGAGGATGATTGTGCAAAACCCAGCGGTATCTACAATCAATTGCAACGTATACATGTTTGTGTATGTTGCAAACTACAGTGCGGTATCTTAAATGAATGCGTTATATTGTGAACGTTATTTCAATGTTCTATTATGGATTTTACAGATATTATATCTATAGTAACAGGGACACAATTACAAATAAATTTAAAATCTGTGTTATTAAATGTAGATTATACTCTGTAGAAAAAATGGCTTAAGATTATTTCAGTTGGCTAAACAAAATCTGGAAATGGCTAAACTTTTGGCTAAATCTTTTTTGGGCCAGCGCGAACACTGATGCCGATCTGAGATGCAAGCTGCTTATCTGGAGCATATGTGCATTCTGACTCAGAGAGATAACACGCTTGCAGCACATCACCACTGACACTTGGCGCATAAAATTATGACGGTTTCATAAAAACTGATTGAAACATAGCATATCGACAATCTTGGATGGAAAATGTTTATAGATAACACGCATGCACCATAACAGTTCGTGTTCCCTTGAAGTGCATATCCACTCGTGAAACCATTAAAATGAGTATGTTGCATATACCACTTGATAACCAAAGTACCCAAGTACATTGAAACCCATCACAATACCACTACACAGGTACGTTTATAGATGGTCTCTGTTTCAAACAGCACCTCATGAGCCATGCACACAAGAGAAAGTTAGGAGAAACCGGTTAAAGGCCCACTTAATTTTCGAACCCCCCCCCCCCCCTCCAGATCACATTTATAAAATATATGCCATAGTATATATCATTTGAAAGAGGAAGCTCCAAAACATTGTATTAGTAACTTATTCGGTGTAATAAACTGTGAACATGTTTTTGTTTTGAGTAAATGACGTGTTTTTTGCTTAATTTTCATCTGGATTCTATTGCAAAGAGTATTATTTTCATTGGAGGGAGAATAACTATATATCTTAAAGATAGAGTTATTCCCCTTCCATTGAAATTACATTTTTAATTTGAAATCTGTTGCATTCTGGGAGCCTTGACGGGGGAAATCTTTCTATGCATGATTTCAGATGTTTTCTATTTCTCTATGGGCATCTTCCAAGACACAGACGTTCCAAAAGGTGGTGAATTATTGTATTTTAATCATATTTTATGGATTAAATTGTTATTAAGTAACTCGAAAATTAAGTTGGCCTTTAAACAAATTGTGACCCCCCTCCCCCATGGCGCCTGGCGCATGACGATTAATATATACGATCATCATTTTTACTCACGCAACAACCCAATCAGTGAAAACTCCCCACCACTGTCATCATCTCACCCTGCTTCTCACGACATCATCATTACTATAACTGTGATAGTTTCATTCCTTCCCGTCCGACCCCCTCTCTACATTTAATGAAGAGCGGGCGCGAAACAAAAGGGGAGCAAACTTAATAAAAGCCCTTGGGCTTGTTGTTTAATCCCCTTTCCAATCAATCGAATTTTTTATATTATTCTATACTCCTGAAAAATGTCTGTCAAATGTTTATATATGTTATTATTTTGATTGGAATAAAATATGTTTACACTATCATCTCACGACTTCGTCATCTGTCCCCCTACTGCCTTCCTCCCCTCTCTCTCTCTCTCTCTCTCTCTATCTCTCTCTCTCTCACTCTCTCTCTCTCTCTCTCTCTCTCTCTCTCTCTTTCTCTCTCATATCTCTCTCTACCACCCGCCATTTCTAATAATATCATCTTCTTCCCTTTTCCATCCCTAACTCAATTCTGTTATGTATCTCCAATTCTCTGAAAACCATTATTTCCAGCCCTTCCCGTCTGATCTACACCCCTTCCTCGTTTATTGGTGACGGGGCATGTGACATGTCACCAAAGAGGAGAAGACTTCATATAAGCCATCGGACTTGTTGTCTGATTCTCGTTTCCGTATATCAACATTTCTATGCGTTGGTTGGAAGTAAAGCTTGCTGTACCAGTTGGAAATGCCAACCCAAAAGAGGGTAACTGGAATTTCTCCGAACTTAGAGTAAACATATTTTTTATTTCCAAATCCAAACAAATAACATAACAAGCAGATGACATATATATATATAATAATTATGCAACCCTATATGGTTATATATTCCCCAAAGGTGGCCCTTTAGGTCAAAATGATTTGATCGATAGTTGGACACAAGTGAATTGATGATGAAGTGAACTGATGATGTGTCTGACGTGAATTTTGAAATATTCAACCTGATAAGGTTGGGAAATGTCCAATTTCAGTCAAAAATTGTTGTCGAAAATAGGTTAATATTGGGCTGGTTATCTGTTGTGTCAGACAAAACTTTTCAACTGTTGAAATTATTATCAAAGTTGAGGGGGGCACACAACTTGTCGCCAAGCCCCATGTCCTTGAGAAATCATTATAGAAAACGTGCTATCAATCCGACGTAAATTTCAGCGCTATACCTACCTGGTAATTATTCAGGCCGCCTCTTGTTGGAGCATTCCAAGCCAGTTCTATTTCCGCGGCAGACTTTGATGTCATGTGGAAGTTCTTGACCAATTTGGTATATTCTGGAACAAGATTGTACGCAAATTTGAACACTATCATTCACTCAGAAAAAAGAATCACAGACTCGCTCATTGCGCGGGAAATTACACAGGGTTACATTGAGTTTATCAGTGTGGTCTCGATGGCTCGTTTCTTTGGGGGATATTATGCAGGTAGAATGCATAGTATCTATAGATGATGAATCGTAACATGGATTTCGCGCCAAGATAGAAAAAATACTTATGTAAACGTGGCAAATCTGCAAGAAACAGTGAAAATTAACCGCGCATTTATTAGAGAGGTTCCACACAGCCAGGCTTATCGGTACGGCTACGGATATATAGATAACGAATCGGGTTTTAATTGCTTGACAATAGCCTGTCTCCCTTCAACATTTTCTAAAAAAAATTCGCCACAAGAAAGAGCCTATAATATCATTAAATCCGAAATATACGAGTGACATAATGTGAATTGATGATCAGCATTGGTTATCTCTTTATTCTCAACTCTGACGGATCCTTTTGTCCGGTGCGAGTATTGGTTTGACCCACTTCCCAGTGTTAACTTTTAATTTCCGGTCGATTTATAGCTTCCGCAAAGTTCCCTAAAGTTTACCACACAATGAGGCTTCGGGCGGAGGAGAAAATTGTTTGAAAAATGTTAAATAAAATAGAAGACAGTGAATGGATGGTGATTATGTCTTCCTATCAAGTGAGTGATCAAAACCAAATTTGGTTTTAAGCATTTTGTCACAGATATGGAACCCAATTGGTTTTGATCAAAACCAGATCAACAAAACCAATTTTGGTTTTGAGTGTTTGTCACAGATATGAACCCAATTGGTTTTGATCAAAACCAGATCAACAAAACCAATTTTGGTTTTGAGTGTTTGTCACAGATATGGAACCCAATTGGTTTTGAACAAAACCAAATCATCAAAACAAATTTTGGTTTTGAGAATTTTGTCATAGATATGGAACACATTTGGTTTTGGTCAAAACCAAATTATCATTGATTTTACTCCAAACCAGATCTGGTTTTGTTCAAAACCAATCTATCATAACCGAAATGGTTGTTATAAACGAGAGGCCGATCACGATCGGCAGATGTTAACCCATCCCTTGGCGATAGTAAATTACTACGATCGGAATCATAAATGAGAGTTTTGGTGTTGAATTATAGAGTATACTGTTATGTACTATTATAGACAAATGTACATAACACAAATTATTGGAATTTATGGGTCGCTCGCATTTATATAAGAGAATGCAATGATACAGGATCTGTAATGCTGCACCACCACAGCCTCAGGTTAAATGTGTAAATTGACCTGGACATGGAATACTTGGGTTAAGAGAGTCCAATTTAAGTTTACAATGATAAGATATCAAATTCTACCAACAATATAGATCAAGATAAGCCACATCACTGCTGACCCATTAATGTCAATTATAATAGCAGAGCTGTCAACAAATCACAGGAATTGTTTATGTTGAAAGCTGTCATCTCTATTAAACCAATAACATTTATAATGACCTCAGACCATCTGTAGAGTGATATCTTCAACCTTGCAAGGCAGCAAAGATGTTCAAGTCTACTGTTAATATCATGTGATGTGTATTGTTGAACCTTTATTTTAAATTATATACCATAGCTTTCTTATCAGATTATCTACACATTAGCATAAGAGACATCAGAAAATAATATAGCCTTATCAATAGCTAAGTATAGTCCCAATGCATGGGATGGAATTGGTGAATTGGATTTAATGTCGCTCCAAACAAATTTACAAGTACATAGCACAAGATTTTGGACCGATTTAAACAAATTTGGTGTGGTGACTCGGGGTACCATTGGAAGAGATATAATGGTGTTAGTTTTTCAAATTTTGTTAACTTAAAAAAAAAATAAAAAATAATTATTTAAAAACAAATATTTTATAATATATTTGTTTTCATTTTTTTTTAAATTGAGCAAGGAATTCAATCTCAATTTTTTTTTTTCAAGAGTGAATATTTTTTTCGAATTAAGAGCCATAACTCAGTTAAATAGAGTCGGATCAAACCCATATTCGAACTTGATCTGTCTTTTGTAGTGAGAAATTCAAACATAAAATTTGGTTCCGATCAGATAGAAAATATTTCAGTTATTGCACCATGCGTAAATTAAGTGTCTACGAACAGACGAATGGACGGACGGACGTCATGACGGACGCACGACGAGTGGTCAATCCGGACAACGACTCTATGTTTACCATACTATGGTATGGGTAAACATACAAACAAACTTGGTTTTGACGATTTGGTTTTGATCAGAACCACTTTTGGTTGGTCTTGATCAGAATCAAAATGGGTTATATGCCTGTGACAAGGTTCAAGAATCATTTTTATTTCATGTGAAACCTAAAGTTTTAAGAGTGATATACATATATATGTGTTTAAAGATACGGGCGGCATTGGCGGTGGGTATGCTGTTAAAATATTCACCTCCGTCAAAAACCGCCATAAACAGAAAGATTAGTAAATTATAGACATACATTGTTCTTATACCAATAAGAAATATGGCATAAACAGTATGTTATTGTCAAATGTATTTCCTTTGTTATGTAAACAAAAGCAAAAAAACGTTACAGAACCTGGCTTTTGTTTAGATCCGGATATGGTAAACATAAAGAGCGTTATTTGTTACTGTTTTCCTGATATGGAAATAATAAAGAGCATTTATATAATGTGTGTGTGACTAACCAATATAATTGAGCTGTGTTATGTAAACATAAGCAAAACTTCTGTAACACGAGCAGGTTCTTGTTTACATACACCATCGTACGTCTTGACGACAATATACTATTTACGCGCTGATTATGTATGGCATATGAACAAAACTATATATATTTTAATATTCCTTCTGTTGATGGCGATTTGAACAATAATGAATATTTCTGCAACGAACGCCGCCCGTGCCGTTACGTATAAAAATCAAGGATATCATCATCAGTTCAGATTACAAGATGATGACCCCTTTAACCCTTTACCCAACAGAAGGGCCCTGTGCCAATGCATTCTCTTATATATGCGAGTCGACCATATGTCGCCTCGCATATATAAGAGAATGCATTGGCTTAACACATATTAAAAACGATAAAATTGTCAAAGAATGTAGAAAAATATTATGGTCGACTCGCATATATAAGAGAATGCATTGGCACAGGGCATAACTGCACTATCACAATGTGGCCAAGGAGCCGGTTCCAATGATATCCATATTTGTATGGTTCTATTGAGACAGACCGAAGATATTTTAGGCTGTTGAAGCTTTATTTGGCCGGTTTTGGCCGGTTTGTTGGGTAAAGGGTTAACTGAGGAACCACCGCTTTTCGGCACTTGCTGGAATACTCGTTTACATGTGAGAAACAACACTAACGGGACGCTCTTTGTTCTTTTAATTTCATTACATCGGCTCCTTTTCTCTTGATTACCTAGGGAATATAATGGACGAGAACTGCCGTGGAATATTATTCCTTATTAATTGCTGTTTACGTTAGGACTATTATTGAGTTTGAGCACCACGACCTCCAGGGGAAAATAAATAACAAAAGCCACGGTATTTCATTGACTCGAAGAGCAGGTCGTAAAAATAAAGGTCTCCAGACAAAGGGATGTTCCTCGCCCGCAGATATAAATTCTTTGTTGCACTTCGTGAGCAAAGAAGCCACTTCACAAGGCATTGTTGACTTTCTGTTTGGATTTGCCAAACAAAATGCTTATACTTTACGACCCGAGTATCTATGCGTCTCTTTCTTGCTCCGGCGCGGCCGGTGTTCGTTTGTGAATTAAAGTGGTATATAATTCCAAACCAAAAATCAGAATCCAGATGGGTCGACAAATACGTGAAACATAACAAGCAGTCGCAAGACGACGGTATCCCCCGCCGATTTGTGCAGTTGGGGAAGTGCATTCTCAACAAGAGGTGGGATTTTGTCAAAAAAGCCTGGCTTGCGCACTCATTTTAGGACAAACAAAGTCCAATAACTCTGCTGAAAATATCTGACCGGACCTGGTTTGCGAACTCGTTCTAGATACTGGTCAAATGAACTCATATACCAAAAATCTTTTAAATCCGTTGACATTTGTGGAAATGAGCCCTGTGACGTCGTCAATTTGCAAACACAAAAATAAATAAAGTCCAATAACTCTGCTGAAAATATCCGGCCGGACCTGGTTTGCGAACTCGTTCTAGATACTAGTCATGTGAACTCATATACCAAAAATCTTTTAAATCCGTTGACATTTGTGGAAATGAGCCCTGTGACGTCGTCAATTTGCACAAAAAAAAAGAAAAAAAAGTCCAATAACTCCGGTAAAAATATCCGGCCGCACCTGGCTTGCGAACTCATTCTAGGTAATGGTCAGTTGAACTCATATACCAAAAATCTTTGAAATCCGTTGATATTTGTTCAAGGTATGACTCTTACAAATTCGGGACAGACGGACGGACAGACGGACGGACGGAACCCATTCCTATATCCCCCGCAAATTTTCAATTTGGCGGGGGATTATTATTATACAGACTATAATACACCGGGCCTCCAGGAAGACATATATATCGCTATATAAGTAACATCGAGACTTCACTACCTGGGCCTACCATAAAACTGCCATACCCGTAAATTCGGCCAATACGCACACGGTCAGATAGCGAAAGATACTTAATCGGGGTTCACGATTCAATAGTGATTGCTAATCAATCACAGTAACAGATATAGGGTGTCGCGCGATGTCAAGATTGAGTCTAGGATTGTTGTAGAAATAAGGTTGTACTTTGAAGAAGTGTTTTTTAAAGAAAGGAATTGAGAGGAATGGAATTGGGTAACTTGTTTGGACCATTTGGCAATTTGGCAAGTTGTGCGTGGAGATTTTAAATAGTTTCGTATTAAAATAACACATGATACCTTTTTTCGGACATTCAGATAAATACAAATGGCTGTCTTTTATAGGGACCAAATCATTGTGTTCAAAGTTGGATTTTGTATGACTTCATGCGTCTTGCTGAGACATATATGCATAATGCTCGTAGAAAGGCAATTCAAGTATTTACCGACCTATTTCGATATTTACCGGGAAAACATCACAAGCGAATATTATTTGCTGTATTCGCAAACCGCCTTGTGGCCGTAAACCCCGCCATTGTTGGTAATGTTCAAGCACATTTGAAGGACCCTGTACCTACAATACCATGTTTTTCAAGACTTTCAATGTTTTCAAGCGTTGGTATAAACCCTGCATGTTTCTGTCTGAGATTTGCATATATAGATTAAATGAGTCGAACACGCAGATCTTTTATGCCGATTATGCCAAAAATCGCGACGATGAGTTGGAACGAATCCCTGGATTTGGCACGGAGTTTATTTACATAACGAGTATCGAATGAGAAATGCTATTGTTCAATAGTGCCAACACAGCAAATATTTCCAACAGAATAACTTTCTGAATCTCTAGGAATAACAAAACAATTTACGTGTAATTGCATATTTACAAAGAACGAAGATCGCAAAATATTTGGCTGCAAACTGCTACATAATCGGTCTCATTGTAATGCGTCTATCTTAAAGATACACTGTCCGATTCGATTTGACAACATAACATTATCATTAGTATACGTTGGGACTGTCCCCACAGTGCAAATTGGCGGCTACATTAATGGTAGCCATACATGTAATAGCAATTTTGTTTTTCGAAAAAAAAACCTACAAGGAATACAAGCTCAGACAAAATAATTCATGTTGCGAAAAATTTCAAAGTCGCGAAAGGGGGCATAATCCACTAAAATAAAGTCGGACGGACCTCATAATCGCAGATGCACTTGTTCACGTAAGGGACGGACCTCATAATCGCAGATGCACTTGTTCACGTAAGTAAATTTGACTGACAATGTAGGAAAACAAGCTCGGAGAAATTTGCGTACGCGGACGGACGGCTAGAGGGACGTCCAGAAGCACTGTCGGACGGACAATCTGGTTCCTATATATATACCCACAAATTATGTTATAACATCGTAGCGGGGATCAAATTATATCCTACCCATGAGTGAGCACATTAATATGAGGATGGTCACATATGGACCTTAAGATGAAATTTTTACAAGATTTTATTTTTTTGTCAGGCGAACAAAAATTTCAATGATTACCTCTGATAAAGAGAGTCCACAAAAGCGATAAATAATAAAGAGCGTTCTCGGTTATGATATTTTGTACTAGTTGTCAACATATTGTTGATTGGTGTTTTTGTGGGTATTCGCGATGTCTGCAAAATGCAAGTCTCAATTTATATGCATGACTCCATTTAAATGTACAGGCATGCGGTATTTCAAGGGTTGGATCTTAACTCATGATAAAATGCGCTTTAATTTATTTTAGTCTATACGTGATTCCTATTTAAACTAACTTCATTCGAATTTTATGTAATTACTGGTGCGAACCACTGGAGTATATCTGATGTTTATGATTTCACAATGAAAGGAAGCGTGTTCTACGATATCTTTCAACACCAGAAACGCAGTTCACATGTAGAAGCAATCAAATTTTCTGGCAACAGTTCTAGTCCATAAGGCCGGGCCCGCTCAATCGAACGTCACAGATTATAAGATGCAACTATTTACTTATATTTTTCATTCCTAGAATAACATCATGGTCCATATTGACCCATTAAGAATTTGTGGGCTACCGGTGGTTCAGTCGGTAAGATGTATGACACATCAGGCTAACATCGTGCTGGTTCGATCCCCAGTAAGCGCAGATATTTGATCCACGCTCAGGGAAGGTACCTTGATTCGTGTATCTGAACAAGTTGCCAGTTGCATTCCTTGGGTCGGTGGTTTCGACGTGCAGTGGAGTTATTTATCAGTGAAATTAACCCTATGCGCGGCCTGCATATTAAATCATTTTCCAAATGTTCAAACAGTTGACCAACATTGGTACTAAAGACACTGGAACCGCAACCCTGTCGCCACGTACCTTTAAACTGAGTCTTTCTGTGAGACTGTAACGTATCTCACATTTGCGAACATTTTAAGTTTAAATTGTTAAAACCCATGCAATGTGATTTACATGAATAATATCATGTTTGAAATATGGCGTTCGTTGTTTGGTTGTTCTTGTTTGTTTTTTATTGTTGTTTATTTGCAGTTGTTTGTGTGTTTGTTGTTGTTTGGTTGTTGTGTGTATGTTTGTATCTTGTTGATATTATTTGTTTGTTTGTTGGTGTTTTCGTTTGTTATGTGTTGATTGTTTGTTTATTAATTTGTTGGTGTTGTTGTTGTTTATTTGTTTGCTTGGTTGACTGTTTGTTGTTTGGTTGTTTGTTGTGGTTGTTGCTTGTTGTGGTTGTTGTTGTTGGTAATGCCGTTGCGGTGGTTGTTGTTGTGGTGGTGGTGGTTGCCGTGGTTGTTGTTGTGGTGGTGGTTGCCGTGGTTGTTGTTGTGGTGGTTGTCGTTACGGCGGTTGTGGTTGTTGTTGTGGTGGTTGCTGTCGTTGCGGCGGTTGTAGTTGTTGTTGTGTCCGGATGTTTATTTGTTTGCTTGGTTGACTGTTTGTTGTTTGGTTGTTTGTTGTGGTTGTTGTTTGTTGTGATTGTTGTTGTTGGTGATGCCGTTGCGGTGGTTGTTGTTGTTGTTGTTGTGGTGGTTGTTGTTACGGCGGTTGTTGTTGTTGTGGTGGTTGCTGTCGTTGCGGCGGTTGTAGTTGTTGTTGTGTCCGGATATGTGACCATGGATACTTATTTTAACATGCCTGATAGAGTTCCATGTAATGGCCATGATATGTATTCAGCACCTGTTCTGTAGATAGATCCCGCGTGAAAGGTTCCGGTTTGTTAGTGTTATTTTTCCCCCGGATACAAACCACTCCGATCTTATCTGTTATTCCGTGTCAGCGGAGAACACCTGTGCCGACGAGAGCTCTCAGACATTTGTTTTGTTTCATCTGGATTTTCGAGCTTAATTTGTATACTTTAGCATTGGGATAAGGCACATTCGTGTCATCGTCTCTTTCCATTTCCTTCAGACTAGACGCCTCGAAATTGATCCAGTGAATATAATTAGAGACGTATCTAGGGGGCTTTACGTTGGATGTCATATTCATATCCGAGCTTCTAAATGTACGCATAATGGCGAAATTGATTTTGGTCAACTATATGATTGAGATGTTGAGTATTTAGCCTTGCCACAGTACCCTCATTATTCCGTAGCATGTTCTCATAACACGCCATTTTTACAGAATATCTATATGGTCAAATCTTGCAATTCTGAATACAACATATGGGCTTCGAAGATCACATGCAAATTATGAATCAAACTCAGTTTACACTGATCGTTGAACCTTTTTGCATGTAGACATAAATTTTACATTAAATCTGTTATTAAGGGTGAGACGCACGTTTTGCATAAATCACAGTAAATCCAGCCAGAAATGGCAAGTGATTTTCAACAAAGAATTTCTCTGGATCTATCAGGTGAAAAATCTTGAATTTTACATATGATAATTTTCATTATATATAGAATCAGAGCAATTATAAAGAGACAATAACTATAATGGATTTTAATACATTTGAGAGGTTGAAAATATTTGTTTCGTTTCTGTCCCTTTAGGTACCGAGAACTGCCAGAAAAATTTATAATTTCAAACAACATGTCAACCATCAAATAGCTTATTGTCTTGACTCAATGAGAGGAGGCTTCATTTGTATCATAATTTTTAGTTAGCTTTTTAATTGCATATTATAGCATCATACCCCATGTATTATAATGAAGAATAAAGCAGTCACAAATATGCCAGCCCAATGAAAACAAATGTTCAAATGTGGTGCTGTCCACTCAAGCAGGGAGCAATCAACAGAAATTAGGCCAGAGTGTTAAGAGATATGGTGGTCAGATTTAACTTGGTTATGAACCCATGACCCAGAACTCAACTGAGCCCAATTTTTCAATGACCAACAAGCATGGCATGAAAATTCTCAATAATAAAAAATGATTTATGGTAGTTGTCTTTCTGAATGAAAATAATCATTTAATTTCATGAATCAAGAAAAATTAGGTCTCCTCTCATGATCTTCAGATATGATATCATGTATATATGAAATGCACTTTCGAAAAAATCTGTTTTACAGTAGTTCTCGGTACCTGAACACAGTGAAATTTTAAAGATTTTTCATGTCATAAAAGTAAAGTAAATGAGATTATAATAACCAATGGTTCTTATGTATGGTACCACAATAATCTCTTGTACAAAATTTCACAAAGATATTCCTGATAGATTTAGAGAAAATACATTTTGAAATACCAGGACATTTTGGCAAAACGTGCGTCTGACCCTTAATCTTCAATGTTGACTTTAAACTCCGCTTTTTAGTGCGATCCCAGGATCGAAGTTTGAAAGACGAATGAGCGGTGCCCAATACACCACATGACTTACATGTGGACATGTTGAGTATATACACTTGCTCTAAATTTACAATATACTATAGTATAACATGAAATTACAATTACAAACGGAAATGTGGGAAAGAGGATCAGGAGGGAAGAAGAGCACTCGGCATGAATCTCTCGGCGCTTATACTCGGGGAGAGCTTTCCGATGAATGGCAACAAGCCATATTGCCGACTAAATTCTTAAAAGTTACCCATAATTCTGCTGTGGTTAAGAAGTCGATTACTCAGAGCATTACTGTATATAGCCATCTCGTCGACGACTCTCCTTATATGGACCTCAATTGTTCGGTTGTCATATAATCTGCCAATTGGAATCACAGACGAGCCTTCTTTTCACCGCAAATGCTGGTCAGATCTCGTGCACTATTCACCCCATAAACGACCTTGATTCAATCGACGACATTTCAAACATCCGAGGGTTAGATAACTTAATCGAATTTTCTTTGATATGTCTGCGGGAAACGGGAACAAAATCGCTACTTGTTAAACAAATTGGACATTAATCAATGCGATGACTCACACGCACAAACCAATCGACAAGAGTGCGCGGTCAGTGTTCCATTGTTCTGGCACGGAACAGACCGGACAACCGGAGCAGGCCACAATCAAACAATTCGATATATGTGTGGTCAGTGTTCGATTTTCGAAACAGGAACACTCAAAGAACAGTCAACTCCACACATTGTGGAGACGCCAGCGCACTATACGAGTATACCATGTTCGGTTCAGGTGACGGAACACTCACCGAATGTCAAATTATATTCAGAAATAGCTGAGTAGGAGGGGCCAGTGTCACTAGATCAAACGGAACTGACAAAATATACACGCAATCCAAGACAAACAAAATAGACAACAAATCGGCGGACGTATGCAGTCCGTGGTCTATTGTCCTGGAACGGAGTTGACCGGAGCAGGTCACACTCACTCACGCAGTCAATTGCCAATAGGCGCGGTTACATATATGTACACAGTTCGATTTGGGAAGCAAGAAAACTCACTGGACAGCCATTTCCTATTAATACGTTCGGTAGAATGTAACACTCCCCAACATCCAATTTAACAAAGAACGGCCACTCTTCTATTCGAAATAAAACGGTTATATAATACACTCAGTTCCTTTGTTTGATGACATCATAATTGCCAGTCCATTATGCTGCCTGAACTTAAAGGGGTACTGTACACTAAATGGGACTCGGGTCATAAACTCATTTTCATTATAATTACTATATGTTGTTTGCACCGTTCATGTGACACATGGGTGTATTTTTGCGCTAATCCATGGCTCACATCCATTCATTTATGGCCGGATTTATATAGTGTACAGTCCCCTTTAAGATTTACTTTATTTCTTTCTCCCATTCAGTTACAAAAGTATATATTGTAATGGTCTATCATCCATCTGGATGGGTTACCAAGACAAACAAGCAGATGACAGATGATAAAAGTGCAGAAGGAGTCATATTTATTGCAGGAAAATGTTCAGATAATAAGTTCAACAAACAGTTGAACTTATTGGGTTGATTGTTGTATATCAGAATGTAGGTTTAGGTTTGGAGTATCAGAAGCCAGGGATATGTTACATTAGTTCAGATGTTAACCCTTTATATACCAAAATGGAATAAATAAATGCAATACCCCCAATTCATCCAGAGCTTCATCCATAGTACAGTAATGCCTTAAATAATCGACTCCTTAACCACAGCAGAATTATGGGTAACTTTTCAGGATTTAGTCAGAAATATGTATATATATATACATATATATATTATTTAGGATATTACTGTAGCTGTCCACAGACCTAACAAAACTACACTGTCTCTCTTAATATATTTTACTTGGTTTATGTTACAAACTGATCGATATATGAATCATTACTATACCTCTTGAGACACATATTCAATTCATTATATTTAATACTAGCAGGGTTACCAGGCGTTGCCCAGGTTAATGTATGCTGTGGATATTTGTTGGGAATAGAGAATGCTCTTGCTTAAAGTGTTATACGTTTTCTCATTAATTGTATATTCAAATAGCATCACAAAACATGATTATTACAGTCATGGAATATAAGTAGTGGCTCACCTTGCCAATTGTCATTCTGTTTATAGCGATTAATCCGTTCCACCAATAATGAAATATTTATTTATTTACATCTGCGTATACATTAGACGTTATTATATGATACATGAACATCATAAACACATTAGTTCGATAAAAGAAGATAATTGGGTTTTACATATTGAGATGTATCAATCTAGTCAGTGGGTTGGACTAAGATATCGAGGACACCTGGCTATCATATCTCCATGAAGATACAGATGTTTCAAAGAAATTTCCAGGTGCTCCTCTGTTCATGGTGCTATATATTGGCTAAATATTCTTAGTTTAAACGAAATATTGCTGCGCACATATGTCAGCGACATGTGCCAGGCACAGAGCGAGATTTTGAGTTGTTTATGTCAGTCGATGAGTCTGTTCTAAAACCCTTGTCAGATGTCAGTATTGGTAGGATCCTGAAAAGTCTTTTGCTACTAACTGCATTTTCTTGTATATCAGAAGAAACTATATTTGACTGCACACTGTGACCACTATTTTTGAACAGGCCTTCCATATCTCTTGACAAATTCTAACTTTTTGTGGAAATTGTATTGAATGGAACAGACTAAATTTTGTTATTATATATATGCAATCCTCTGACGGTTCGAGGTCTCTCAGTTTGCACGAATATATGTATCTCTTCAATAGAATGATAAATATACGTTTAATGCTTCTTCTAGTTATCTCTTTTTGCTACCTGATTGTGTGAATGCCTTGATTGCCATTCCCATATAAATATGACTGTTAAGAAGATATAATTGTTCAAGTGACTTATGTGGGTCACCATATGTCGGGATTGTGAAATGTGAACGCCCAACTACTTAAAATGATATGGAGATGGCCTGGTGACTGTATATAACTTATATGTGGATATCGGCGAATAGTAATCTTATCAATGATAGTGCATATCCGCTCGCCATCCGTGACGCAAACGACACCAAATGTGATTTAATTCATGGTATATCATTAGAGAAACACGTGTATGAATTTGGTGGAATTTAGTTTATTAAATCAATTGTTGATGCAACGCTGACTCGAACAACGCCATATTGCGAAGGTGATTATGTATTCGTTTGGTGGAAATTAGCGACAAAACTATTTCACCATATTTTTAAATTTCCCCTCCCACCAACAGCGTCATTTTAGAAAATTTTAACCCGCGCCATTATCTTCCTTGTAAAAAGTTACCCCTCTTAGAACACCTTGGTGCCATCTCGATTGTACCGCGTGAAGTCATATATAGAACGCACACAGACAGACAAAAAGATATACAGACGGCACGATTTTATTTCTTGTATCATTTGAGAAGAACGTGTCTGAATTTGATGGTAATTGGTACTAAAAATATTTTGTATCAGTTTTGATGACCCTCCCGTCCCTATTTCGGACTCAAGCTGCACAGACGAAGACCCATTAGAGATTAGAGATGCATATATATGAAATTGGTGAAACTTGGCGAGTATATAAATTCGTATCAAATTTAAGGTCCCCATATCTCTCATCCATAGGGCACCAATTTGGTGTATCTAAACCACACGATAAGATTCCTCGTATCACGGAGAAGAATATGTATCAATCTGGTGGAAATCGGCACTAAACATATAGATATAATTTTTTGTGTCCCTCTCATCTCTATACACCACTGACTCGAATGGCCCCACTTGTGACATCCTTAAACCTCGCGATTACACTCCTGATATCAAGGAGATGAGTGTTTATAAGTTTGGTGATAATCGGCGACTAAACAATTTTTTTATCAAATTTGGTGCCAACCCCTCCCCTCTCCATCTCTCACACAAACAGCAATATGGCGTCTTTAAATCACGATTAGATTCCTCGTATAATGGATAAGAACGTGTATCAATTTGGTGGAAATTGGCGCTAAAAAAATTGTGCATCAATTTTGGTGCCACTGTCCCTTTCAATGCAAGCCTGACTCGAATGAGGCCACATTTGACAGATATAAGCCACACCATTAGACTCCTCATACCATGGGGATGATTTGTATTAGTGTGGTGGCAATCGGCGACTTATTATCAAATTTAGTGCCCACCCCCTCCCAATCTCTCATCCAAAAACAATTTGGCGTTGTTAAATCGCACAATTAGATTCCTTGTATCATGAAGAAGAATATATATCAATTTGGTGGAAATCGGCGCTAAAATAATTTTATCAATTTTGGTGCCCCTCTCCCATTCCGTTCATCCCTGACTCAAACGACGCTACTTTTGACATATTTAAACCACACCGTTGGACTGTTCATATCATGGGGATGATTATATGTAAGTTTCGTGGCAATCGGCGTCAGAAAAAATATCTGCCCCCCCCCCCCCCTCCTTCCGTGCACCCCTGACGCGAACGGTGCGACTTTTGCCATATTTAAACCACGCCATTAGATTCCTCATATTATGGGGATGATTATATATAAGTTTGGTGGCAATCGGCGACAAATTTTTTTTCTGCCCCTCCCCCTTTTCTGCCCCTGACAACAACGGCGTCACTTTAGAAAATTCTAACCCCGACCATTATCTTTCTCGTAAAAAGCTACTCCTAGTAGACCCCTTTGGCATCATCTAGATGGTCCCCTGTGAATTTCTATAGAACACAGACAGACAGACAGACAGACAGACAGACACACAGACAGACATTCGCAAATATAGATATAGATATACCTTATGTGTTCTAACTTTAGTGAATATTTATTTTGTCATATACTAGGGGGCGGTAGGAGGACAACATTCTTGGTTATGCTGTCCCATATAACTCATTATCAAAAATGTCAAATTATATGTGTTCATTGCTGTGTACATGTATCGAGTTATAAATACATATTCATAGTCATTATCTCAGTCAATTCAAAAGTGTACATCGGAATGGTCTATTATTCATTAATGTGGAGGGATGTTAATGTGGTAAACTCAGACGGCAGATAAATAAAAGTGAAGAAGGATCTATATTTATCGAGGGAAATGTTCAGATAATAAATTAAACTATGGTCGCTTGTTGAACTTATTATCTGAACATTTGCTATGTGATAACTACAGTACTCGTCAACGATGCTTCAGTATAGAAAGTGCTAATTACGTTTAGGAATTTACATGACAGTTGTGTAGTAAAACTGTAAATATAAATATGCAATAATTCTCTTTTTTACAAATGATTATTGGACCGAAGCGTTACGATTAATGCTAACCTTGGAAACCCGGATGTGTGACGACATCGATCTCGTGATGTGGTTTCAATGTGACGTCAAAATGAGTGAACGGCTTCTGCGAAGTTGATGAGGCGGTATGTGGCGTTGATTGGTCAATCGGACGTTCCGAGTAGATGATAACTGGTCCAAGGGACGCAACTGCAACGGACGACGTTTCTTCTCCATAGAACTTAGAAGTTTGAGTTGGCACGGTTACTACTGATTTGATGGATGGCTCCAGAATTATAACCGATGACGTAGTTGCAAGATCAACAGTTCTGCTGATACTCGAACTAAAGTCAGGTATCATGGCAGCAGTTGTGGAAATATCAACAATCACAGGATCAACAGAAGACGTCACGCGATCACTGGTTGAAGAAGTCGTTGTTATCTCTGTTATTTGGGTACTAGTTATAGCTGACCGGGTACTAGTTATAACTGACCGGGTACTAGTTATAGCTGACCGGGTACTAGTTATAACTGACCGAGTACTAGTTATAATAGGCCGACTACTAAACGGTACCTCACTTGATGAACTAGAGTCGTGACTCGAACTGTGGAGCACGGCATAGCTACTCGAATCGAAGAAAAACTCCTCTTCCGAATCCGTATCATCTTCAGATCCGACTAGCGGTCCGCTTCCGGATCCAGATCCTGAACCAGAACCAAAATCGTCAATGTCAGTCTCCGTTTCCATGTCAACGTATACGTAACTCGAAGCCGGCGACGCGGTTATAACTGCGAATTCCACCACACTCGTAGGCGTGACATCGATGTAAGATGACTCAGGATGAATAATTTGAGAATTGATAAGACTTGGTTGTACATAAGCTTTGGATGTAGTTGAAACGTCGCCCTTCGTCAGTGTTTTGAATACCGTTTCTTGCTGATCTGAAACTTTCTCTTGAATTATAACGTGACTAGACACGTCAGGTTCCGGTATACTGATGTAGGAGGAACTGTCGTAAATCTTGTCGGTAATGTAGGTAGTACTAGGGAAAATATGTTGCGACGATGAATGTATACCATGACTAGTTTGTTTTTCTATAAACGACGTGAACACACTTGAGTCGACCAGTAATGCTGATTCAGTGTGAGCATCAGCAATGGCAGTGGAAACGTCGAAGTCAAGGTCCGCGACTACACGGGACGAACCGAGATCGGTATACGATTTGTCAGCGAAATCGAAATCACCTTCCTGTTCCTGGTCCGGACCTACTCCAGATCCCGATCCGCTCATTTCACCCAACTCGTCAACATTAGCAGACGGCACTGAAGTAACAACACTTGATGGATAAATGACAGCAGATGATGTATAAGTGTATACGTCCGTAGGTTTAACATGTATACTGCTTTTTTTAAGACTTATTTGTTCAGAACTCGAACTGGTGACATACGATTTCAAGACGTGTGACGAAGTTTCAAACATGAAGTCATCAGAAACAACGACAACTTGATATTCCTGGGAACTCGTAATTTGGACACCTTGTACATCACTTGTAAGCACCGGTAGATAGTCTAATTTAATGGAAGAATCTTCAGCAATTGGGACAGTGGTTTGTGAGTGAAATTTCTCTTTAGATATTAACGAGCTATCTTCTGAATAATCCGAGGCAGTGTAATGGGATACTTCGATGGTATCAGATGGAAGCAGAACATCGGACGTAAAGAATGCAGCTGTCACCTTAGTCAAGCTTTCCGACGCCGACGCCTTCTTAGTATGACTGGTTTCTGTGCCGTGGAGGACATGGGTGACGGATTCGCCTGCAAACTTAGATATCTGTGGTTTAGTGTCAACAATGTCACCGGATCCTTGCCCCATGTCATCGTCATCCTCATCATCTGGCCCCGCCCCGCTTCCAAACACGATGTCAGGAGTTCCAACAGACGAAGCGACGTGCACTGACGGCATACGAGTAGCTGAGACCGTTGAAAGAATGTCGCGAGATGACACGGGAGTGGTTATGCCAACATAATGAATGACACGATGCGAAGAAGTCAAATCAATTACTTTTGATCTTTCTAGATGTTCTTCCATTGATGGTTGGATTATTCTTTCAGATGTCTTGGGTTCTTGTGATATAACCCACGTGTCTACAGTACTCGACGAACTATATAGTGGCATATCAATTTGGGTAGACATTTGCGGCAGTACTGGGGTTTCTGATGACCTTTGAGGAGGATGTATTGGTTGCGATGGCAACAGGAAAGTAGTCGGATTGTACTCAGTGCTGTATGATATGGGTGATGGTAGGATGGTAAGAATTGGTGTCATCGAACGTTGTGGGATGACAGTAGATTGTTGAGACGGTATCACGGACGATGCTTCGGGTGTTAACGTAGAAGAATCCGTCACTTTTAGAATTGTCAGCTTGTCGTCTGGTTTTTGATAAACGACAGACGAGTCATCAGTTGTCGGTCGGGACATTGAGGTTATTCGTGGTTGTTCTGGTGATACTGATGGTTCGACGAAGACGGTTTCTGTCGTCTTCATCGTGTATATGTCAGACAATTCAGACGAAGAGTCCTCGTACAGGAAGACAGCGATTGATGAAGGCACTACATTAGTCGAGATATAAACTATGGGCATGTTGGTATCATGTACTGTAGACGAGGGCGGGAAATCACTTTCTAGCACCGGAAATTTCGTCGTCATATCGACGTCTTTCTCTGGAATGACATGTACTTTTGTTGGTGGTGTTCTCGTCATCACTGGCGTGGGAACGGGTGTCTTTCTGTCTGCTCGCCTTTTCTTACGTTGCTCGGAGACTGTTGGTTGTACTTGTGATGTCACGTACCACCCAACAACCCCATACCCGAGCTCCTTTGTAAGGCGCCCAGCTTCTGTGTTATGTTGGATGACCATTACCAAATTCTTAAGCTCCTTGAAATAACCACATGACACAGACCACGTGACCTCTAAATAATCCGTCTTGTTCGAATCAATGTTTCCGGGGCCAGCCGCAACAACATGTTTATTTCCGTTTCCAAGACTGTCCTCAGACGCTGTGAATTTCTTTAAGAAAATTTTATAAATATTTATCTGTATGAAATTTGAAACTTTGTTCAAAAGTCCGATTCTCGCATTGACGTCGGTGTTATCAATGGATTCGTCTAAAACGACGGTGACTGACGTTCCTCGCGACGCATCGACACACGCCGACGCCGCGCGACCTTTCGTCACCCCGTCGACCTTGACCTTGAAGACGTCAGAGTAACCATTGCACGTTCCCGTTGTCCGATCAACACACGCTGCTGTCGCGGTGATGAAATGGTCGCCGACATCCTTCTCAATTGGTAGCCCAACGAGCTTCGACTCGGTCGAATTTAAAAGCAGCCAGTCAGGTAGAGTATGACCCGATGAACCAGAAACCTGGAATGTAAAAACAAACATTGAAATAACGAGGTGCATGGCGAGTAAATAATGATCCGAAAATAGAGAATTCTATACGATGTTTCGTGATAATAAGGTCCATGATCAAACCTGGATATAGTGTGTCTGACATTTGCAGATGGGGTACTCAGATGGTGAATCTATTGAGGCTTTCCTGCATAGTGGGCTAGCATCACCAAGTTCACCCTCTGGTAACCTCATTCTGCTTAGTCCCCATCATCTGGGAATTAACTATAGTCTCAAATTAGCATTGTTCTTTAGTAACCTTTTCCTTTCTGTTCAGTTTATATATCCCCTAATTTGCAGAAGATAAATTGCATAATCCAGGTGACTATATATATATATATATATATATATATATATATATATATATATATATATGTATATATAATGGGTGAACATCACCAACTTCAACTGGGGAACCTCAATATGATCCTATGTCGCCCATATCAGTTAAGGCTGAATCAGACTGAGGTTCCCAGAGGGTGAATTAATTTTGGTGATGCTAGCCCGCTGTGTGGGATAGCGTCACTAAATTCACCATCAGT
Source organism: Siphonodentalium dalli (assembly GCA_032622095.1). NCBI lineage: Eukaryota > Metazoa > Mollusca > Scaphopoda > Gadilida > Siphonodentaliidae > Siphonodentalium > Siphonodentalium dalli. The sequence goes on from CP136061.1 coordinate 98,642,400, forward strand.
GAATCTCATTCTGCAAATGTCAGACGCACTAAATCGAGGTTGCCTGTTTTATATACCTGTGCCTTTTGCGTCTAACAATCCGATGGCGTGAACCATTGGTGTTCGAGGTAATTTCAAAATCATTGCCACTTAATGCCCATAGCGTATACAACTAATGGTCAAGTTCAACTGTCCAGCACTATTCAATAGAACAATACGGTCGGTGACACTAAACCGACACCGAAAACCCACGAATCCATATCATCATACGATAGTGTTGAGAGTCAAAGTTCAAATTGTGCTTTTTGAAAATTGTAAATTTACCAACCAATTGGCAAATCTGGAATTTAGAAGAATGCTAGAACAACATCGGATTAACTAACGCTCTAGAATGTGCTGGATCTGCCATGTTCTCAGTTATTCAGAATTTCTATACGATTGGATGATTAACATATATAATGAGGGGGGAATTACTTGTTTTATGTGCTTGTACAGTATATGATATATTAATCATTTATCATTTAAATTTTTCTAATTTGATGACTATGACTGTGGTTATTTATTCATCACTCATTCATATATTATATACACTTGTCTATACAAGGTAGTATTATAACATGGAATGAGCTGTCGGGGACAGCATACCCAAGGGGGTAGTCTACCTGCCGTCCCCGTTGAATGGTAGTATTTAATATACATGTAATAATAATTTGATTTTATCTAGGTTTTGACTTGTTAACTTTAAAAATTGGTACATAAACGTTTGTTTCTTGGGTAACAGTAGAAAACGTTCGTCGTTCACCGTTCGTCACTCCGTGAATGGTGTGATATATAGAGTACAAACATGTGGATGAGGCCAGTGGATAACCATGATGCAGCATTTGAGTACATGAGCATGAGAAATGTGAGTGGATAATAGGCTTTGATGATCATATGTCACTTTAAATATCGGTTCATCTTAGATGGAAACAATAAACTTGTCAGATCGACACACACCGCCATGGGTTATGGAGTTCGCAGTAATGATTATGTGCATGGAAATGCAAATTTCGCATAAAAACTGCGGTTGTTGTACAAAGATGTACAAAGCAATTCCCACGCAATGTACCCATCACTCACACGAACGGGAGAATCGGTCTGAGGCAAGGATGGACAAATTTATGACTTATTATGCGAACATGTGTGCAGATAATGCGAGCACTATGTATGATACCCCGAATTCGATTACCGGCTCCCGACTTTTTTGTGTTATGACCCATTAGCCCTGTTCGTCCCGATGAGGCATCGTGGGCGCTAACGACTCTCATGATGTTTATACATCTATAATTGCAGGAAACTCACACTTCCTCTTTACATCTCCCTCGATACCAATGAAAAACTCCACTGTTTTCATTATATAACTGTTCATCAGGGAAATTATGGGAATTATGAAACACCAAGGTCGTCGTGATCATACCAGATGTCACGGTAAGGTCACGGGCGAACTGCTTACAACAGTCAGTCTATGATTGCCTGGGCGGTTTGAGAATGCGTGTTTAGACCAAACGAATATAATGCTTTCCTATATTCGATAATGTTTTCGGACTGCAATTGCAATTCGTTGAAAAGTTTCAAACATATAATATAGGGGGTAGATCATGCATGAATCTCTACTATGGCTTACGCCCGTTGAGATCATATTCCACCAGTACAAAACCTGGGAACTTTTTGAAGGTTTGGCAGGGAACTTTATAAAGAACTTTATAAAATAACATGTGGAATATATTTCTTAGTTATTATTTGTTCCTTGATAATGTACTTCACTGTAGATGAAGATCCTAACTCGAAATTGCATGCTTTTTTCATTGACTTTTGTGAGCCGATATCGCAATAAACATTGAATTAATTACCCAGGAGAAATTTCATAATTGTAAGCGATGCAAAGCAAAACCGCTCACAAAGTCACTTAAATCGTGAAATTTCGAGTTGGGACCTTCGTCTACAGTGAAGTACATTATCAATGAATAGATAATAACTAAGAAATATATTCCCCGTGTTTTCAACTTTATAATGTTCCCTTTCAAAACTTCAAAATGTCCAAGGGTTTGTACTTGTGGAATATGATCTATACGGGCGTTAGCCATAGTAGAGATTCATGGCATGATCTAATATGTAGGGGGCTGTTAGTTTGGAAGCGAAAAGTTGGGCAACGAAAATCGGCCGCTGGGGGAGTAAAATTTTAAATGTTGGCCTCTAAGGCGAAAAGTTGGGCAACGAAAATCGCCCGCTGGTGGAGTAAACATTTGAAATGTTGGCCTCTAAGGCGAAAAGTTTCCAACAGTTGGGAAAAGTTTGAGGTACCGGTTGGAAAATCCCATGCAACCAAGGGGTGTGTGAAAATCAACCAACGGGTGTGTGCAGATGGAAATTTTCGGACCTGGACATTTCGGCATGGTTCAAGGTGATACGGGATAGATCACACTATGATATCTACTCTGCTAACACCCGTAGAGATCATATTCCACCAGTATGAAACCTGGGACCTTTTTGATGTTGTGGCAGAGAAGTGTGTGACATTGAATAAACAGTGCAGGTAATATATTTTCTAAGTTAAAATCTGTTCCTTAGTAATCTAGTTCACTGTTGAAGGTCCCAACTCGAAGTTGCACGATTTAAGTGACCGTGTGAGCGATTTTGCTTTGCGTCGCTTACAATCTTGGAATTTCTCCCGGGTAATTAAGTCAATGTTAATTGCCATATCGGCTCAAAAAAAGTCGAAAAAGACATGTAATTTTGGACCGCTACTACTGCGCAGTACATTATTGAGGAACAAATGTTAAAAAAGAAATATATTTCCTGCCTTGTTTGTTCAATGTTATAAAGTTCCCTGTCAGAACGGGTCAGAACACCAAAAAGTTCCCAGGTTTTGTACTGGTGGAATATGTGACCCGCCATATCAAATCCAGTCGTAAGTCGGGATTTTTTTTACCCTGTGCCAATGCATTATCTTATATATGCGAGTCTACCATAGGTCGCCTCACATATATAAGAGAATGCATTGGCCTAACAATTTTTTATCATTTTTTTTTAAATAAATGTTTCTGACAATTTTTAGGACATAAAATAAAAAAACCTGCAGGGAGTCCCACACATATATAGAAGCATATAGAAGAGTGTCGTCTGCTCATGTTTGTCTGGGGCTCTGTATGGGTGAAATTATAATATTGTTTTAAAGAATACAAGAAAAAATTATTAAAATTGTAAAAAATTGTTAGGCCAATGCATTCTCTTATATATGCGAGGCGACCTATGGTCGACTCGCATATATAAGAGAATGCATTGGCACAGGGTAAACAAAATCCCGACTTACGACTGGATTTGATATGGCGGGTCACATATTATCTCTATACGGGCGTAGCCATGACTGCCTGTGGATTGACCCTTACCCATATGAATTAAGCAATGTATAGAGTTCAACGAATGGTGTCTATAATATATGTGTGATCACATAAAAATAAGTTTCATACATCAACAACTCAACCAGTTCATATTATACATGTAGTCTATACATAGACCCTCCAAAGCAGATATGACCGCTAACGCACTGGTGCCTTCGTGAGATTTGTTATGACATTTACAGCAATATTTGTTAAAAATATAGTTAACCCTATACTATATGGATTCTCTAACTCAGTTAAAACAGTGTATATCGGAATTGTATATTATGCGTATATAGTATATACACATATAGTAAAGAAAGGATGCTTGCATGGTTTTAGGCCAATTTTTACCAAAACTATTTTATTATTTATTTAGAATCTATTGTATGCAATAACATGTTTGGAACAAGAAGCACTAGAAATACGCTATTTTGATTTATATTTGAATTGCTTATACATATATTTCATATTGTTTCGAATAGCAAAAAATATTTATTTAATTTATTTTTATTTGGCAACAACAAAAATGATATGATTTGCTATTTATATGTGTACTTGGTATGTCACAGTACGTTTTCAGCATTTTTTTCAAATGACAAACCAGAAAAAGTTGTTAAATTATGTTGTTGTTGTTGTTGTAACTAGATATATGGAACCATGAATGTATCTATGTAAATGATTATGATCATGATTATTTATTCATAACTCATTCATATAGTATATACAACTATCTATACAGTGTAATATTATAACATGCAATGAGCTATCGGGGACAGCACAACCACGAGGGCAAACTCCAGGCAGAGTTATCTCCCATCGCTCCGCTGAGATATCACTGCCATAAGGATATTTGGTAAGGATTTCTTACGTGTTCTTAGGTCATATGTTCTAGGATTAAAATTGTCTATGTCTGGCTCAGTCTATATTGTTCTTATCAATACCGAAAGAATTACCATTATTGCGACTTTTGGTGGTCAATATAAGATAATAGGTGACTAAATATAGTTCCGACGATATGTAAAAATAGATGTATCGGTCCGCAAAGTACCATCCTTGTGGCAGTGCTACATCGCAGTGCTAACGTAGAGGGCGCTGCATGGAGTTTTCCTAGAGGGTTGTCTATCTGCCGTATCCCGTTGAACAGTAAATATAACTATACGTGTAATAATATGCATCTTTAACAACCTTGAAATTATTAACACAATACCAACATATCTCAATAGTTCCATTTAGCATGGTGCACTAAGTACAGCAGATTAGTGATATTCGCTTCATATAAGCAGAAATCGTCTTCAACATGGCGATTCGCAAATACGATAGCCAGCATCTCTCCGGAGATCTATTCCACAAAGCATATTTGCATAATTGCAATAGACGGGAAAATCCGCTAGTACTATCCCGATAAATACAATGGCATTGTGTTACTGTGCAGCGTAACCTAGCGAGTTACCCAGATCAGACGAAAGGAATGCACTCCTTATCGCATTCCGTTATACTCCAGCCAGACGACGTCAGTTCCGATTCCGGTTTTTGCTGTAAATCCATTCGATCTTATTGTTCGGCATGCTACACCAATTTGATAAATTTTGCTATATTGAATTATTGGATGAAATAATGGGCTGTCGAGTGCGCTGGAATGAAACGGTGCGGTTAACTTCGTTATAGTTCCCGATTTATCAACATGATAGTGATCGCTTCTGTGCAATGTCTGTTTGGTTTAAATTCTACACAAATGGAACGATTTCGCTACCGTCACGTGCCAATATCACTCATATCGCCAATCGCGGAGCAGTATAAGGGAGATATTAATATACCATGCAGTATATTTCCTGCCGATGTGTTTTATGATTTGGCTTATGATACTTATCATTTCTGTACATTGTCTGTTTGGTTTAAATTATACACAATTGGAACGATTTCGCTACCGCTATGTGCCAATATCACTCATATCACCAATTACGGAGCAGTATAAGGGACATGTTAATATACCAGTAGCTTTCTTGCAGATGTAGTTTATTATTTTCGCTTAATATTGGAGTGTACTGTAATCCAAATATAATGGTAAGCGAGCTATCACATCGTCACAATCAGTTATAGATACCGACACTGTTAAAACACAGTTGCTGCTGGATTCATTTCGGGGTGCAGGCCAGTGTGGGTATACGGATGAACACGTGGGTATATCTGGCAACCACACACCTAACATACATAGCAACATATATAGCATGGTAGTGCTGCTATATGTTTCCCAAATAAGTGCCAGTGATTTTGAATATATGCTGCATATAATGTGCATCACCCGAATTAGCGATCAGATCGTTAACGTTATGTACGCCATCGCTTTTGGCAACAACTTCGACGCGAAGTAGTCCCGGTTTGTATTCAACGCATGGTATACAATAATGCATATTAAATTATATATTTATTGTGTGCCTCCTATGTGGAGAAAAATATATATAAAGGTTACAATATAAGTCCATATTTAACCATACTCTCAAAGAGAACGACATGCCTCATGCGCCCTCAGAATCGTAGATAGCAAGTAATGTAATCAGAAAGAACGACAACTATATGCCACATCGAAATATGTGAGTTTGCTCAACGCGGCAATGTCTCGGAGGTTTGTTTGATGAATGTATACATGTACGTAACGCTAATCAAAACAGCTGACAATGTCTATTAACAAATTAGCTATATATAGCTACATGTACAATCGGATTTGGGGGGGGGTGGTATTCGATTCCGACAGTATATGATAAATATTGTGCTCCGACACCAGGACTACCCATTTCAACGACAAATTATGGGCGTAACTATTTTGTTCTGCTATGCTACGAGTACATATTTAACCATATTTTCAAAGTAAACGACATGCCTCGTGCGCCCTCCGAATCGTTGATAGGCAGTCATGTGGTCAGAATGAACGACAACTATTCCAGACCGAGATATTCCGCGAACCGTGAATTTGCTCATCATGGCAATGTCTTAGAGGTTTGTTTGATGTATACGTCACGCTAACCAAACAGCTGAGAATGCCTATGGGAGTCGCCGTTACACTGACAGTCTAACATTGTTTAGATCCCAATAACGCGGTGGCGAGTTTTTGTTAAATTACTCAGAATCGCTGCCAGTTTTATTGCCGATCGCAACGTCGCTGCTCACGATCAATCTCAATTTGTGGGAGAAATATGTAGCCTTTGGAAGGTCTCCAGTTCGATAGCTCATAAACCGTGGCAGTAACAAGACGCTATGGTACACAGTCTGACGGCCGATGGCCTCCGCCGATAGCTCACGGTTCTCCCGCTATATCTCGGAATTATTCCGTTATGTCAATGATGTTATGTAATTATATTCATACAAACTCCTCATTCCCGGATCATACTATAACGTCTTGGGGCTTTTTGTATTGGCACAGTCGCCGATCAGCTCAAATCGCGAGATGTTTGTTGCTTATTTTAACAGTCTTTTTAGTGCGTGCATCGATATGTGTGGGAGTAAATATGTGAGATATCAGCGCAAGAAATTGTGTTCTAACAGGGTTGAGAAACACGCCTTATACATGTAACGTGTAATGCGTATGACAACGAATTGCGTAATATATAACGATTGGCTATTTTATAGCCATTGAAATGAGGGGGTTCAGAATAAATACACTGCGTTATGACAGTGGCGAAACCATTGTATTACCGATCGCGCCTTTGTTACTAAATCTCAATTTGTTGGAGAAATATGTAGCCTTTGGAAGGTCTCCAGTTCGATAGCTCATAAACCGTGGCAGTAACAAGACGCTATGGTACACAGTCTGACGGCCGATGGCCTCCCTCGATAGCTCACGGTTCTCCCGCTATATCTCGGAATTATTCCGGTATGTCAATGATGTTATGTAATTATCTTCATACAAACTCCTCATTCCCGGATCATACTATAACGTCTTGGGCTTTTAGTATTGGCACAGTCGCCGATCAGCTCAAATCGCAGGATATTTGTTGCTTATTTTAACAGTCTTATTGGTGTGTGCATCGATATGTGTGGGAGTAAATATCTGAGATATCAGCGCAAGACGTTCCAGCAGGGTTGAGCAATACGCCTTATAACATGTAATGCGTATGATAACTAATTGCGTAATATGTGGACGAATGGCCAACAACCATTTAAACAACGTATTTCGGAATAACTACACCACATGGGTGAAACCAATTTATTGCCGATCGCGCCTTTGTACTCAATCTCACTTTAAACATGTATAGAATTTGGAAGGTTCGATAGATCACAAACTGTGACAGTAACATAACGATATGATACACAGCCTAACGGCTTATCACTGCCGGTTTCTCTCGCCCCACCCCAGAATCAGTGTGCTGCTGTCATAATTATGCCAAATGACCTTTTTTTTTGTAACGGGAGCGACATGCATGAGAAATTGAGAATCAAATTTATAGTATGAGCATCTGCTAATTGATTATAGGTAATACAGCTTAGTGTGTAACAAAGGGCACTCATGACAGTGGGCCACCAAATACAATAAACCAGTAATGAGGAGTAACACAATAATCCTTTGTCTGGCATAAGGCTGAATGGCAGACGGTGCATGGGTTGTTGTATATTGTCAATTCGCATGGTGGGATTAAAGGTCTAGACACGGTATTGGAAGCTACGGAAATAATTATATAGAATGTTAGATGTTAAATAAAACAAAAACATGCATTAATTGTGAGACCAGAAATGAGGATTTAAATTGGCCAAAGTGTTTTTAATTCCCCATTGCTAGATATGATATTACACAGTCAATTGGAGCTTTCCATATTGACACATGCGCCGATGTGTTGTTATCTTCGTTGCCCTTTCTTTTCAATTGTATTCAATGGTGTACATATATATGTTTGGGTATCTGTGAGATTGTTATTGCAAGACAAATGTTTCAAACAGGGTTGAGAAACACGGCCTTATATAACGTTTAACACGTATGCGCATTGTAGCTTTTCGTATATTGGCAAAAGATTCAACGATACAGTATTCTAGAAAGCGGCATTGCCACTTTTTATATATGTTATTGTTGGGTAGCTGTGGTGCATATGAATATGTATGAACTTGGTATTTCTTAAAGGTACTCAATCCGATCAGACGCTCCTAAATTACTATTTCTTTGGCTTCGGGGGTAATAACCACTTGATTTTAGAGTTATCCATCTGCACCCGCATCTTCGTCCGTTTGGCCACTTGCTTCTGGTCCACAAATAATAGAAATAGCAAACTTCAAAAATCGATATCTAATCACCTTGAGCGTCTGATCGGATTGAGAACCTTTACTGTCAGGAAAATATTGTTTTCAAACAACATGTGGATGTTAATAGTGATTTATAACCCACTGTGGACTAAGTCTTAAAGATACGGTTGGCCTTGGCGGTGGGTATCCTGTGAAAATATTTCCACCCGTCAAAAACCGCCACAAACAGAAAGAACATCAAAATGTAGACAGACTTTGTCCGTATACAAATAAGAAATATCGCATAAACTGTATGGTATTGACATATGTTTGACCATTGTTATGTAAACAAAAGCATAAAAAGTTACTTTCCTGGTGTTTGTTTATATTATGATGGTAAACGTAAAGAGCGTTCTTTGTTGGTGAATTCCTGATATGGAATTAATAAAGAGCGTTTCTGCCATTTATGTGTGATTAGCCAGTAGCATTCTGCTGTCTTCTGTAACACAATCATACTCTTGCTTAGGTAAAATATAGTAGGTCTTTATGATAACATGCTGTTTACGCGATGGTCATGGTATATATATAACGAAACTGTATGCGTTTTAATGTTTTTCTGTTTACGGTGATTGGAACAAATATGAATATTTTCGATAACAAAGGCCGCACGTGCCTTTAAGCAGGCAATTCTTCAAGGATTGGCCATTTATAAACGGACAATCCGTACCTCAAATGTTCGTTAATTAATGGACAATCCGACCACGCGTGGCACGCGAGCATGGGATTGTCCACTAAGTGATGACATGTATAGCTAATCCTGCATGTTAGCTTCATATTTAATATGAAGGGCAATAACTCTATAAAGAATGTTAATTTACTAAATAACGGCGATTTGTATGAGATATTTGAAGAAGAGTTTTTGACGAAATAACGGAAATATTCGAAGTGTTTTTAAAGAGCGTTTGTATAGGGTATGAGCCTGTAAAGGAGTTGTCCGGCACTAACAGGTGACCAAAAACCATCGGGGATAGCATAAGGAAACAGTCCTAAGATCATTTATTTCCATTATGGTCCCCAATGGATTCAGGCCACATGAGAGACCGGAACACACCCGTACGCTTGCTATACCATCACGAACTACTGGTTTTAAAATATATTATGTTATAGTTAACCAATGAGATGTAAACGGTCAGTTGAAATTAAAGTCACGATAGGTGACAGTGAGCTGAACGGCACATATTTTCCACTAGAGTTAAAAAACACTGGAGAGATATATCGATTAAAATAGGTGAAAGGGTGTCTTTGACTACTGTGTAGGCTATGTGGTGATGATAAGACTAGCACCAACTTATCGTAGTGTACCATGGGCAGTAAGGTGGTGTCATTCCCTTCGACCTGGATGACACCGTTCGATCACGTACTACGACACCACAGTCAAAGGCTACCCTCACCCTAGACATTAAATAAAAGTTATATACAAAGCAAACATGAAACTACACAATCGCCTACTTTGTTAATAGTATACTTATTGCATCCTGAATGCATCCCATGCACTATATAAATGTGCTGCAATCAATGTGTTCGACACGAAGATGTGGTGTGTGTGTGTGTGTGTGTGTGTGTGTTCGATGTACGAAGAAAGGCCGGCGTCACCAAAGAAAGAAAGCCGAGAAGAACGCGTGGAACGACATCGTGTGCGGATCAAACAGGTCATCTCTCAGCAGGAAAGACATACCAGTGCAGTAATTATGAATTCCACCTGCTGAGAGACCGTCAAATCTACATTTTTTTATGTTTGAAATTTCTTAATAAAAGCTAAACATGAGGGGTGAAGGAATAGACCTCTCGGTCTATTCGACCATCCCTGGGTTAGCGCCCAAAAACCACTACTTCGCGTGTTCAACCCGACAAACACGTACATGGCCCAATGATCAAGAGACTATAAGATCGTGATGCTACAAACTCGAATTAGCCAACGATATATGTCATATATAGTGACTTTGATCGAGCGTCTTTGATCCAGTTCAGACGCACTCGAGCCAGATTGTCGTTATTGAGGACCCGACTACAATATATTGACTTGGCAAAACGCCGGAAGTAAATTGGTATTATCCACCAAGACACGAGAAACTCTCAAGAGTAATTAGACCAGGCCAATAAACCTTGTTTGGCAGCAAAACAATCAGTTGAACCCATAATCAATGAGATTCTTAAGAGCGGGGCACCCTAGTCCCACACAGTACGGATGAGTGAGGGTTTCAGTTTTATAGAGTGTATGCATGGTAGAGCCATATAGTTAAACGACAACTCCACCATAGTCAGGCCCGTAGGAACTGGGGGCAGGGGGGGGGGCCAGCCCCCCCCCCCAATAATTTCCAGAATTTTGTTATTTTATTTGATAAATATTGGGATAGAATTCATCAAATTTGCTTGAACTTAATATAATAACGAATAAGTGATTAGCAAGGGGGTTAGTACCCTGTTGCCAATGCAACAGTAACAAGTGGTATATATGATATATTGCACTCCGGGTGAATCTGGTTATAACAGGATAGACTCCAAGGGTAATGTGTGAATTGATCATTAACTCAGACCGGATTTATCTGGTTCTATCCAGATTGATCGTACTCAATGCATAAATCCCGAATAATTCTTATTATATTCACACTAAATGTGTCCACATTAGAAGGCGCTGTCCCATAGAGACAGGTCATGACGATCAAGGTCGCATATAATATGCAAATACAAAATAATTCCGCATATAAAATGCTCAAAATAGGCATGTACTTTGCTGGATCAAATTAAATAAGCAGCACAAGTCAACCGATCTAAATTCGATGGAATATATGAACTCCGTGCTCAGAATACTCATTAAAGTTGCATATAATATACCGAATTATAAAATTGGCACATATTGTGCATGCCCAAAGGAATGGTGCTACTGGCCTCGACAAATCAGGTCAATCACATTTAAAATAGGCATATATTATGCCGATCTATTTATCACGCCGTTCCCTGATGAAATTCCGCGTTACCACTATCATACTATAATAGTGGAAAAGTGAATCGAAACATATGCTCAATTTAAATTATGACTATCCAAGCGATGTATGAACATAGAACATGGACCACTGGTCTGGTGCTAGATTGTTGGGTATATTCCACAACCAAAAATTCAAACTCCCAACATGCACAATGTGACATTTGCAATGCCAAAATGAACAAGAGAGCGTCATTTCAATATTGACATTTCAAATTTTTCCCATTATGGAAGGGGAACACCCCCCCCTTCCAACCCACCCCCCTTCTCGGCGCTCAGCGCCTTGGAGCCGCGCAAGCGCGTCTATCAATATTTACCCCCCCCATATCATATACCTTCCGACAGGCCTGACCATAGTCACATACACGTACTGACACTATCGTTCCATGTCAGTTGAATTTGCCCCTTCTATAATTCTTTACAATTAGCATACAAACTAGATCATGCCATGAATCTCTACTCTGGCTAACGCCCGTGCAGATCATATTCCACCAGAACAAAACCTTGGAACTTTTTGAAGTTTTGACAGGGAATTTAATAAAGTGAAAAAAAATAACGCCGGGAATATATTTCTTGGTTAATATTATCTGTTCCTTAATAATTTACTTCACTGTAGATGAAGGTCCCAATTCGAAATTGCATGTCTTTTCTGTGAATTTTTGTGAGCCGATATCGCAAAAAAATATTGAATTAATTACCCAGGAAAAATATTTCCATAATTTTAAGCGACGCAAAGCAAAATTGCTCACAAATTTACTTAAATCGTGAAATTTCAAGTTGGGACCGTCATATACAGTACATTATTAAGGAACAGACACTGAGTAATTAATATACTCCTCGCGTTATTTGTTCGACTTTACAAGGTTCCCAGTCAAAACTTCAAAAGGTTCCAAGGTTTTGTACTGATGGAATGTGATCACTACGGGCGTTAGCCAGAGTAGAGAATCATGGCATGATATACATACAAATCAAATACTCATAATAGTTAATCTATCCCAACTAAGAGAGTCCCAATTGGCGTCGAGATAATCCGATAAAATATAGTTAAAGCTTCACGTGTGTCCAAAAGCTGTCAGTCGATGGTGACAAAACAATAACAATATTTCATGGATGATCAACAAGGGTTTTGTTTTTTCGTGCTAAAGAAAACTGGGCTCCCTTTTCTCTGAGGCGATACATTCTATGACCTAAATACTTAAGTCTGTCCTCGGCATAAAAGTCCCAATGAAATTATTTCACCTATTTATCGACTTATTTTTGCTCCTTAGAACCGTGTCGAACGTGACACAAACAGACATAATTTGATGCGCCAACCTACCATGTGGTTAACAAACGAATGTGTGCAATCGACACGAGTCACAAGTCACAAGACTCACAACATTTTACAACATACATGTATCATTCTCAACGAGTCGGCCATTTCGGCATCGCTCGGAAATAACCTCTTCCATAAATTGACACCATATCTGCCGGACTATTTCAATCACGTGATTGATCATGTGCATCATTGTGACCTACATGTTGTTTTACATTCCAGGCCCTGCATAATACACGTACATAGCAGTATTAACGATAAAGCCAAGCCAACTAGTTTTATGGCGGCTTATTCTACTAAAAGATGCGTCCTCAATGCCAATTGATTCCAGATATCAGGATGTATATATTACAGCTATGCCATTATCTCTATAATCCCATTCATTGGCAAAGAATTAAAAAACATTACATCAAAACGTATGCAATAATTTTTATCAGGAGTTTCCTACACCACGTGCCAAATTCAGATCTCACAAACACAGAAAAAAAAATCGGTGCACCTAAACTAAAGAAAATTCCGCACGATTAATACATAAACACTATTAACAACTTATCCTTAAGAAACCCTTAAGAGAATCATGTCGCCTTCAATTATATCTAAGTGGAAGGATTCGGGAACTATTTTCGTTTCACTTTAATACAATTGGTCTAGTTGAGTTTGCCAAAGTGTCAATAAACTCGGTGGGATGGTTTCAGCTAGAGCGCTGCATTGGTTGTTCGACGGCCAAAAATAACACTCTACCGTCCCAATGCAAACATATTGTATAGGAAAATCCCCCTGTGCTCTGCAAGACTCACGTTTAGAATTGTTTCCGGGTGTTTGGAAAGCCAACTACGACAAAGGTCAACGACATGGTGTGTGTATATATATAATGTTGCCGGTCACAGCCAGTGATTTTACAATGACCATCACGTGTGCTATATCGTCTGCGAATGTACATTCATTTATACTGGTGATCGTAAATTATGCGTGTCCGCTGCATATATTACAAAGGTCGACGATGTATACTACGCGCACACATATGTACATATCTACCTGATACCCTAAAATATAGTTTTGTTCGTGTGTAAAAAATGACTTTTTTCTCCTCCTCACAGATTCAGTGACACATTTTTAAACACAGTTTTAGTCAGAGGGACAAGTCAGTATACGCTTCTGTTATTACGAAATATTGTCCCAATGTATTTGCACTACATGGGAATGAAAAATGTTGCTATTTATATTTGTTTTGCTTGTTTAGAACGTCACGCTATTTTGCTGTAATGGTGTTGATGCTTCTCGTTTGTAATTTTGTCATTAATCTCGATGGGATGTGTTCAGCTAGAGCGCTGCATTGGTTTTTCGACGGCCAAAAATAACACTCTACCGTCCCAATGCAAACATATTGTATAGGAAAATCCCCCTGTGCTCTGCAAGACTCACGTTTAGAATTGTTTCCGGGTGTTTGGAAAGCCAACTACGACAAAGGTCAACGACATGGTGTGTGTATATATATAATGTTGCCGGTCACAGCCAGTGATTTTACAATGACCATCATGTGTGATATATCGTCTGCGAATGTGCATTCATTTATACTGATGATCGTAATTATGCGTGTCCGCTGCATATATTACAAAGGTCGACGATGTATACTACGCGCGCACATATATGTACATATCTACCTGATACCCTAAAATATAGTTTTGTTCCTGTGTAAAAAATGACTTTTCTCTTTTCCTCACAGATTCAGTGACACATTTTGATGCACAATTTTAGTCAGAGGGACAAGTCAGTATGCGCTTCTGTCATTATGAAATATTTTCTCAATGTATTTGTACTATATATGGGAATGAAAAATGTTGCTATTTATATTTTTTTTGCTTGTTTAGAACATCACACTATTTTGCTGTAATGTGTTGATGCTTCTCGTTTGTAATTTTGTCATGTACATATCTACCTGATACCCTAAAATATAGTTTTGTTCCTGTGTAAAAAAAATTCTTTTCTCTTCTCCTCACAGATTCAGTGAAACATTTTGAGACACAGTTTTAGTCAGAGGGATAAGTCAGTATGCGCTTCTGTCACGGGAATGAAAAATGTTGCTATTTATATTTGTTTTGCTTGTTTAGAACGTCACGCTATTTTGCTGTAATGTGTTGATGCTTCTCGTTTGTAATTTTGTCATTAATCTCGATGGGATAGGTTGAGCTAGAGCGTTGCATTGGTTTTACGACGGCCAAAAATAACACTCTACCGTCCCAATGCAAATATATTGTATAGGAAAATCCCCCTGTGCTCTGCAAGACTCACGTTTAGAATTATTTCCGGTGTTTGGAAAACCAACTACGACATGGTGTGTATATATATAATATTATACCGACCACAGTCAGTGACGTCTAAATGACCACCACGTGTGCATATATTACAAAGACCGACTTATGTATACTTTTCGCTTGTATATAATACCTGATACCCTAAGTTAAAGTTTCGTTTCTGTGTAAAAAATGGCTTTTCTCTTCTCTGAACTTGTTACACAGATTCAGTGGAGTAGAACACTAACTGAGAAAAGTTTGCAGAGTCAAAAGTCAACATGAGGTTCTGTCATCAGGAAATATTTCCCCAATGTATTTGCAATAACTGGGAATGAAAACTTTTGCTATTTTTATGTCTTGCTTGTTTAAAACGTCACACTATTTAGCTATAATGTGTGTATATTTATCCATTGGAAATTTGTCAATAATCTCGTTGGAATCAGTTCAGTTGGAGCTTTTCATTGTTCTTTCGATAGTCAAAAAAACAACACTATACCATCCCAAGGCAAACATATCGCAGAAAAATTCCTTTGTGTTTAGAATTGTTTCCGGATGTTTGGAAAAACAACAACGACAAAGGTCAACGATATCAGCAAGTATATAATGTTACCGGTCACAGTCAGTGACGTCACAATTACCACCATGCACGTGCATCCATATGTGATATCGTCTGACAATGTGCAATAATGTATTATTGATCTTAAGTTTGCATGTCCGCTGCATATATGACAAAGTATGTGCATTGTACATATTATAACTACTGGGATACCCAGAAGTAGTTATTTTCGTGTATCCCCTTCCGTGAAACTTTCGCATAGATTCAGTGGCATGACATAAAATAAAAAACATCCATTACCCTGCAGGGAGCCCCACACATATATAGAAGCACATAGAAGAGTGTCGTCTGCTCATGTTTGTCTGGGGCTCTGTATGGGTGAAATTATAAAATTGTTAAAGAATACAAGAAAATATTATTAAAATTGTAAAAAATTGTTAGGCCAATGCATTCTCTTATATATGCGAGGCGACCTATGGTCGACTCGCATATATAAGAGAATGCATTGGCACAGGGTAAAACAATCCCGACTTACGATTGGATTTGATATGGCAGGTCACATATAATGTGGCTGTATTTTCACCTTTGTATACTAAATTGATTCTCCCAGTTCGTTAACCTCGGACTAGTCTAGAATTGACATGGGGGTGCTAAGTTGATAAAAGCAGACGACAGATAAAGAAAAGTGCAGAAGTAGTCCGATGTATTGAGGAAATGTTTAGATAATAAATTTAACAAAAGACCTATTATCTGAACATTTCCTATGGGATAACTACTCATCAATGATGATTTAGTACAGAAAGAATTAACTTTGATTCAGAGGGACAAGTCAAATAAGAGATTCTGCCATTAGGAACAGTTTCTGCTTTGTTCAGTAGTTGAGAAAGAAAATGTTGGCTATTTTTTTTTGGGGGGGGGGGGGGTACTTTCGAAACCTAAACTCTCTATTCAGCTCTGATATGTGTCTGAAACTCTCATTGTTCATAATAAATATATAATCATTTACCACATTTTGTCTTCTCATTCGGACTCACCCAGATAACTATTTGTCGTTGTCTGTTGTTTTCTTATTAGGATTGCCCTCACATGTTTGTAAGCTAAAGGTCTCTAATGTTTGAACACGTTGTTGATAGATTCACTATCTGGAATAGCCTGGAATTTCCAGCTGCATCAGGGCCTCCACTTCAAACTGACAAAAATGTCCAAGTGAATTCACACAGCCCCCGTTCTGCGGTTATGTGCTACAGGTCAAAGTGTTGGAGGTACATTTCATATCTGGAAATTTTAAATATTCATGATTCCATATATGGAACATTTGAATATTCATGAATTCCATATATGGAATCATGAATATTCAAAAGTTCCATATATGGAATGCACCTCCCTCCAGAACTTTGACATGTAGCACTTAAACTGCGGAACGGCCGGGGGTTGGCTGAATCCAATATGGACGCGACTCAGTGATCTCGCTTATTAATTATGCTCTGTGTTGTGATGGGACAACCGACCCCGACCCCGACCCCTGAAACCAGGCCCATGTCGGAGACTACCAAAGAGCAGTCCGTGGCTGGGTTGTGTAGGGGGATCTCTATTACTTGAATCGGTAATGATCTGATTTAAACTAACTCCCGCGGCGAGTAGCAATTTGCCATTATCAGACAGACGCGACAGAATCTATTCCCAAGTGACGTTAAAATGCCGGCAACATGCCGTCTAATCATTGTTTTAAGTCTGAAACAAGTCCAACTAACCTTCAACAATCTGCAGTTATCCCCGAAGGCATCGGCAGCAATCCAATATTCGAAGATGTGACCAGAGTACGCGTTGCCGTCAACCAATCCGAATCCACTATCCAGGCCAAGGGGAGTAATTTGCCCCTGAACATCGCCAAGCGCCCGGCACTGACGTGTCTGGGCTTCGGCGTTTCCGATGAGGTACAGACATATAATACCAAGAAGGCACAGTGTTGAACAGAGGAAGCCCCACATGGCTACATAGCCTGTGTCAAGGTATCTGTATTGTCATGACAACCGACGTCCTCACATCAATCCTTCCCATATCATTTCACTTAGCAATATCTAGCGTGACCTAACAGGGCAGGGAAGTACACTAATCCAAATCGAGGCGGAGAATTTCCGTAGATTCTCACAATGTTGGCTGCAAACATCACATCCTCAAAACCTCACATATCTGAAAGTATAGAAGCAATAATTCAGAATAAGCACAGACTCGCCAAAGTCTCGAAGCAAATGGAAACACCCCTAATTCGACCTGTTTCGGCGCTCCTATTTGGCTGAATGACTGACATGGATAATATATATACCAGCTACAAAAGGCTGCCTTCGGAGATCGGCGAATTTAATAACTAACACCATTGTTAATTAAATGACTTGTGGTAGCAAAGGTTTTTTATTAAAGGCCCACCGATTATTTGTTATAGTGCCTTGGTATACGGTTTTAATAACAATATATGCCATCAAATATGATTAAAATACTATAATTCATCACCATGTGCAACTTCTATGTCTCAGAAGGTGCTCATAGAGTAATAGAAAATAGCTGAAATCATAAATTCATTCCCCCCGTTATGGCTCCCATGCAGAATGCAACAGAATTCAAACCGTAGTTTATTTTCAATGGAAGCGGAATAACTCTATATCTAAATATATAGAGTTATTCCCTTTCCTTTGAAAATAGTTGACTTTGTGCAGAAACTTTAGCACAGAACAGACTTCGAAAATTAAGTGGGCCTTTAAGGGACGTTCTTTTAACACAAACACGTATATAGTATGCCCATACTGTCGTCACTGAAAACTATTTCCTACATATTATTATGCTTCTTTTTTTTTAATTTATGCTTTAAGGATCTGCCGACAGGATTCTCTGTCGCCCCGGCGAGAAAAACAAATGTTATTATTATTATATATTTTTTCATCCTTAATCGTACTTTTCTGCATATTTCTCCCCATGCCCACCACCACCCATAGCGTTTCATTTTATTAAGTACAAATTGAGTTCCGTCTTGCTCATTCCGACAACACCTATATATAAAATATGTACATGGACCAGTTTGTTTACACTTTTTCGACAGACCCTGCCCAAACAAGGTTCAAACAAGGGATGCGCATCAAAGATGGTTCTCGTCGAGTTGTTTGCCCATATTAAGCACTAGTGAATATGTCCGACCGAGAATCACTATAACTGAACAAACTAAGGAACCATAACTCAGAACAAAATAAGGGTCGTATTAAACTCAGATAAAACAAATCGGACAAACCTGATTACAGAGCTATTGTTGTGAAAGATCCATACACCCAAATATGAATGGAATCGGTTGAAGTTTGTTCAAGTTATGGGGCTAACGGTCATAAAATTGCTATAAATATAAACAAGTGGCATAACTCTGGTTAGTAAGTTGGGGCGGGACCGATGTTCTGTGCACAGCTGTCGCCCATGACAATAAAGTCACATACCAAAAATTGTCAGAATCCGTCAATAAACAGCTAAATATGTTTGGCCAGTCGCCCGCCCACCAGGACGCCAGACCATGAACGTCCCTGTCAAAGCATGAGAGGAGTTTTCAATAAAAGTTTGGCCTTACCTGAGTTAGATAATCAGCCGATCGCGAATTTAGAAACAGAAATACCCAGTTTAAACGCTATCGACCGTAGAGCTAGTGTTTGGAACACAGACGTAGAAGTATATTCCAGAAAATTGGGAACACAAACCCGATAAGTATAAGCACTTTGCTCACTCAGCGGTCACAATATGTGTTCCTTAATGTAGAACATGGGTTGCCCAGTAACCTAAATATATTCACAAGAGAAAACAATAGCCTTAGCTATAAAATGCGAGGAAATGTGCGTGGTGAACACTTCCCTTACAAATAACCCCCATGTGTGGGCTATTTCAAAAACTCGACATGTAATAATAAATGACATTTCAAACAAATGCCATTCGGTCATTAGTCGATGCTTGTATTGAGATAACTAACAATAGGGCAATGTGTTATTAATTCGAATAATTTCGCCACATTTTCCGAATTGTCGTGAGCAATTATGCAGCTTCATAATAGCTGTCTTTTGCGATCGTCAGATGCGTACATTAGTAGGCGAATTGGTACAATTGAACGATTGGTACACATGAACGGCCGGGATTTGTGTCAGGGTGCTCACTGCTCAATAAATAGTACAGATCCAAACTCCAGGCAGAGTTATCTCCCATCGCTCCGCTGTGATACCGCAGCGATAGCGTATAGAGGGCGCTGTATGGAGTTTGGTACAGATCATGCCATGTATCTCTACTCTGCGGGTTATAATATACACCAAATACAAACTGGTAGAGTTGTTTCCCCCTGGCACCCAAAGCTAGGAACAATTCTGCAGCTGAATGGTCAATGGGGCATGGGTGAAACATGCACGAACAAACGTGTTTCCCGACGAGAAATGTCAAATATATACAGCCACACGGTGAACGGTTACGGCTATCAAATGGGCGAATAATTTATGGGAGGGATTGGTGTTTTTTTTTTCGATGTAATTTGTCTCTCACGGTCCAAATTGCAGTGACGCAATACGTTGACAAGTACTTTTGGGCACATATCCCTGTGACTAAAAGGACGTTCTTTAATTGTTATCACATGTGCGTGGTCAACCTTACCTGCGAATACAGGCCAGCGCGATGTGCTAACACTGAGGCCTATATTTAACTGATTTGGTACAGTGTATACTGAAACCTACGCCGGTTGAGATCATATTCCACCAGTATACATAATCTGCGAATGTTTGATGTTCCGACCCGTTCTGACAGGGAACTTTATAACATTGATAAGACAAGACAAGGAATATATTTATGTGTTAACAGTTGTTATTTAATAATCTACTTTACAATAGGGGATGGTCCCATCTCGAAATAGCATGTTTTAATGACTTTTGTGAGCCGATTTTGCAATAAACATTAAATTAATTACACGAGAGAAATCCAAGATTATAACGGACACAAAGCAAATTCACACACAAAGCCAATTAAATCGTACAATTTCGAATTGGGACTTTCACATGCAGTGAAATTAAGTGTATTAAGGAATAGGTTAGCTAAACAACATATCACATGCACTGTTTTGTTTCAAAACTTACCTGTCAAAACATAACAAAAATCCTAGGTTTTGAACTGGTGAAGTATGATATTTATATATGATAAATATGCGGGTGTAGCTAGAGTTGAGATTCATGACATGATATATAGGGGCTCAGTAAATAGTAATTGGTAAAGGGAAATGCGGATGTGGTGGTGGAGCGAGTATGGTGCATGACGCATTATGCCAGTATAACGATGTCGAACCTGGTTCGAATCCCAGTAAGCGCAGGTTTCTGATCCACAACCTCTGGAAGGCAATACAAATTATATCTCTCAAAACTTGTAAATACTTTTATACCGTCATCTTGATTACATGTGTGCTATTATATTGTACCGGGAGAGGGGCTTCATAAGTTGTAAACACTTTTGCCCCAATCCCTTTTGCAATTATGCATAAAATATGTTTCAAGGCAAGTCATTTGTTTCGGGAGTAAACATGTGTGACTTACTCCTTAGAAATTGAACACAACATCCCGCAAAAGAAGCTTCTACCACCGCGTTTCATGGCTAATTGGTATAATTTACTTTGACAATTTAGGGTTTGGTTGAATGCAGAGGGGCGTATGTATTGTATCATACTTGAAAACTTGTAAATCATGTGCAGCCATGCTATTAATTCCCGTAGGCAGTATAACATGCAATAACCGTTCCCACTGCTATTATAATTATGGACACCGCTGTGAACGATTTCTTGAAATAAATTCTACTATATTCTAATTAAATTATGACATAACCGATTTAAATCTGCAGAAATAAATGCATGTGGGGCAGCATTCCGCGGCATGCATTGCTTGTATTGAAAAGTTAGTTTAAAGGTACGGTTGGCCTTGGCGGTGGGTATCCTGTGAAAATATCTCCACCCGTCAAAAACCGCCACAAACAGAAAGAACATCAAAATGTAGATAGACTTTGTCCGTATACAAATAAGAAATATCGCATAAACAGTATATTATGGTCATATGTTTGACCATTGTTATGTAAACAAAAGCATAAAAAGTTACTTTTCTGGTGTTTGTTTATATTATGATGGTAAACATAAAGAGCGTTCTTTGTTGGTGAATACCTAATATGGAACTAATAAAGAGCGTGTGTGTCATGTGTGTGTGATTAGCAGTAGCAATGTGCTGTCTTCTGTAACAGAATCAGGCTCTTGCTTAGGTAAAATATAGTAGGTCTTTATGATAACATGCTGTTTACGCGATGGTCATGGTATATATGAACGGAACCGTATGCGTTTTAATGTTTTTCTGTTTACGGTATTTGGAACAAATATGATTATTTTCGACAATTAAGGCCGCACGTGCCTTTAAAAGGTATTTATTCCATGAATAATACAACATAAATTACAACCTACCAGAATATAACATCATGGACCAGATTCGACATCAAGCGTGGAGGCTTATACGAGTCGTTTCAGGGAATCAGTTTTTATCCATCCCACGCACCCAGCGAGAGAGCGACTGTATGCTTTATATAATACAAAAAAAACATAGTCAGAAATGGTAACGCGCTCAAGATCATATAGTATATACCCATGATTGTAATTATAGAATCTTTTTCATTTCTGTTATTTGTAATTTCCATAGCTTATCACAAACCAAAAATCAACGTTATTGACATAATGTAAACGCCAATAAACGAAATTGAAATTCTCAACTACACCTTTTGCCGGGCTCGGCCTCGGGGTCGCACTACAGCTCGGCCTCGGGGTCGCACTACAACTTTTAATGTGTCCCAATAATTAACATTCTATAAATAGAACCCCCATGCGCTATGGCAGCCCCCAGGCGAAACAATAATTTGTACATTAGTATACACGCGGTGCGCGTAATTATGTCATACGATATTATTCTTAAATCCACATATGACGGTCGTTTCGTGTAGCCGATTATTACTCTCGCAAGGTGGGGATGGGTCTATGTACGTCATGTAATGGCATTGTGTAATATGTATAGGACATAAGGAACAAATGTTTTGGTTATAGGTATATATATATAATGATGGTGTATCGTCCTATGTTTTCTGTATTGGTGCAGAGATGTAGAATAATACTTCGAGTCGCAAAGGCGTCCAACAGATTTCATTTCACTTCTTTCCATTTCTTTTCATTAACGTGTTATTAATATGGTATATGTTAAATACATATGTAAGTGAAATAATAATACAATATTGAAAAGTTCCTATCTAGACATGCTAATTATTAAACATACTCATCATTTAGAGCTTGGCACCCTTTGCATTTGGGTTGTGGGATCAAGCCTTGAAATATGGTGTCTGTCATTTGCAGAATGAGGTCCACAGAGGGTGAATTTAGTGATGCTACCCAGCATAGCGGGCTAGCATCACCAAATTAACCCTCTGTGGACCTCATTCTGCTTACACCTCAGCAGAATGAGGTTCCCAGAGGGTGAATTTGGTGATGCTAGCCCGCTATGCGGGGTATCCTCATTAAATTCACACTCTGGGGACCTTATTCTGCAAATGACAGACACCTTATTTCAAGGCTTGTGTGGGATATCTCCAGATACACCTTCTGCAAACACCTGCTTTGAGACCAAAATTTCCGGGTTCAGTGGAAGAAAGTCTGTTTTGCTGCTGGACTTTAATGACAGTACTATTAGGGCCCAAATAAACATAGGGGTGGAATTGATAGTACAGGGGGGAAATGTCCTCAAAATTAAATAATAATACATGGGTGATATAATGGGGTAATTTCCCCAAAATAATCTTTGTTTAGCCATATAAGGCTATAAGAACCAAGAGAAGATGTGTTAGCCTTTGTCCGATTCTTAATAATCATTTCGGCCAATTTGGCCGGTTACTTCATGTCTGTTTTTCATCTGACGTGTGTGTCGAATAAATGATGTGGAGGATTTATGTAAATGTTAGCCCAAACTACATTTCCAAGTAACGATGGTTTTGTTGTTTATTTTGAGGAATAATACCGCGTCAGATGAATTCAGCCCAAATATGTTAACAGTTGTCGTGTAAAACATTCGGCAGTAGGTTAGCGTTATTTAGTATTTGTGGATGTCCTTTAACATGGGTAAAATAGACTACTGTGCTTGAACGAGCATGTGAATTTGTCGTTTTTAATGTATAGCAACTTGATAATCAATAACAGAGGCATTCTCTGTCAAATATGGTCGCTCTATTTACGGTATTAATTGCGGAACTTTCTAAAGTAAACTACGCGTAAACGGATACATACGGTAAATTATAGAATGTGCCGTAATCGGCCTAATCGCCCTAGGGCCAACTCGCCCCAGTCGACGTGTGTCAATTCGGTACCTACTATAACATGTACCCGAGGATGAGTCTGGCTCGGAATAAAATATGTATACGGGTGTTATATAGCGTTTTGTCCGTTGGTTCTCAATGAATATTATTGAAATTTGGTGTATATGTCCGGGCTGGGACATGGAATACAACAACGTTTGAATTGTTTTTAAATTTACAAATTTGGTGATTTTATTCATTTTTTTTTCGTTCTGAAAACACACTATAAAGTGTATATAATATAATAACGAACACGAGACATACATAATTTATAAACTGTTAACAAAAGATATCAAATTCAATACATGACAAAGATGACTCAGTGGAGTTTATAAAGTGAACATAAAAACATTGAGGTAAGAATCTTTTAAGGAATGCAACTTTATTTAATGATAATAAACACATAAATTAAAATAACAAACATGAGACATACATAATTTATAAACTGTTAACAAAAGATATCAAACTCAATACATGACAAAGATGACTCAGTGAAGTTTATAAAGTTAACATAAAAATATTAAGGTAAGAATCTTTTTAAGCATTACCAAACCGTTTAGCACAGACCACAGTCAACTTCACTCATCCGATCATCACCAAACTTCATATTTATCTTGATATTGATCTATCAGATGAGAGCCATCAAATATGTTTTTAATTTCATAGGAAAAAATGGTCGCCAGCGGCCATATTGCATTTACGTTATATGTTATCGCGTTATGTCGATATCTAGTATTACTTAGAAATTTCACCTTTCCAGATTCATAATTGCTCCATTGACTGTAACAGATGAAATTATTCCCCTCTTCGGATAGAGTGTCACTGAAACTTTATTTTGTCAGACTGTCTGTATAATCACTGATTATATATGGCAATAATCTGTAATAAGATGTAGCACTATTTTATTTTATATTTACACGCAGTGCTGTTTTTATACAACAATTCTAATCCCCCCTAGATCATCATGTGATCGACCATACATCGCGCGAGGACCTGGTTGAATTAAGGGGGGTTTTATGGATCACTTCTGTCCCCAAGCTAGATTATACTTATGACATTTAATGGCATGTTACTAACGTGGAGGGTTAGATATGCTTGAGAAACCACCACTCTTTAATTCACACCAAGTTCTCAGCTGTCATGAACCCATAGCCATGATATATGGTTTATTTTATGTATACTAGTAATATAGTTATTTTCAGTACCTTTATATACCAGTACTGTGTATAACAATGCATATAAATTAATCCATGTATATTGATTCAACGGATTCAGTGGTTTTGTCCATCAGTCTATAAATTTTGCGGGGAAAACATGGCCACAAGCAGTACACCCTGCTAAATTTCGAATTTGAATCAATTGGCGCACCCTGCAGCCAGCTTTTATTGGAGAACTTTTTCTCATGTGGATATTTTGGGTCACCGCTAGATGTGAGCCATATTTTGTTCTCAAACTGTCCTTGTGAAGAAATCACTGCCAGCGGTGATCTTCAATTTTACTATTTTTATGGCTAAATAATTTGGTTGATCCTACAGACGACACCCCTTGTCCGATCGTCACCAGATTCCACAATGATCTTCTGGATAACCAGCGTGAGAGTAATATAATTTTCCCGAATTTCGTTAAAAAACATTACCACAGGCAGCAATTTGGTATCTTACTCTTTGATCCTCTTTTGCATGACTGAATTGTTTAGCAACTGTACAGACATATCCCTCATCTGATAGTCACCAAACTTCATATTGATCTTCGGGCTGACAACTAGATGGGAGCTATCGAATGCTTTGAATTTTTTTTGGAAAACATTGTCGCCAGCAGTCATCTTCTATTTTGGTTTTTATATACATGTATATCTCTTCATGCGGATAGCCAGTATTACGTAGGTACTTCAACTTTCCGCATTCCTGTCATCATTTGAAATATAAAAATTTACCTGATATATGCACCCTTCAAAATTTTTTTCGTCGTATCTATTTTAATGACCCGCATGCTAATATTGATACAGATATATTTGTCAAACATTTCTTTGTACAATATACAGGTATTTAGTTAGTAACTAAATCTAGAAATATATAATAGTAGCTGGTGGACCCGACTTCGTCCGGGATGTTCCCCTCTGATTTTCGGAGAATTGCGCGATTTAACCTTGAATTGACTATTTTAAAGGTGAAGGTCATGTCGGGGTCACGATTTGACCCGTCCAAAACACTCCCCGGACAAAAGTCACGACAAAAGTACCCGTCGAAATCCGCCCGGCTTTACCAGATTTGACCTTGAATTGACAATTTTAAATGTCAAGATCAGGTCAGGGTCATGATTTGACCCACCCGAAACACTCCTGGGACAAAAGTAACAGTAGGTATCAAATTTCGTTGAAATACTTCCGTTTTACCAGATTTGACCTTGAATTGATCTTTTTGAATGTCAAAGTCAGGTCGGGATCAACATTTGACCCGTCCAAAATACTCCCTGGAAATAATTTCCCCTAGGTATCAAATTTCGTCAAATCTGTCAGGCAGTTTTCCCGGCCATAGCTAACAGACAAACAGACAGACGAATGTCCAAAATATATATTAGACTAGCTGATGTACTCGACTTCGTTCGGGCTAGTTAGGGATTTTTTTGTGATCGCCTCCATCTGGACAGTACCCAGTATACACAGCGTCTGGCCAAACTATTGTTCAATTGGTCCAGAAACATGCCTATATCAGCACGTTCGAGAACATGGTCCCACGTGAAATTGGACCCGTCCATATTGCTCCCGGGATCGAAGTAGTCCTACACACAAATTTTTAGTCGGATCGGTCAAGGTCCAGAAACATGCCTATGAGCGAGGTCAAGTTGACACGTTAAATACCAAATTCGAGCAGTGTTAAGAGTCTATAACACATACACACACGCATTCATGCATACATACATACATACTTACATACAGACAGGTGTTTCAAAATGTATAATCGATAGCTACAACAATTCTATGGTAGATAGTTCACGGCCGACCTGATGCATGCATCTTAGTTTTCTTGTTCTATATGACATTGAAGTGTTTTTTTTATATGAAAAGCAGTCATTTGGAATGAAATAAAAACAATATATATAGGGACCCAAATAAGCAGCATACAGGGGGGATTTTTACTTGGAATCTAATAAGAGTACCCGCATGTGTATTTAATAAGAGTACCCGCATGTGTATGTAATAAGAGTACCCGCATGTGTATTTAATAAGAGTACCCGCATGTGTATTTAATAATAGTACCCGCATGTGTATTTAATAAGAGTACCCGCATATGTATTTAATAAGAGTACCCGCAAGTGTATTTAATAAGAGTACCCGCATGTGTATTTAATAAGAGTACCCGCATGTGTATTTAATAAGAGTACCCGCATGTGTATTTAATAAGAGTACCCGCATGTGTATTTAATAAGAGTACCCGCATGTGTATTTAATAAGAGTACCCGCATGTGTATTTAATAAGAGTACCAAATTCGAGCAGTGTTAAGAGTCTATAACACATACACACACGCATTCATGCATACATACATACATACTTACATACAGACAGGTGTTTCAAAATGTATAATCGATAGCTACAACAATTCTATGGTAGATAGTTCACGGCCGACCTGATGCATGCATCTTAGTTTTCTTGTTCTATATGACATTGAAGTGTTTTTTTTATATGAAAAGCAGTCATTTGGAATGAAATAAAAACAATATATATAGGGACCCAAATAAGCAGCATACAGGGGGGATTTTTACTTGGAATCTAATAAGAGTACCCGCATGTGTATTTAATAAGAGTACCCGCATGTGTATGTAATAAGAGTACCCGCATGTGTATTTAATAAGAGTACCCGCATGTGTATTTAATAATAGTACCCGCATGTGTATTTAATAAGAGTACCCGCATATGTATTTAATAAGAGTACCCGCAAGTGTATTTAATAAGAGTACCCGCATGTGTATTTAATAAGAGTACCCGCATGTGTATTTAATAAGAGTACCCGCATGTGTATTTAATAAGAGTACCCGCATGTGTATTTAATAAGAGTACCCGCATGTGTATTTAATAAGAGTACCCGCATGTGTATTTAATAAGAGTACCCGCATGTGTATTTAATAAGAGTACCCGCATGTGTATTTAATAAGAGTACAATTAGGTTTTAAGAAATGTTGCTATGCGTGTATATCAGCTACATGTGCCCGACACAGAGCGATATTTTGAGTGGTTTATTGTAAAAAAAAAATTTGTGGAAACTATATTGAATGGAGCAGACTCAATTGTGTTATAATATATACATGATCCATTCTAATATGCGATCCTCTGACGTTCGATGTCTCCCAGTTTGCAAGCCTATGTGTATATCTTAAATAAAATGATAAATATACGTTCAATGCCTTCTTCTATGTATCAGTTTTGCTAGCTCACTATACGTTTTAACACGCACGCTTTGATTCCTCGTATCATATGCATTTGATGGTATTTGGCACTAAACATATTTTTATCAGTTTTGGTGAGTACCCCTCTGCGTTTCAGCGCACCCCTGACTCGAATGACACCACTGTTGACATATTTAATCCACACCATTAGACTCCTCATACCATGGGAATGATATTGTATAGGTGGGGTGGCAATCGGCGACTGAACCCATTCTTATCAAATTTAGTGCCCCCACAATCTTTCATCCAAACGACAGCAATTTGGCGACTTTAAATCACATACTTAGATTTCTTGTATCATGGGAATGATTATATATAAGTTTCGTGGCAATCGGCGAGAAAAAAAAATTCTGCCATCCCCCCTTTTCTGCCCCTGATAACAACGGCGTCACTTTAGAAAATTCTATCCCACACCATTATCATTCTCGTAAACAATTACCCCTAGTAGATTATTGACTCGAACGGCGCCACTTTTGACATATTTAAACAACACCATTAGATTCCTTATATCATGGGGATGATTATATATAAGTTTCGTGGCAATCGGCGACAAAAAAATGATTCTGCCCTCCCCCTTTCCTGCCCCTGACAACAACGGCGTCACTTTAGAACATTATATCCAGCACCATTATCTTTCTCGTAAAAAGTTACCCCTAGTAGACCCCTTTTGTGCAATCTAGATAGTCCCCTGTGAATTTCTATAGAACACAGACAGACATACATTCGCAACTATAGACATAGATAACTTTAAATATATATAGTGATATAGTGTTGGGTAGCACACGTCTCTTTAATGCGATTTAAATATCTATAATATCATTTAGTCTTAGATAGTATGCCCCCTTTAATGGGAGTTAAATATCTCTAATACAATTTACAGTTAGATAGTATCGGTCCCTTTAATGAGATTTAAATTGCGAATACAGACTAACAGTATTCGTGAAAATCCAACGCAGAATGCAAAATAAATGTACACATGTCACGCTATCATGCATATAAACGTTGAGTCCGGGCCCTGTGGCCAGACCACAAACGTTGCAAAAATTATCTCTCAAAAGATTTATTGACAGCTTTCCTTTCATCTATAGTTACACGATGGCCATCGTGGTTGCTTTGTGGCAAGGCAGTGGTGAATGCGGTGCATTGATCGCTAGTGTTCACTCGATGTCTCTTTTGCCAACCAGCATTTGTGCATGGGGATTTCATGAAGGATTATCTTCACGTGTTTTATGATCGAAACTTCCATTCGACTAACAATTGTGCATGTCACTATATATACAGAAGCGTCCTCGTTTGAGGATCTACGCTATAGGGTAATCGCTAAATTCCATTGTATGTTGACGATGTCGCCTTTCCCGAGCATCTACAACATGCCGTGACATATTTTTTTTGCAATTAGATTATATAGGGCCCCCAAACAAATGCATCGCGAAAGTGACTCGGACTGTATAGTATATAAATAAGGCTATATGATTTGTTTACCATAAAGTTATTATACAATGTTGTGTACAGTATGTGTTTTCTTGTACGAGTCCAGGTTGTGGTGAAAAGTCATATTGGATGAGACGCGCAGTGTCGAGCCCAATATGACTTTTCACCACAACCTGGACGAGTACAAGAAAAACTCATACTGTACACAACATTGTATAATGACATTGTTATTATCCATCTGTATGTTTATCCAAATTTTGGGAATAGAACTTTGGTGGTTAATTTTGGTATTTGTCGGCGCTTAATTCTCTATAAAAGCCTGTATTTGATCATCAGAAAGGATGATTTGGAACAGTAAACACGGAAAAGAAGAAAAAAACCAATGCGGAAGCGAAACGTCTGCTAAATCCACTAGTTTTGCAAGCGCATCACAATTTCAACGATTCATTTCGCAATAGTTAATTCGTGAAGTCACAGAGTCCCGATAAAAAAAAGTCTATTGCACACTTGGGAGTCCAATATGACATTCGGGAGTCCAATTTGACTTTTTCCCGGATTATCACCTGGCGGCTTTTGCCCAATCAGAAATAGTGTTAGTTAACGGATGCATAATAATATAAATTATTCTACGTAAAGGACACGTGTGCTTATATTATTGTCATTATTGTTGTAGATTGATGAAGAAGAGCGAGAGAGTATCTGTCTGACTAAACTATGCATAACAGTTTATCGACTTCGCAATGTGCTTGGCATTATATTTCGTTGTTCCACGATGCCCCGTCCACGTGCTTCAATGGTCAAGAATGGAGGTTTCCACACACATTAAGCAGTTAGAGCTTAAGTTTGCTTAGAGACAAAGCGTCTGCAAAAAAAATGTTTAATTAGTTTTACAGAGCCTGCTTAAACGCTATAATACGCCGATAGCATACACTGATTTCGTATTTATTTGTTATTGTCAAAATATATGAGGATGGCCATGCACGATGAAAAACAGTGCAACATCGCAGCAGAAATCGAAATTTACGTGCATTATAATTTGACCGCAAAACAAGTTTTTGAAAATAGACAAATTAACACTGAAAGTACGGTAGTTATCAATATATAGGGTGAACAAAGAACTTTTAATGTAGCAAGCGACCGACTCAGTCGCTGATTGGCAGAACATATATGCTGATACTTATTTGATTGACAGCGTTGTAAAGGTCCATTGCATGACGTGGCACATGTTCCGATAACTACTAATATGCTACTAAACACCAATATGTCAAGTATAGTGTCATGACTGTCGTGAAACCTGAGCATATAAATTATAATATGCGTTAAAATATAATCATAGGGCACGTCGTGCCATGCACGCGCATATAGAGCATTACATCGAGTCTGCTTCCGTGATTTATGTCGGATCATGACGTCAATTGAATTTTATCACAAAAAATGCACATTGTAAAGAGAATACACGTTCAACTTTACCAGACATGAATCTTTTCAATTTCATGGAGTCCAATTTCTCAGGTGTTAACCCTGCTCCTTTGTTCTACTTTGAACTTCTATTTCTCCCGTATATAAATACTTTATACCACAACTCGACAATCGTAATCTTGAAAGGTCATGTCTCCCGATTTTTGCACAACGAGCTCCCACTGGGACATCTATTATAGAGAAATAGTTCGCTTATTACACCCGCCCACTATAACAAACATCTGCATAGTGCTTGTGAACACCACCAAATCCATTTCCTAGTCGGTAGAGACGTGTCTCTCATTTGCATACAGGGGTATCTATCACATTGAAGCATTCGAGAATCCAGTAATAGAGTTACCTGTTCTTCTGGAAACAACAATGAGATACACAGAAACATGTAATTGCGTCGACAGTATATATAATATATATTACGTATATACACTATACT